>OY978007.1:3045000-3593509 GCA_963854515.1 Pandemis heparana
AGATCAGGGGGGTTACCATGACGTCTTAATGCGCTACAGTTTAGGTTCGCTCGCTGTCAGATTTATACTAAAATTGACAGCTAAAACCTGAACTGAGTCGGAATTAAGACATGGTAATGGTAAGGCCCCAGCTAGCGTCGAACTGTCTGGGAGTCGAAGTGGTCGCCATGGCCACACATGGTAGATTGTTTTAATGCTTTTCTTACTAACCTCGCCTACAGAAGTAGCCAGCAGGTTGACGATGCGTTCGTGCGGAACGGCAACTACGCTCTGCGAGTTTATTTCTATGATCCGGTGTCCCACTCGCACGCCGCCGCGCTCCGCGATACCGCCGCGCAGCAAGCTGCATATCTGTTGGGTTAGTTGCACGCACTGAATAACAGATAGCAGCACCGTACATATTAAAGTTTTATCGAAGTGGAATTGGCGCCCTTGGCCGGATTTTTTATATTGAAATTAGGTAAAAATTGCCAAGGACTCAAAAGTTACGATGATATTACTATTATATATGTTAAGTTACTGCCATTAACGGTATATTTCGATAATAGAAGTTAATTTGATTCTACTACGTACTAGCATACTACATACATACTAGCAATTATGTAATTTAATTTGTTTACTTGGTAAAATATTAATCACAAAGTAAATTTAATGAACGTCAACATATTGATGTTAATGTCAAAAAAATTATAGTATTTTTAAGAAGGAAATCAAAAGAGGTAAGTAACTATGATATCTTTCTTTTATCATCCCATTGGAGTCTTAGCAACTATCACTAAGAAATCAATTAATTCATTAATTAATCTTTGCAGTCATATCCGCGTTATTGCGAGTAATGAGACCCATTTGTCCGGTCTCTGATTTTAAGACACAACTCACCACACCATTCTGTACGCTGAATCCTAGTTGGTACTTAGTGTCCGGTCGTTTTATCTTGACCTCTACAACGGGGGCACACGGTACCACAGTTAGTTTCACCACTGTTTGGTTCTTGGAGTTCTTTATGTACGTCTGACATGTGGACAGGGGCAAGCCGACCAGACTGACGCCGTTTATAGCTATTATTTGATCACCTGGTGATGAAATAATACGTTTAATAATAATAATAAAGGTATTTATTGCCACAACACAAAAAAGACATGACACACACACACACACGAACACACAACATAATTATAATGCAATAAATAAATAAATAAGACATCAGATACAACAGTTATCCAAAAGATGCACACAATAATAACTTTGTTTAGTGTGTTTTTTGTAATTTTAAGCATGATAACCATAAACATTTTACGACCGTATGGCCTAGTGGTTAGAGAACCTGACTATGAAGCTCGAGGTTCCGGGTTCGATCCCCGGTCGGGGCAGATATTTGTATGAAAAATACGAATGTTTGTTCTCGAGTCTTGGATGTTTAATATGTATTTAAGTATCTATATTTATCTAAGTATATAAGTATATTTATCCGTTGTCATTACAAGCTTTGTATAGTTTGGGACTAGGTGGTGTCAGTCAATAAATGGTCCCAAGATATATAATATATATTTCTTTATTTATTACTAGCTGTTGCCCTTGACTTCGTCTGCAAAGAGCCTATGTGCTATTCCAGACTTTTCTCTATCTATGTGTCGAATTTCATCCAGATCTGTTGGGCCGTTCTGGCGTGATTGAGTATCATAAATAAATAAACAAATAATAAATAAATATCATGGGACAAATTACACCAATTGACCCAGTCCCAAACTAAGCGAAGCTTGTACTATGTGTACCAGGCAACGAATAAACATAAGTCTTATATTAATGTAGATAAATACATACAACATCCATGACTCGGGCACAAAATTCGTATTCATCATACAAATGTCTGCCCCTACCGGGATTCGAACCCGGGACCTCCAGCTTCATAGTCAGGGTCACTAACACACCACTAGGCTATCCGGTCGTCGAGTAACAAACAAACATCCATCCATCCATACTTTCGCATTTATAATATTAGTTAGATTTACATACCTATATTTAGCTGTCCGCACCTAGCGGCGGCGCCCGCGGGCGCCAGATTGGCTATGACCACAGTGGGTAGCATGGATCCCCACCCCGACTCCACCACAACCACCCCCAGGATCTCCCCTTTGGTCTTCGGCACCACAACTTCCTTCTGCAGCTCCTTCTTGGCGAACATCTGCAGCTCGTCGCCGAAGATCTCCTGGCTATTCAAGACTTCCTGGTAATCCATTTCTTTGACGAAGCTGTGGTCTTCTATGCCGTTGGCCTTGAGGAATTCCATGTAGGCCACTTGGAATGCTTGGCCTATGGATTGCGCTATGAATTGGGCCTGAAAGTTTTGTAGATGATTTAATAAGAAACCATCCAAGCGAGTGGTCTGTGTAAATTCGGCAAGTTATTATAAAATCCAGGGTTAGCAGAGCCCTGCTCTTAACAAAGTTAAATGTATGGCAGTGTGAGGTCATGTTATGTTTGTTACTGACATAGACAGACAACTGTTTTTAGTACTTGTTGTTATAGCGGCAACAGAAATATATCATCTGTGAAAATTTCAACTGTCTAGCTATCACGGTTCATGGGATACAGCCTGGTGACAGACGGATGGATGGACAGACAGGCGGACAGCCAGCGAAGTCTTAGTAATAGGGTCCCCTCCTTTGGGTACGGAAGTCTAAAATTGGCACGGGACAGTCCCCATCACGATTTTAGAATGGAAGTTAAATAAAATAAAATTATAACGGAAAGGCTGAAATAAATGATTCGTACACACCGTAAGAAACAAAAGTTGTGTGTTGTTGTTGTGTGTAGTCTGTGTGCATAAAATTAGCGACTCCGAGTCGGCAAACTTAAGGTTTATTTAAATGGGCCGAAAGTTGGCCAGGACTCCCACACGCCGATGTAGACTTGACTTAAAAATAATATTTACTATAGACCCTTAACTTTTGCCATGTTCACATTAGAGACGCGAACAAAACAATATGTATAACCCAAACTCCTCACCTCTTCGCTCTCAAATACATGGCATATCATCTTCGGCGTCCGATTCAACTTGGGCTGATCAGAGTCCGTTTCGTGTGGCACGAATCTTCTCCGCGCCATCAGCACCACTAAGTCTCCGATATCGGCTATGTAGGAGATCGTTCTTAAAGCATGATCCATCATGATCTCTTTCAGTTCTGTGTTTAGAACCATAATCTTCTCTGTTGATATGAACAGGTCCACTTCTGTGCTTGGCTGATTTTCGCCTTCTGGGGCCTGGTGACAAAGAAACCAAATTATAACAGTTGTGTACTCTCACTAGGGCATTTATCTAAGACGTATAAACTGTGAACGTCTCCCACTGTCTACCGTTGATTCCGGAGGCGTGAGCAGCTAGCTTATTACGTAACTCGCTCGCAATCGCCATCGTGTTCATTTTGACAGTTCTTGTATGAATGTGACAGCTAGCTGATTTTGATGCCAATTGTCAGCCCACACATGAACTGTCTAAATGAACACGATTACGATTGCGAGCGAGTTACGTAACATGCTAGCAGGAATACCCCAGCACAGTCAGTAAATTTTAGATCGTTCCATAAGGTGCATGAAACGTCGTGCCCATGCTTCTCTGTCCCCCTCGTTATGAGAGACAAGGAAGGCGACATCGTGGCAGCGCGGGTGTGAGAAGCGTAGTGTGACCGTGAGGTAGGTTAGCCGGAACAGACTAGTTTTTTTTCGTAGGTATTTTCTAAAGAAATTTCGGCCAGTATTCGTTCTAGATTATTCTTGATGCTTGATTACGGGATGTAGTGACTAGCATACCGTAGCACATTAAGGCTTGCGGGGGTTGCCAAAAGTAGGCAGCGCATACAAATTGTGTTGCGTCACCTAGCTGCCTACCTGGCGAGCCACTGCACGCCACTGTACCACGAATAGACCACAGATTAGGACATTTACAAATGCTGACATAGTCGTGTGTAAAAGTTACTTCAAAGTACAAACTTTGAGTTGTTTGAGTTTTTAAGTTGGCAACACTTCCAGAATTTTGACAGATCATAGACAAGTATGGATACCAGGTTTTAAAATTTCAATACAGCATGTATTCGGTCGTGATAATCCTGGTTATAATGTGCTTAAATTTATGATAACTGTTTCGCAATTTAATAAGTTGCAGGTTGGTACCTTACGAATTAGTAATTTATTTATTTAAATATCTAACTCGCTCGCGATCACCATCGTCTTTATTTTGACAGTTCATGTATGGGCTGACAATTGGCGGAATCGGAATCAGCTAGTTGTCACATGCATACAGCAACTAAGAGTTTTTAATGATTCACGGTTAAGTTCATTCGAAATATTATAAACGGGATAAAGGTAATCGCGGTTCACATCCCGTTTATAATATTTCGAACATACAGCAACTGTCAAAATGAACACGATGGCGATTGCGAGCGAGTTACGCAATAAGCCTGCTGACTTGCGTTTTAACATCTATGTTTGTCTTTGATCTGAGCGTTTCATACTCTTTTCTTAAGGCTGTTACACACGGCCATGCGATGCGTTCAATTTAGAATTTAGAACTTACCAAAGCCTGATGGTACGCCGTGTGAGCGAGAGGAAAACAATTATAATTAGTATATTGTCTGTGCATGCTACGGAATAAATATTTAAACCAAATTCTACATTGAAATCTGTAATGACACAAGTGCAAATGGCAATGCTTATTTGAAGGTAGTGATTAAGTGATAAAAAGATACCTACCTAATTTCAGTCAATTTATTAAGGACGTAAAGAGAATTCACTTAATTATCTTCATGTTGTTAACAGAAGTTTAAGTTCTTTGACTCGATGGATTTATTCTTAATACTCTTACTTACTGACCGACTTTTTAATAAATAAAAAAAAAACAAATTCGGTGTTTTTGTAATCGTTTAAATAGTGCCAGCGCTGTAAAGACTATTTTGTATTATATATGCCATTAACCTTTAAAAAAAAACTTTGTAGCATTAGTTAACATTAAATAATCGCTATAAAACGTTCAATGACGTCACTGATACATTCCCCAACTTATAACTTAACAGACACGGCTGTATGGACTGTTTCCTTTGCCTACGCCTGGGTGGATATAGAAACAAAAAAATGTCTATGAAAACAATATGGCGTGATTTTCTAAAAAAGCGTTTTTTGACACCGTAGCCTCCAATAACCTCAAATAGCGACGTCGCAATACTCTCAAACATTCGCAAAGTTAAAAAGGAAACATTAACAAATTCAAAACCGTTTCACACAATCACGCAGCCCTTACAGCGCGAGCACTAAAAACCACCTTGATCTTATTGACGGCCTCCTCGACCATGTTTTTCTTGAGCCGCCTCTTCCGCCTCTTGTCTTCATCGACCTCGACCGAGCCCAGGAAGGTCAGTCGGAAGACCGCCGCCGGCGCCGCGTACACACCGGAGTACGGGCCCTCACAGCCCCACTGCGGACGGCTAGCCTCCTCAGACGAACGCTCTCAGAGGGGGGGATCCAGAATATGCCCCCGTGATAGACAGTATATGGCCTAGATACCGCTTCAGAAATTAATAAGGCCCAAGCCACCATTTTAGGCACTAAACATCTCAAGCCCTTTTCAGACAATAAATAACGCCTAAAGCCACCGTTTCAGATATTAAAACGTTGAAATGTGGTCTAAAACTTTGTTACAGGTATTAAAATACCTCAAGCCTATTTCAGACAGTAAATATGGCCTAAGACCGATATTAAAATATCCCAAGCTCATTTCAGATAGTGAATAATGTGAATATGTTCTTAAACCTCGCCTGACCAAAGTCCTATTTCAGATAGTGAATATCCCCATTATAATAGGCCAATCCCATTTGGGACAGTAAAAATATAACCGAAGATCTCATTTCAGACATTAAAATGGAATGGCCTAAGCCCCCATTTCAGAGGGTGAATATTGCCCAATCCCTCCGGTTAGGTCAAATCGGAAAGTAAGGCCTATAGAGTAGTGTCTAACGTCCCAAGATTCTCAACAGCGTCCGTAAGCTTTGCCACAAATATTAGTAAAAACAGGGGCATATTAAGTGTTTGGATCCACCCCTACTCCTATATTCGAGTTCTTTTACTATCCTAATCTAACTTTGAAAGTAATTGACTCCATATAAATCGAATATAACCTAACTTTGTTAACTCTATTCCTTTTAGAAACACAGTTTATTCCTCAAATTGTTTACATGGACCGATGTACAGTACTCGGCCATAAAGATTGGTCCTCGAGAAAGAAGGTCTTCTCGGCTAATTTCGGCTTCGTAGAGCGCTCGCTATCAATCTTTAAGGCCGGGTACTATACAAAGATACACCCACTTCGTTCCGACGCCAACGTTGAAAAGAGACGGCTGTATCTGTGTGTCAGCCACGCAAATTTGAGTAAACAAACCGTAACCAGCTCGATAGCTTTATTAATTACCCCAAAAGCACAACCAACTCTGCGCAAAAGCAAGCAAAACAACTCGAATAAACACTCAATGAAAGTGAGAAGCGATCGCCTCTTGGTTATTATGAAAGCTCCTAACCACAGACCAAAGAGATCTTAATACCACGAAAATAGCAACAGATTACATCAGTTCTAGCTACTCTAACTTATTCAGTTTACAACGAGTTAGAAGTGGAAAGGTATACAAATTGCTTCGCTTATAGATTGTCATTACTTGCCATACATGACAACTAAAGGAAGTAATTCGAAAAGTCCCAGTCTACAAAACAGCGAAACAATCGTTATATATTTCACTCCTTCTAACCCATTGTCCTTGGTTAAGTTAGAGCAGGTTAAACTGATGTAGTCTGTTGCTGTTCTACCATGGTGGATTGCCTTAGAGAGAAGCTCCTAATAATTCCAACTTTGATTAGTCAGTGCGTATAGGCGTAAAGCTAAATCGCGTGTTACACTTCGCCGGTGTGAATCGGGTATCATCGTGCTCATGAGAGAGACGGTGCGTGATGAGTGAGACGCCATGTTCGAAGGTATTGAATGAGTTACGAATGTAGGCGATGTCCTTTTCTATCGATATAATGCAGAAAATAATTCTAATCCTGTCAATGCGTTTTAAACCACTGTAATTGTATACTCTAAGGTTTTAAATTGTTGTTTATGAATTAAACAACGGCTGCCGCAATAAAAAGTGTCAATGAATTCGATTCATATTCAAGCTTTTGTTTGCATAGAATTAAGTCGATAGAAAAAGACGAAGTTTTTTTTATAAGAAGTGCAGTTTTAAAGCGATTATATTTTATTTTATACACACTAGGTACGTCTACTTGGAATTTCACCCACGACGGAACGGAGAAGGTATATGCGTTTGGGGTGAAAGGTAATTTGTTTGTTTGTGCGCAATCGAATGTTCCCATTTATCTCGAGAACGGTTCGACCGATTTACATGCGGTTTTCTGCATTAGCTTCGCATTTCCTCAGCGGTGGTTCTTAGGTAGGTGTTACGGTGCTTATACGCTAGGGGGCGCTGCAATATTCGTTTAATTCGTGGCAAACTTACCAACCTAACGTCTCAAGGATTAGGATTTAATTTTTTTATGAAAAAAAGAACAAAAATTATGGCTGTGGAATGACGCGTGTTTTGGTGAAATTATTGGATCATCGGATGTTTGCATAATTAAAAGGATACAGGCACGTGTCTAGTCCGTTCAATCGAATCAAAGTTAGCATAGTTGACAGATCAAAACAGAACTTCTCATAAAAATCACTTCAATGTATCAAAATCATTTACAAGATCAGACGGCGTTCCTGCTGCTTCCATATAAAAAAATCATAGCGTCACTATCTCGCAGCAAAGAGTGAGCATGCCAGAGAATTAAAAATACTAGCACAGCCACTCACCTTGATTATACAAGTACGCTGGTATGCCATACAAAATAACAATACTTTACTTTAAGCGGCTCGCCGAGAGCACCAGATATTTCAAATGTTCACATTTGCTTTAAGCAGAAGCAGTTTGCGGTAGTGCTGCGTCCCCAATCGCTAATTTATAGATCTAGTACTTCCGATCACAACTGCACAGGACGAGTTCGCTCACTACTAGTCATTATTACACTTTGGCTGTACCATTTACCGCAGTTTGTTGCTAGCGCCAAAATGGCAGTTGTCACGTCACGAAATGCGTACTTGTATAATGGAGGTTGGTGGGCACAGCACAATCTTACCTTGTACCAAAATATGCAAAAAAGGGAACAAAGCGAGCGACAAGCGGCAAGCACAGACAATCCGGAGGAGGTTAGCCGGCCATGACTATCGAGTCTATGGTCTTCCTGGGCAGGTCGAGGGGTGAGGAGCACACTGAAAAAAATACTCTAGTGCCATGTCAATAAGAGCGAAGGTTCCGATCAACGATTTGATTTGTTTCTCGATACTAAGGATAGGACAACCGACTAGCATTCTCAAAACACTAAACCTATTGAGCATGAAATTACGTATATACATGACTATGGTTTGAAAGATATAGGCGTGCGGAGGTCAGGGTTACCACACCAGGTTAGCTGTCAAAGAAAGAGATGCAGCTATATCTTGAAGTAGGACAAGATGTCTCTCAATTTAGATATAACGTTTTATTTCCAAATGATCATTGGCTGGGAAATCTTAGATCATTTGCATCGTCTATGATTTAATTAACATTTAAAAATAATAATGATACATCCGGCATAACCTACTCTGTGGTAACACCTTAAAACGTGCCCATAGCATAAAGTCAGGAAGTGGACTATTTAAAAAGAGAAGGAGAAGTAAAAATTATTGTCATTTGTCAATGGCCAGTATTTTCTCAACTCTGGTGTAATTTTGAGTGAAAACGTGTGAAATACCTAATCACAGACAAAAAGCCTTTTGTGTCAGTGTTGTCAGTAAGCACTTTTGTTTTTTTTTTTCATCGGTGCAAAATGTAAAGGAACGAAACAGTGACAGATAGAAGTAATTCCATGCTCTTTTATGCAAATCTACAAAAATAATATTTTACATTTAAACCGATTCACACTGGCAAATGTGTTTTTTTGCCTCAAATTAAACTTTATATTATGAGAATGCATATTAGTTTACAAGAAAATGTTCCGTAAGATTTTTGTTGTTGTACAACCTGTCTACATAACAAACAGAACATATAGGTTATTTTTCATACAGAGTTAATAAATCAGCACTTAATTTTTCCAAAACATACAAAAACGCCATAATTACTTAGATGTTTTTTTTAAATGGAAAAATTTAGAGCCAAACGTCAAAAGTCACTCTGACATTTGGAGTTTAGTCTATGGTTATACAAGGCGTGCATTTCCCTCCAAAAATCTGACAGTTATACTTTTTAATTTCAGCAAAGACTTGGGAATGTGCAAACAGCCAGCGTTACCTTGATTCTTGAGACGGCTTCTTCGGCTTGCAGCATTCTTGTAGCTTTAGTCGGCTGACCTTCGCAAGCCAGCTGTGTTGACCCGAGGTACCGTGCTCGGAAAAGGACTCCTTCGATGAGAACTGATCGCATGTCTGAAAAAAAAACGTACCATAAAATAGTGGCATGTGTGCCCAGGCTTTATAATCCGAAATTCGAAGTTCACACGTTCCGTTCTCACTGATAGTCATTAATATAAGAGCAAAGGGGACGGTATGACAATTCCGAATTTCAAATTTCAGAGTACCTAACTCCCCCGTGTACAGAGAGGATCGCAGCGTAGTGATATGAGAAAATTGGCAAAGTAAGTGGAATTTAATGTATGTAAGTATTGTATCTTAAAAAAAAAGTAAATGGAATCGCAGTAAAAATAAGGTTGGGATTCCTGATCTTGACTTTTTATTTTTAAATTTTTTTAGTGCCAGTTTTAATTAGTGCCCAAATCAATAGAAATCAGAAAAATATTTAATTTTCAAGTTTGAACTCACCAGCAAAAGTCCAAGGGTGGCAAAAAATTAGGTTATTGTTAGTTATTTTTTGTTTGTCAGAATTAACTAGACTGTAATTTAGAAGTGATCAGTAAAGGAGCTTACCCTCTTTATTTTTGCTTTTCTTTTTTCCATCTTTATCCTGTAAAAAAATTGCAACATCTATAAATATGTATGAATAAGGAAATACGCAAACACATTAAAACGGTATTTAAATTAGCAGTAAAGTGTTGAAATACAGCTGCGTTCTTATACGCATTACTTGTGATGTAATTGCATAAAATTAACGTGTTTTTATTAATATTATTAAATGTTTCTTATAGGTGATGAACTAGTGATATATTTATTATATTTACGCATGATTATTTAAACTATAATTTAATATTATACAATAATGTTATGTGCGTACGTATTACCTATTTTAGTTTAATTATTTATTTAGCTATGTGTCATATTAATGTTAGTATTGTTGTTTTTATTAACCCTGCGTTTCTCCGGTTTTATGTGTTTCCGCCACCTACTCAAACTGTCTCCAACTTATTTCTTTTTCTTTGTAGTTGTCTGATAGAGATCGCTATTAAGCGATAATACCGCCTATTATCTACCTTGTTCTTTGTTTCTGTATTGTTTTGTACTGATTTGTGTTGTTCAATAAAAAGTATTTGTATTGTATTGTGTTCGCATTTCTTTAGTTGCAATTGTATGAGAATAGGTAGTGGTAAGCGATTTAGTTTATCCGTGCGTACCTTCCCGTTGTGCGTGACGTCTTCCTGGGTGTCGTCGTGCGGCGACCTCGCCGAGCCGGACACGCTGCCGGCCGGCATCACCGTACGCGACTTCGGCTTACGCCAACCCTGTCACAACGGTACGGTTTCAACAACAGACAACAGACGACAATAACAGAACATTAACGAGGTTAAAATGCCGTATTAGCTGCAACTTTGCCTTCTGACGCAATTGCCCAAGCGGTTTTCATAATGAATGTGTAGATTCATCATCATCATTTTACACCAAATTGGTTTGGTACTATTCTTAAGTATATTGTATTTCTTCATATTTTATATCTACGCGTATCGAATGTGTGTGAATAAAATGTTTATCTTTCTTTTCTTTTTATCATCAGCCTGTTTTACGTCCCATTGCTGGGCACAGGCCTCTCAGAATGCTTGGGCTATAGTTCCCACGCGGGCCCAGTGCGGATTGGGATTGGGAACTTCACACACACCATTGAATTGCTTCGCAAAAGTGTACAGGCTGTATAGGTAGTCTATTTATTTTAGCTAGATTCTAAAATGACATTACCTGTGTTGCCTGTTTTTTGCAATTCAAAAATAGTGATGTGCCACCACTATCGAAAGTTAACGATAAATTAAATTTAATATAGATTTTTGTATGTATAAGCTAGTGTAAAAAACTAATAAACCTTTAAATTTGCTTGATTATGATACAATCGTATTTTTTTCTTAAAATATAACATGACCAAACCTCTTGTATTCAGACCACAAACATCGTCGATGGTTTCGAGTACACCACTAAACAATAAAAGCTGGTATCGTTATATCACAATTTGACATTTGCAATTGTCAATTTAGTATCTAGGTAAAATAAATAGACTATAGATTACCTACCCGAACATAAGCTGACGAACAAAAATAACTGGTCACTTTTCATACAAAGTTCTATGAAAAGCGACCCGATATGTTTGCTCGTGAGTATATAATTATAGTTAAATGTTTAGTATGCTAGTTTGGTAACAAAGAAAAAACATAGAATGTACCAGTTGCTTCTCTTCCCGCGCAGATGATAAAAGCCTATCGAGGGAATGGGCGAAAATCATAGCAATCATGTTATAGACGATGCGGCTAGCAACTCATCACTATTTTGATTCCACTTTCCATCTTACTCCCACAAGTCTACGCGGACGAAGTCGCGGGCAAAAGCTAGTTACTAATAAAATAAAACTGATAGCCGCAAGTCATTACGTCTGTAACTAATGAATTTAATTACGATTCCACGTTATAAAAGGTGACTGCTTGGTTTGGTATGCATTAGCCACATTGTTTTGTTTATACTTCTACTGTTTACATTTACTAATTAGTCATGTTTAGAAACACCATTATTAAAAGTAGGGCGCAAACAATACTACTTCTTATTACGATGTAAGTCGGAATAAAATGTTTTTTTAAAAAGCTAACCTTTTTCTTGGAAGTAGTCGCATCATTTGTTTCCTTATTGTCCGAGTCACTATCACTTGGTGATGTTTCACGTATTTCATCACCTTTTGAGTCACTAACTTCATCATTTAAATCCTCACGTAAGCATGTTTCACTATTTTCCACGCATACATCTTTAAAACTTTCAACATTTTCTAACTGGCCAGTGGTATTTGTTTGATTTTTTTCTTCTTCCGTGTCACCGATCACAATTTCATTATTGTTGGTCTCTTGAATCTTCTCCCTATAAACAACCTCAGGATTCCCTTCGCAATCTGTCGCACTCGCCACGCTTTCCTTTACGATCAAGCAAGGTTCTTTTTCGTCGTCACTCATTTTGTAATTCGACAAATTCTTACGGACGCGTTCAGATTCCAATAATGAATGCTTTGGATGGACATCAATAAGTTGTTATCACTCGATTTCCCGCGATACCGTATCGCTATGTAAACACACACACATGCGCACCGCGTGCATGTTGCCTCGAGACTGGCCACTACTGTGTTATGATGTGTCAACACATGGGTGGACACAGATTAAGCATTACATAGACTGGACAAACGATTGATTAAGCATAGTTATGTACTGTTGTATCTGATAACAAACCTTGTTTTTACGGCACGTGGGCTTATTTTCCGGGTAATACTATCGACGATTAAAAAGTATGTCAACAAAGTTTAAATTTCAACTTGCAAAAATAGCAAAATGTTCATTTAATTAACCAGAAACAAATCCGTCAAATTCAAAGAATTGAGTTTTTTTTTACTTCAACTTAACGAGAACACACATTAAGCACATATAAATAAATGATGTTACCCTAGTAGTAACCTTGACACCACCACGAGCGATTAGAAACGTATTTTTTTAAATTAGTAGTTTAGTCATACACCCAATTAGAGAACTAAACGTACAGTTAATGCCTCACAGAGCATCGCGCCTAATAGGCATAAACATTAAGCCTACGCCAGTCATAATCTTTGCCCTCATAATAGCGAAGCAAGGTCAACTGATCTAAATTATACTCTTGCGCAGATGAGGTCACAGCTCGGTTCTCAGCGCTATTGTGGGGTATAATTAAGATTTTGATAAAGTTTATGCAAGTAAATAAATGTTTGGTCACAGTTGTTGACCCTAAGGTGACATTGACATTGTTTTTTTATTGGTACGTCCGTCTCGTTCTAACAGGTTGAATAAACTGAGACAGAACATATGGAAATTGCGTGTGTTGTGTTGTCACAGTATAAAACAGTTTATGATCTACAAACAATGTGATAGGTTAGCACTATAGTTAGCGGGCGCTCACTTATCTTAGTGTAACTTTGGCGGGATTATGCAGATTACTGGTGTATACTGTGGTTGCGTTATTCGCCTGGTAACTATGTAACTACTAACTACTATACTTCATTTCATTTAGTATGAGAAACCACAAAAACATTATATTGCGGCTCGTGAACTGTAATCTCTTTACGATTTGTACTAGAGTAACAATTGACGCCACGCAAATAAAGTGGCACTAAAACAATTTTATTTTGCGGCTGCCAAACTATTGCACTGTACTGTTTGCTAGGTAAGAAATAGTTGGCCAGCCGCAATATAATGTTATTGTGGTTTCTCATTCTAAATTAAATGAAGTATATAGTTGTAACTATGTAGGTCATTTCACTGTATATTGAAAGCAATCTTGCAAATGGGAGTGATTTTGTGACAATTTATTTATTTATCTGCTGTTTTATGTGTTTTTTTTATTTGATGTGTTGTGATAGTCATAAATAAACTTTTTTCTTTTTTTCTTTCTTTCTTTCAAATCGATTTTTACCTAATTTCATTGTTAGGTACATGTTTTCGGAATTTGATCGGTAAAAAAAAATACAACCGATCTTCCTTCTTTTCTTGACGTCAGGTAATTAAATTATACATACACAAATCACGCCTTTAACGCTTACGGGGTAGACAGAGCTAAAGGTAACAAGACTTAAAGGCCACGTGGGGCATGATTGTGGGCGTATGGAAAGTGGAATAAAAAAAAATAGTGATGCGTTGCTATTATCTTTTTTTTATGTGAATAGGAAGGCAAACGAGCAAGTGGGTCACCTGATGGTAAGCGATCACCACTGCCCATAGACATCCGCAACCCCGGAGGGATTGCAGATGCGTTGCCAACCTAGAGGACTTAGATGAAATGCCTCTTGTGCCCGTAATTTCCCCGGCTGTCTTACTCTCCACACCGGAACGCAGCAGTGCAAGCACTGCTGCTTAGCGGCAGGATTAGCGAGTAAGATGGTGGTAGCGATCCGGACGGACCTTGCACAAGGCCCTACCACCCGCAATCTCCTATAACATGAGTTCTAAGATTTTCACACATTCCCTCGATGGGCTTTTACCAGATGCGCGGGAACAGAACCGGTACATTATGTTTTTTCTTATAACCAGACGTTATAAGTGAGTCACAATTATAGACCGACCGCTTACCTGAGTCCTCGCCTGCGCGGTGCAGACGCGCGGGGTGGGACGGCCGCGGGGTGGGAGCTGTGTGCTGACGTTTGGCGCACCCCCCGCCCGCACCGAGAGCTCCCCGCGGTCATCCTACCCCGCGCCCCGCAGCCGCGCAGGCGTGGACTCGTTTAGGGTGCGACCAAACCGCTGCGTAAACGCAGTGACGTGTCGTATGCGTCACGTTTTCTCACCGTTTCTTCATACATTTTGTTGCGATTCCGGAACGTCACCGTTTTTTAAGCGGCGGTGTGGTCGCACCCTTAAGCGGTCGGTCAATACAACTTACCTTGTCGTCGAAGAAGCCCTGGTCGTCCGTTCTCTGCTGTCCGAGTAACCTGTCTGTCTCCAAGTCTGTATCAGCTTCATCTATCAGAGAAATCATCATCAGAAAAAATTACCTCCAACCAAGTTTCTTGCGGCGCATTCTTGGCAATGATGGTCTTTCTGAATGCGCTGGTAGTTTAAAAAAAACTGGCCAAGTGCGAGTCGGACTCGCGCACGAAGGGTTCCGTACCATCTTTAAATAAACCAGTGTAAGCAGACTAAGCAGAGCCCTGCTCCAACGCAAAATGTACGCAGTGTGGGGTTACTTTATATTGGTCACTGATATATACAGACATACAAACATATTTATGGTCTTCGCAATTTTTCCTTTACCTGTGCTGTGAGACGTTGCTTCGTACCAAATTTCAAGTCTGAGTTCACGGGAAGTACCCTGTAGGTTTTCATTCCCTTGAGATTTTCGAAAATTTGCGGCATAAACGGCTGTATCTTTTGATTGCGTTGGTTTAGAAGTTTGATTATTTCAGCTCGATACCTCCACGCGTTCCTGAGAAAAAGGGTTTTGACAGACGGACAAGAAAGTGATCCTATAAGGGTTCCGTTTTTTCCTTTTGAAGTAAGGAACCCTAAAAACATGTAAAATAGCCCTCGGTGGCTTATTTGCAATATAAACTTTTTGATTTTCGATCTGCAATAACTATGTCAAATACACAAAGTGTCTGGACAATTGTTACGGAATATTTGGTATATTCGGTTGGGGGTATTAGGCGATTTTTTTTATCTTGTTAGGTGGAAGGTCGATCAAAAAACTTTGGAAAAATATGCGACTAATCAATTAGTATTTTAATTAATGTTAATTACCTTCATCCCCGCTGGCCGGTTTGATCTCGACGGAGTCCGCACTTTGCGCTGATGACGGCCTTTTTCTACAAACAAACAATATTAACATAATTACCCCCTTATTCTTAAACGCTCTAGACTTCTGCTAACTTAGTAATCGTTTGTCCTTATCTGTCACTTTGACATTTACCTTTCACAGATAAGGACAAACGATTGCTAAGTTAGCAGAAGCATTTAGAGCGTTTATGAATAAGGGGGTTACTATGAAGCTATGAGCTAGAGGTTTATCTCGGTAGGTGCATGCATTAGTATGATGAATACGAATGTTTGTGCCCAAGTCATGGATGTTGTATGTATTTAAGTACCTATGTATTTATCTACATTGCATAAGTATGTTTATCCGTTGCCTGGTACCCATTGTACAAGCTTTGCTTAGTTTGGGACTGGGTCTATTGGTGTAATTTGTCCCGTCATATTTATTTATTTTTTAATCGTCTGCATCTGCAAAACGATTTCTACAAGTTCGACTTTTTTTCAGATACTAGCTTTTGCCCGCGACTTCGTCCGCGTAGAATTAGCAATTGACATGGTTCTCGCTATCCTGCGGGAACTATATAATTTTCCGGGATAAAAAGCAGCCTATGTTTTAATATAAGGTACCAGCTATCTTCGTTCCAAGTTTTATCCAAATCCGTCCAGTCGTTTTAGCGTGAAGAAGGAACAAATATACACATTCACTCACATCGTCACATCATCACATCGTCACTCACAAACTTATTTTACTTATACTTTTATAATACTAGCTGTTGCCAGCGACTTCGTCTGCAAAGAATTCGTTTATCGCTATCCCGCGGGAACTACGCAATTTTCCGGGATAAAAAGTAGCCCTTGTGCTATTCCAGACTTTTCTCTATCTATGTGCTGAATTTCGTCCAGATCCGTTGGGCTGTTCTGGCGTGATTGAATAACAAACAAACATCCATCCATCCATCCATCCATACTTTCGCATTTATAATATTAGTTAGATTAGTAGGATCCTTCAGCATTCTCAAACAAACCTGGGATAGACGTCATCGTGCGGCGCATGCGGCGCGTGCGGTGCGTGCGGTGTGTGCGGCGCGTGCGCCGGGCGCTCCGCCGGCGTCTCGTCCGGCGGCCGGTGCGGCGCCGGCGCAGGCGGCGGCGGCGATACCTCGCTACACGCTGTGGGACATACATACATAAATCATGTTTATCCCTATTGTATTTTTAGAGCATAAGTATACACAGATATGAAAAATAGCAGCGTTGTGTGTGTCTTCACAAAAGTGAAACGGTCGCTGGCTCAGCATTACGCTGAGGTGTTAGACACCTGCAGCACTGATTTTCAGCCAGGACCGTCTGTGACTCACGAAACGATACACGAATAAAATATACCTGTTACACAATCCATAAACTTTTACGTAAATAAAGTAATAAATAGATAGAACTTAATGTGTTACTAAGAAAATCATAAATTAATTAAATATAATTATAACAAACGGATACCTCACGTATAAAAACAAGTCACGTCACGTGGTTGTTGTAATTATGTTGGAGTCTCACGGTACTTTCATGTATTAAATAATTAAATAGTTTAAAATAGATAAAAAGGCGCGTAAATCAAATTCTTTAAAAACGAAAGGCTGGCATATCAAATGTACAGTGCTGGAGGACAATTGTAAAAATCAAGAAGTAAAATTCTTGATTCATTTGATAGATCAAGCAAAATTAAAAAAAAAAAACAAAACTATCAACATGAAACTACCGTCACCTACCGTGAGGCTCAATCATAATTACAATAACGGATAACTCACGTATAAAAGCCGAATAACTTTAATTTGTTTCGCTGCCGCCGGGACGAGCGCTCCTTGAAGGATTACTCCGAAACATATGTCGAGCATTATTCGGCTGTTATATGTGAGTTATCCGTTTTTTTAATTATAATTACCTATCAACTACCTTACATTACCCACTCGTACATAACTAACTAAACAATCCGTCCCGCATCATTCCGAGCGCTCGCCGCGTTGCCGCGTTGAACGGCAATGGACAATCTCTGCGCTAGAAATGATCCAGAACGAGTCCGGGCCTTGCCATGATGTCTTAATGCGATTCAGTTTAGGTTCGCTCGCTGTCAGATTCATACTAAAAGTGACAGCTAAAACCAGAACTGAGTCGGAATTAGGACGTCATGGTAAGGCCCCAGACCACGCTCTCGTAACCGGCGTTTCACTTCTTTAATTACGGAATTATTTTTTATAGACGCATAGATCATACCTAAAGGGTCCAAGGAGTGTAGATCGGCGTCAGACAACACGTGCGCGTCGGTGCTGGTGCCATTTTCCACAATCTCTTCTATTATCACTGAGGAATGGGTCTGGAAAAAAAATATAAACAAATTTTATTAAGGTAATTTTTTTACGGTTGACTGGAAGAGATCCCTTAAAGGGATAAGTCCGCCTTTGTACATGTATCTATGTTTGTCAATTGTATTCGTCTTCTGTTTATCTTGCACAATAGAGAGTATAGTTGTCTTTTTCTGATACTACCAGAGCTTTCTGAAATACCATTTTCAATAAACTTGTCGGCGATTGAGCTGACTAGGTACTTAAACTATACGGACGAGGGTGATTATTTTACTCTGGCGGAACGTCGAAGCATCTTTTGCGTGGACAGTAGCTGGTAAGAGGAATGAATGTCACTGTCAGTGTCATTGTCAATGTCATTGGACTGTCATTGAAAAAAGGCGCGCAAAATGGTTGTTGTCCGACGGATCGCCGACGTCCGCAATTGTTTTGTTTTATTTCTTGTTAATTTGTTAAAAGTACGAATAATAATTAAATATTAAGCACTGCATCTGGGAGTTTAATTATGTCCGGTGAGGAAGATACTAAAAAGTCGTCAAACTTATCACAAGTGTACAAGCTGTTTCACAGGCTTTACCACTGAATAAGTAAAAGTACTAACGTACAGAAGGCTCTCTCAAAAATAAACCGTATTACTACGCGAGAGCGCTTCTTTTAGTTTAACCATTTCAATCATGGCCGTTCACGACGTCACCGCGATCTTAATAGGGTTGTAGTAGTTATTGTTCGTTGCTAGGTAACTAGGTAACACAAAAATAACGCGCGACGTCAGCGTGCGAGGCGAGCGGCAACCTACTGCCATTATCCTGCCCGGCAGGAGCGCCGGTTGATCGTACCTAAACTGCGGTGTGTACACCCCCTGGCATTACTTACTTGTAACGTAGGCAGTTGGTTATTATTGTCGTTGTCGGAAGCGTGGCCGGACGACAGGCCGTCCTCCACGATCGGCAGATGCGTCACCACAACACGACTTGTGTCCATTTGAACTGCAACAAACAAACATCATCATCTTTCTAGCGTTTTTCCCGGCATTTGCCACGGCTCAGTGAGCATGGGGTCCGCTTTGACAACCTAATAACAAGATTTGGCGTAGCCACTAGTTTTACAGAAGCGACTGTCATCTGACCTTCCAACCCAGAAGGGTAACTAAGCCTTATTGGGATTGATCCGGTTTCCTCATGATGTTTGCCTTCACCGAAAAGCTCATGGTAAATTTTAAATGTAATTTCGCACATAAATTCCGAAAAACTCAGAGCGAGCTCGGGATCGAATCCGCGACCCTCTGCTTGAGAGATCCAAAAATGTGACGCCGCTAAAGCAGTTTCACTTCAAAAATGCGTTAGTGGTATAAGTTGAAAAAGACACAGTTACCACAATTGCAAAGTCCTTATTCACTCTGGACAACTCCTCAGGTATAAAGATGTGCTAAAGCGGCATATGGAAAAGTGCAATATTGAGCCTACGCAATGGGAACAGCAGGCCTCAAAGCGGCCAGAATGGAGAACTTTGGTGGCAAAGTCCAAGGTTTCGAAACTCGTCGTTGCTCCGAGTTGGATACCAAGCGCGATGAATTGAAAGCCCGACCACCTGCGGCAATCAATTATAATTATATCGATGGGGTGTTCACATGTCCGCAATGCGCGCGAACTTTTATAAAAAAGATTGGCTACATAAGCCACATGCGAGCACACGATCGTGCCCTGGGAAGGAGTTGAGGCGGTCGCCATGGTCGAAAACGGCCGGGAGCACATCATCATCATCATTCACTCTGGTTATTTAATCTATGGTTGCTCACCTTTCATCTCGCTAAGCTCGTTCTCCATGATGATGAGCGAGAGGTCGCTGCCCTCGCTGGTGTCGGGCGAGAGCGCGAGCGGCGCGCGGCGCGGGGGCGGGGCCGCGGGGGACGCGGAGCCGCTCCACGCTGCGCCCACGCTCAACTCCGCTACGTTAGGCTCGGGGTAGCAGGCGCGTTGTTGCTAGAATAAAGGCAAATCCCCTTATTCATAAACGCTCTACAGGCTTCTAACTTAGCAATCGTTTGTCCTTATCTGTGAAAGGTAAATGTCAAAGTGACAGGATAAGGACAAACGATTGCTAAGTTAGCGTAAGTGTATTAAGGGCGGTAAGAAAGGAATTACGATCCAGGCTCTAGTATTTAGAAGCCAGAAGTCGAAGACCGAGGGATTTCTGAGTCGAGGTTCGTAATTCCCGTACCGCCCGTGAAACAATGTTTTTCATCACATTTGCGAGTAACTAAATAAAATTGCAGGGCAGAAAAAACCGGCACACTCGGAGACGCGGCGGCGGGGGCCGCGGGTTGCGTTGTGGTGCCTATAAAATATGGTTGTCGCTTGTTGCGATGTGGTTACGTGTGAATCACTGCTACGTGGTGTGGTCGACATTGTGGTACGTGTGAAACAACTGTAAAGCGGTACCGCCGGTGGTTGCGTTGCCGTAGCAATGTGGTTGCAATGTGGTCGTATTACACACGCGGTCGATAAATGACGGCAAAATACGTGTGAAACAAAAACAACCCTAAGTTGTCTGGCGACTAACTACACCAACCTGTAGCCCCAAGAAGTTGGTGTGGTTGTGCGCTGCGTGCGGCCATTCCGTGTCGCTGCCCTCGACGCCATTCTCCGACGGACAGTCCTGTGTCTGCCGGCGGAGTGATGTAGGCTGAACTCCACTGACCTGTAGCCCCAAGAAGTTGGTGTGGTTGTGCGCCGTATGCGGTGAGTCTAGCGTGTCGGCGTGCGGCCATTCCGTGTCGCTGCCCAAGACGCCATTCTCCGATAGAGTCCTGTGTCTGCCGGCGGAGTGATGTAGGCTGAACTCCACTGACCTGTAGCCCCAAGAAGTTGGTGTGGTTGTGCGCCGTATGCGGTGAGTCTAGCGTGTCGGCGTGCGGCCATTCCGTGTCGCTGCCATCGACGCCATTCTCCGAGGGACAGTCCTGTGTCTGCCGACGGAGTTCGTAGTCTAGCTCCTGTGGCAATAAAAAACCGAATTAATACGGTCTTGTATTTATGATTAATTCTAACCCCTAATCTAATAAACGCTCTATAGGCTTTTGCTAACTCAGCAATCGTTTATCCTTATCTGTGAAACTGCGGGTGGTAGGTGCCTGTGCATGGTCCGTCCGGATCGCTACTACCATCTTACTCGCTAATCCTACCTTGCACTGCTGTGTTCTGGTGTGGAGAATAAGACAGGCGGGGAATTTACGGGCACAAAAGGCATATCCGGGGTTGCGGGTGTCTATGGGCAGTGGCGATCACTTACCATCAGGTGACCCACTTGCTCGTTTGCCTTCCTATTCATATAAAAAAAACTACTCGAGTGAAAAGTAAAACATTTTACCTGAAAATTAACAATCTCGTCATGGCTGTTGAGCTGCGTGTGTGCAGCGACAGCGGGACATCTGAAGAACTCTTCCAGAACCTTCCTCGTCTCCGAGAACTCGTACAGGTAGTCGAACGCCGCCGACCCCGACGGCGGGGTCACGTCTCTGCTCTCTGTCACTATACGCTGGAAAGACAGAGACAACAATAAAAATAGATGTTATAGTGGAAGGCAACCTCTACTAGTTGAAGACCTATGCTATAGCGCTCACCATGGAGACACTTGACGTTTGATGTAGATATCAGATCTGTTGCAAGCTTATAATAGTATCATGGGACAATAGGGAATGGATGATTATTTTAAAAGTGCTTGGTGATTTTTCTATTGATAGGAATAACTATCCTTAGCTACGGAAACAAGTTTCAGATTTTTCCGTCGAGCCATATATTTTATAAAAATAAAAACATTTTACTCAGTCACTCGGCGGCTCTTATACGGCAGTTAAGCAGTACGCCAACGCATATCAAATTTAAAAAAAAATTGCTGCTTGACGTTTATAGCTAAAAGAAGCAACGGCTAAGTGGCGCCGTCTGTAGATTGTTCGTGTTACTAAACCATGCCTGGGGAATTTCATTAAAATTACCATTAATTTCTCATATAACATTCAGTAGTGTTGTTGATTCGGAGTAGAAATAACCCAATAATTCCAAAATCTGAGAAAAAATATATATGGTAATTTTTATTGAAATTCTCCATGTATGGTTTAGTAACACGAACAATCTACAGACGGCGCCACTTAGCCGTTGCTTCTTTTAGCTACAAATGTCATCGTGTACCACAGATTCAAACAGCACTTTTTTTTTAAATTGGATATGCGTTGGCGTACTGCTTACTGCCGTATAGAGGCCGCCGAGTGACTGAGTAAAATGTTTTTATTTTTATAAAATATATGGCTCGACGGAAAAATCTGAAACTTTTTTTCGTAGCTAAGGATGGTTATTCCTATCAATAGAAAAATCACCAAGCACTTTTAAAATGATCATCCATTCCCTATTTACACCAATTGACCTAGTCCCAAACTAAGCAAAGCTTGTACTATGGTATGGTATGGTAGAGTTGTCTGGTACCTCTCTCTCTCTCCCCCCCCTCTCTCTGAACTGAAGAAACCCGAAGTCTACTGAGTGACTAAGAAACTAGAAGCACTGTGCAGAATGGCTAGCACATGACATTATAAACAGTTGGATGTAAGATTCAAGTCCTTTACCTGTAGTTTTTATGATAGTAATCTACTCTGTTTGTCTATGCTCTTCTATTCCGTGACGTTTAAGCGAGAGTACACGCTATCCAAACCGTAACAGTTTTTTATTTAATTCATCAGGTTATGGGCCCAGTATAGCCCAGAAATCCGTGAACCCCGTAAAGTGTCATTTTTATTTCCTAGAATCGTCCAGCTACAAAATTTGCTCCGATAATGGGGTATAGCGACCCTAGCGCCATCTAGTTGGCCTCTACATAACCACTACGAAACGCGATTACCTAGCGCCAATACATTGACAGCTGTCACATCTACATCACGCCAACGAAGTTTCTCAACACGGATGCATAAGTACAACTTTCAACTCTCTTCCTTCGGACTTCGGTCCCCAGGCATAACATCTGCCTGGAGAGAGATCTCTCCAGTACTCCCCGCAGGTGTATAATTATAAGTATCAACTAACCTGTGGAAATCCGGGTCTAGGAGATCTGACAGGTTGACCCTTCTGACTGCCGATACCGTATCTTCGCGGCGACCCTTCGTATTCCGCTATGGGTAGCTCTCCAATCACTCTTGTAACTCTCCCTTTCGAAATAAAACATACAGCTTATAAGTCAAGAAAATTATAATTTCATTTACAAAAAAATATATAATTTTGCTTTACGGTTTTATACACCGTGGGAACGGGTTACGCGAAAAAATTTAACTATGGATTCCTAGTGGTATTACGAGTAAATATTGTTATATCAAAAAAGCCGTGGTAACCCAGTGGTTAGACCTGTGGCCTCTCAAGCAGAGGGTCGCGGGTTCGAATCCCGGGCTCGCACCTCTGAGTTTTTCGGAATTTATGTGCGAAATTTACCATGAGCTTTTCGGTGAAGAAAAACATCGTGAGGCAACCGCACCAATCCCAATTAAAGCTTAGTTACCCTTGTGGGTTGGAAGGTCAGATGGCAGTCGCTTCTGTAAAAACTAGTACCTACGCCAAATCTTGGGATTAGGTTGTCAAAGCGGACCCCAGGCTCAATGAGCCGTGGCAAATGCCGGGGAAAACACAAGGAAGATGATGAATATTAACTATATCAAGATATATATATATATATATATATATATTTATATATGAATAGGAAGGCAAACGAGCAAGTGGGTCACCTGATGGTAAGCGATGACCACTGCCCATAGACACCCGCAACCCCGGAGGGATGAGATGGGTCCAAAACTGTCACATTAACTTTCTTAATTTCTGTAATCTAACTAATATTAAAAATTCGAAAGTATGGATGGATGGATGTTTGTTTGTTACTCAATCACGCCAGAACGGCCCAACGGATCTGGATGAAATTCGGCACATAGATAGAAAAAAATCTGGATTAGCAAATAGGCTACTTTTTATCCCGGAAAATTGCGTAGTTCCCGCGGGATAGCGATAAACGAAATTCTTTGCAGACGAAGTCGCTGGCAACAGCTAGTATAGGATATAGATAAATCGTGTCCTTACCTTTATCTTCGTCCCCGGACAGCCATACCCCTGAGGGGCTGGCATCACTCCTCTCTTCCCCCGGACTCGACTCACTTTCGCTCACTTCACTCTTATTGTTCATAAGGTCACTGTCACCGTTTTTCATATTGTCTAAAGTCCTTTTAACACTCAAATCGATCTCGTTGTCACTCGCATCCGGGTCCATCCGAAGACCTAGAGACACAGAATTCAATATCACTGAAAATAAATGAGAAAAAAAAGTAAATAGACTGGAAAAGGTGGGTACATACACAAAGGAGGAGGACGAAATTAGAGAGTACAAATTTACAAATATTAACTCCCTTATTCATAAACGCTCTGTAGGCGTCTGCTAACTTAGCAATCGTTTGTCCTTATCTGTCACTTTGACATTTACCTTTTACAAATAAGGACAAACGATAGCTAAGTTAGCAGAAGCCTATAGAGCGTTTATGAATAAGGGGGTAAGAATAGAAGCTAATACAGACGTAGTGCATGCATTTGACTGACAAGACAATGGTCAGATGAGTTATGAATCTATAAAAGTTTGATAAATTCAAAATATTACCTGATTCGAGCACTATTACGACAAAGCCTTAAGAACCCAAAGCTAAGAAACGCGTGCTCATTGAATGTCCTTGGATCTATGTCGGGAATATCATAAATACTCACTTTACGGCTGATTTATATATTAAAGTTTTTACATAATTGTAAGCAAGAGAGATCGTACGTTTTTCTTGCTTTCCACGCGCTTTAAAGTTGGTGCAAAATTATCCAGCCTTCCCTGAATAAATACTTGTAAGGGTGCTACCAAACCGCCGCGTATACGCAGTGACGTGTCGTATGCGTCACGTTTTCTCACCGTTTCTTCATACATTTTGTTGGGATTCCGTAACGTCACCGTTTTTTAAACCGTGTGGTCCCACCCTAATACAGCAACTTCATTCAATCTAAATCTTCAGATTAATGTTAAAACTATTGTCTTTAAGAGCGCACTATTCGAGATTTCATTCGAACAGAGTCATTACTGCATTAGTTGGTCAACGAAGGCTTTGACATTTAAATTAGTTGCTGGATTACGTTGATGTAGTCTCAAAACGCCTTAGTACCATGAAGTTCTAATTCCGACTCGGTTCTAGTTTTAGCTGTCACTTTTAGTATAAATCTGACAGCGAGCGAACCTAAAATGAATCGCATTAAGACGTCATGGTTACCCCAGTACCCTATATCACATCGTATATGGCTTTACCCGACTAAACAGAAGAAAATCCCAACATTCTAAGAGCACGTGTCAAAGCAAACATAATTTATTAATCACCTTTCCAGTCTTCATTGTCGTCGAACACAACGACCTCGCCGTCGGCCACGACAGCTATAGGGCTACCCTTCGTGCTGACGTCGTTAGTCTTATGGGGGTCCAGTATGGGGGAACTATTCTTGGGTATCCCCATGGTACCTTCTCTTATGTCCCGGTCCCCATTCGTGTAAGATGGGGACGTGTGGCGTGATATCATTTTTTTGGGCTCATTGTTTATCCTGTGCAAGGATATCTGGAAAGAATTCTAGTTTTATAGCTATTGCTAGTATAAGGTGACGTTAGAGCTCTTACAACCTATATTTATTATTCAATTGAAAAAGAACTCGGAGTAACTTGTAGTGCAGATAACCTCAAATCGTAGAAACAATGGAACGCAGGCTGTACAGTATCAGTAATGGGTGGAATAGTGATGGGTTGCTAGCCGCACCGCCTATAATATGATTCTTAAGATTTTCGCCCTATTCCCTCGATGGGCTTTTACCATCCGCGCTGGAAGAGAAGCAACTGGTACATTCTATGTTATTTCTTTGCTCGTATAGAAGTAGCTTTGTTAGTATAGAAGTAGATTTGGCACTAATTTTACCTATTTGTTTTTACCCAGTGTGAAAATACGCTCCGAGGCGTTTCGATCCCTACATAATTATAGTAGAGAGCTAGCTGCCAGATGAGTAACTGAGCAAGGGACAGTATTACTTTGCCAAAAAGTATGTACTCGTACCTACTCCTTTCGAGCCGGCATTGCATTTTGAACGCTAACATAGGTAACAATCGCCTCCTCATTTTCGAAAAGACTAGGTTAAGTAGGATGACCAAGAAGCAATGACTTGAAAACTCAGCCAGTTTAGTAATCAAATTGCACAGAACTTATTATAACCTTTTTTAAGTTATTACAGGACACTGGCCAGTTTCCACGTTCTAAGATTTGAAGTTTGAATCGAACACTAACGTCACCCACAAAATTTGAACGATAAAATTTAAATAATTCAAACAGCTGACCAGCCCAATGGTAAAGTTAACGAAACTGTAACTGATGGAAATAGACAGGCAGCGTGCAAAATGGGCTGTCGATTACACTACGCAAAATGCTGGGAAACTATAATAAACACATTCTCTAAAGGTTTTAAGGTATCTCATGTGTCAGATTTCTATTTGGATCAGAACCTGTAGTGTAAGTTTCTGACACGAAATACGTATCGAACGCGTTCGCGTCAAACGTCTCAATTACTATGGGATAATTGACAGCACCGCTAGCGGAACGAAACGACAACAAACAGTTCTCATAGTATTTGACAGTTTAACGCGAACACTCGCAAACATGATCAATACGTATTTTGCTATCGAAAACTTTCACTAAGCATACAGAAGAGAGTTGTCACCTTCTGTGGTAGATCAATAATTCAATTTAATTCTTAAGGATCGCGTTCAACTGTTCTCGTTTCGTTCTGGAAGTGAGATATGTTTACTTATCAATTCGATCGAACTCGATTCACGTTTTTAGTTAGTTCGAGTTCCAAGAAATCTTACACAAAGATACCGTCAAATTACAAGAGAAAAAACTCTAATTGAGCCCTAGGATTGGTAATAATCATAACCATCGCGACCATACATATCCATATTATTAACATATAAGTATTCAGCGCCAAATATGGCCCCATGAGACGCAGTGTTGCCAGGCCTCCCACTAGGTGGACAGACATCGTGAAAGTTTCGAGAAACTTGTGGATGCAGGTGGCGAGTTGTCATTCATTGTGGCGTTCTAAGGGGGGGGCCTTTGTTCAACAGTGGACGTTAATGAGCCACCTGTTGAAATATTTCGCAACAATTCTGGAGACCTTGGTTATGTTTAAGCATTATTCAACTTACCTCATTGCTAAGGTTGTCAGAGTAGTCGATGGTGTCTTTGCCCAACGACCGCACCTTGTTCCTCAGGTTGTGTTTGTGTGTGTTGTTGTGTCTGAGTTTCCGGACCGCTTTGGTCCGGCTTTGCGAGTACAGCTCACGCCCTCCTGCTATTTCTATTATCCTGGTAACAAAGGAATCGGTTTTAAATCTTGGAGTGGTTCCATAAAGAAAAACAAAACAACGAAGAACAAAGTATCTCTCCCTACCCCTATGGAAAAGAAGCGTGACGGTATGTATGTATTAGAAGAACAAAAACAGAGTTTATAAACAGTCACTTGGTCGCAATTCAACACTAAATTCTAAGCTCTCTTGGAGCTGTAAAAAAAATGAAGTTTCTAAGTCCACGTGACCAAAAGAAAACTTAAAATCTATCCTTAAAGTACAAGAAATAAGGCAATGCAAGTAAGAAAAGTCCTAAAATCACAATTTTATATTTATAATCATCACTTTTGTCGGGCACTAGTGGCCAATTTTTTGTAGTAGTAGTTGCTATCAGCGACTGTGTTTGTGCAGGATTTAACTATTCAAGGATAAAAAGTACTCTGTGTCCATTCTCGGTGTTCTATCTCTGTTCATCAAATTTTAATCAGCGTGAAAATGTAGACGGAGTAATTCACAGACTGGATTAGATTAGATGCGTAGATGTATCATAAAAAGCATCAACAATTCTCATACATTTTACATGAAGTTTTCGTAGCACTCTCGTCTGAAGAGTGAGCCGTATTAAAAATTCACTACACATTGTTAGAAAACCACAAAGACTTGTTTTATGGCTGTTTGTGCGAGGTTTGTGCAATCGAAAATTGTACAGAAAAAAATCCCCTCATCGAGCGGGCGAGAACGGAGGACTCATTTAAATAGTTGGGCTATAGTTTTTTGAGCATTTTTTTTTTCTTTTCATATTACACATACCTAGAGTCTCTTAGTTTGTAGGCACCCCCCTTGGAGTTGAGTATGACGAGCTGGCTGTCCCGCTCCTCGTCCGAAGACGCGTTGTTGATGCTCAGCTCGCGGCCCTCCAGCCCCGAGTTTAATCTGAAATTGCAGGAGCCGCAGATAAGTCTTGGCAAAGTTAAGACATCAAACATGGAACTGCTTGTAGCAACCCTGGCGCCACCTAATTGTCCACCACGACGCACGAGTAGACAGCGCCAGTAATGTCACAATGTTCTAAGCTTTGAATATGGATAGATAGCTCTCAAGTCCCTGGGCACTTGGATAACACGTGATGCCGCCGTCGGAACCTTCGCCACGTGGAGTCTGCTGCCTGCTCACCTGTCGTGTTGATGCATGCTCCTGGACCAGCATTTATGGAACACGTGTTCCACATTCTGAAGTTTCGTCACTTTGAGTCTGCTGCTCACCTGTCGTGTTGATGCATGTTCCTGGACCAGCACTTAGGGAACACGTGTTCCACATTCGGAACTTTCGTCACTTTAAGTCTGCTGCTCACCTGTCGTGTTGATGCATACTCCTGGGCCGGTACTTAGGGAACACGTGTTCCACATTCGGAACTTTCGTCACTTTGAGTCTGCTGCTCACCTGTCGTGTTGATGCATGTTCCTGGATCAGCACTTAGGGATCAAGTGTTCCACATTCGGAACTTTCGTCACTTTGAGTCTGCTGCTCACCTGTCGTGTTGATGCATGCTCCTGGACCAGCAATTAGGGAACACGTGTTCCACATTCGGAACTTTCGTCACTGAGTCTGCTGCTCACCTGTCGTGTTGATGCATGCTCCTGGGCCGGCACTTGGGGAACAGGCGCGTGATGCCGCCGTCGGAGCCGGGCGTGGAGTCGCCAGCGGCGTCCGCGCGCAGCGCGCCTGCGCTCATGTCGCCGCCACGGTCACGCCTGCACCCGCGCTGGCACTGGAACAACCGATACCATCTTAACCAGAGACTATAATTCAGATGCTTATAAAACGACCGCTTAAGAGTCCTCGCCAGTGCGGTACAGGGGCGCGGGGTGGGACGACAAAGGGGACCGAGAGAGGTGCGGGAGGCAGGCGCACTACCCGTCAACCTTTGTCAACCTTCCCTGTGCCCCTGTACCCGCGCGAGCGAGGACTAGTGATGGGACCCGAATCACGTTTCACTCGAGTCACTCGAGTAGTTTTACTGTCACTCGGACTCGAGTGTAAAATAAGTTGACTCGGCTGTAGAGCGACTCGAGTCAACTCGAGTCGCCGAAAACTTCACTCGGCCGGCGAGTGACTCGGACCACTCGAATTGACTCGGGCCACTCGAGTTGCCTGTACTGTACTGACTCGAGTGAGAAAGTCAAGTTAAGACGATTTGGGCATAATTGTTCATAGGTGTTCTGTCAAAAATTGCGGAGCCCCTCTTTTGCCCGAATTTCAAATGCCATAATGTAATGTTTGCCATAATGATCATTTGCCATAACCCTTGTTCTCTCTGAAACCGTAATTTTTTCAGGAGCATTGTAATGGCAATCCTGTAGAACTCTATAGGTTAGGTTAGGTTTGTTTCATAACAATCCTGAATAATTAACAAATAAAGAGAAAAAAGAGTTATGGCAAATGATCATTATGGCAAACAATACATTTATGGCATATGAAATTCGGGCAAACGATAGAGACCCCAAAAATTGTTGGTTATGGTTAAAGTTATTGTTAAAGTTACTTCGTGCTACTGACGCTATGAAAACGTGATATTTTACAAGAGGACGGCCAGCTGACTGAAAAAATCGTGAATCAAATTACAAATTCACTCGAGTGACTTTGGGCATATCATCACTCGAGTGAAAAAATTTACACTCGAGTCATGTCTTCACTCGAGTGGTACCTAATCGAGTGAGTCGACTTTTCGAGCGAGTCACTCGAGTGAAAAAATGACACTCGAGTCCCATCACTAGCGAGGACTCTTTTTCTGTAGTTTGACAACTTGGACTGGAAGGGGTCATACATAATCATGCTGTTATCATCATCTCTAGCCTAGTACCGAAGGCACCTTCACCAAAACCTCGTAACCAATCACGTAGAGCGTAAATCTTCAGTAATAAATCATATATTACACGAGTCGGATGTGACCTCATGACTCTCAACAATTGATTGAATCAGGCGTTATATTGCGGGGGTTCATATTAATGAACAAAAAATATTTACCTTGCTACTCCGCTATAAACGCAGCGGTGGATGCAACGGCAATGTTTTTGGTCGTGACTCCCAACCTTACATGGGGATCCTGTCAGGACGGTCATGTAGCGTGAGGACTGGGAACTGTCTGTCTACTATCAAGAAACTCAGCATCTATCTATATAGAGATAGATTTATTACTGACCGAACTCTTTCATACATTGGCTTTACATATACGTTCCACAGCTGTGCAGTGCCTCTCAGTATGCGAGGGTTTGAATAATTCCCATACAGGCCCACTAATAATTGGTAACTTCACACACCATTGAACTTCCTATCTGACCCTGAATTCGACATATCATGATATCCCACGTCCTAATTATGCTTAATGGAATCTGCACTGTAAGCTATGCCCGTTAAAGTCCTCTTTGTAATGATACCGACTGTCACGCAACATGGCAATAGGATGAAGGGAAAACTTTATGATCGATTCCATAGCCGAAGCTATTTCTGGTTGATTGGATTTACGAATGTCACACAATAGCCACGCGATTACACAAATAGACAGGACATTTATTTTTACCAAAAAAAATAACCATGGACGGACACTTGAATAAAATTCATATAGTCACTGGAATTATTCCTCAAACAAACAATCAATTTTGTTATAAAAACAGTTTCTGTCAAAAACATTATTTTTTATTACAAGCTTTTTTTGGTAACTGTACTTGCATTGTCTTCCATCCTGCACGTATGTACCGACTTATTAAGTTCGCTCGCCGTCAGATCCCTGTTAAAAATTACAGCTAAAACCTGGGGCCTTACCATGACGTCCTAATTCCGACTCAGTTCAAGTTTTAGCTGTCACTTTTGGTATGAATCTGACAGCGAGCGAACCTAAACTGAATCGCATTAAGACGTCATAAGGCCTCTGAACTGAGTCGAAATTGAATCGCAGGCCCACTGTCAACATTTGCTCGGAGAGAAATGAAATAAGTTATTTATAGACGTCGAATGCAACCTCAGGTTCGTATAAAATCGCTGACGGGAAGCGCCGTTCGTGACGTGACGTCACACGACACGGCGGGCTGCCAAACACGCGATCGACATATGTGTGGCCACGAAACACGAGGTTACACGAGCGGCCAAATACGCTACGAGCGATTTTAAATTTCACTGTGAAATGTGTGAAATGGGTTTACAGTCACATTTTAATCTGATTAATAAATATCCGATGATATAATCTGATCAGCGTGCTTGTTAATGTCAAATATTAAAATGTCAGTATTGGCGGCGCCAGTAACTATTTAAATTTGACTGAATTAAAAAACCGGCCAAGTGCGAGTCGGACTCACGCACGAAGGTTTCCGTACCAGAAAAAAGGCTAACAGCTAGTGCCATTAAACACTTGTTTTATTGAGTTTAAATTCCATCGTCAACATTTTGACTTCTCTGTTGTATGGGAGCCCCCCTGAATTATTATTATTATTTTGATTTTAGTATTTGCTGTTGTAGCCACAATAGAAATACATAATCTGTGCAAATTTCAACTGTCTAAGCTATTACGGTTCTTAAGATCTAGCTCGGCGAGTGGTAGCCATGAAAAAGGGCTAAAATATCACGTTTTTGGTATGGGAGCCCCCCTTAATAATTATAATAATTTTAATTTTAGTATTTGTTGTTGTAGCCACAATAAAAATACATAATCTGTGCAAATTTCAACTGTCTAGCTATTACGGTTCTTGAGATACAGCCTGGTGACAGACGGACGGACGGACAGCAAAGTCTTAATAATAGGGTCCCGTTTTCACCCTTTAGGTACGGAACCCTAATTAACTAACAGCTAAGAGCAATAACAACGTGCCTTTGAAACTAATGAAAGTTAATATCGAGTTGCAAACTTAATTACAGTGCTGGTTAGATCGTATTAAGTTTATTTACAAGTACCTACCTAAAATGTATTATATTTCCTTGTACCTATACCCACAACGAAGGCTTATCAATAACCAATAACATACAAGTACCTACTTCGTCAATATATGCAAGACCAATAAAACTAACACACCATTTTTATAAATGCTAAAGTCTGTCTGTCTATCTATTTGTCTGTCACGCTTTCACGTCTTAACCCCTTAAACAATTTTAATGAAATTTTGTACAGAGATAATTTCAGTCCCGGGGAAGGAAATAGGATAGTTTTTATCCCGGAAAATCACATAGTTCCAGCGGGATAGTAGTAAAACCTCATGCAAAGTCCGTCAATTACCTTACTCGCTAATCCAAAGCAGCAGTGTTTGCGCTGCTATGTTCCAACGTAGAAATACGACCTTTCAAATCACTGGTACATGATATTCCATCTGAACTCTCTAAGCAAGGATGTTTACGGGTGGTCCCTTACCATCAGCTTGAAACGCTTGCTCGTTTGCCACATTATAAAACCTCGGACTACGTCAGCATCTTGGGTTGTATAAAATCGCTGATAAGTTGCGCTAGTTTCCATAGAGCGTGACGTGCCTACGACGCCGCGGCCGGTGCCAAAGTACGCGGTCGATACTAAACATGTGTGGCCACTAAACGAGCAGTTATATTTCTTGTATTAGGACCCTATTTAATAAACCTACAAGTTACAATTTACAAGCGGAAGTCTCTTTCTGACCCTATGTGTTAGATAGAGACTTCCGCATTTAGTATAGGGCCCAGGCGCTACTTTACGGAAGTCCATTTAAAATTTAAATGAACAAAAAAAAATTACCGTGTTACTTGCTAATTATGTATTGTGTCACTTAGTAACACGAAATAAATGTTTTTTTCAACTCACTTGCTCGAAAGGGCTGTCTTTCGCCTTCAAAATCTACGTGGAAAAACGCTTTTTCGCCTCTAGCGTGGAAAAGGTTTTTGAAATTCGAACGTGGCGCTGACCACCATTGTCCACCTACTCATACTTAGAAATTAGGACTTTGAACTTCGTATATTGTCGGCCCGCTTACACGAATAGTACTTAATAGGTGAAATACCATGTGAATGGTATAAAAGTGAAATACCTAATTAATTACTATTTTATTTATTTTTCTTTTTCTTCCATCCACCATTTTTCTCGCTGTATTGAAGTGAAAAATTGTGTTTCGCTCGGCAGCAAAGTTGTTTAGAGTCTCGTGCCTTGAAACCGTCGCGACGCTCAGGATTCTTCTTTTGAACCTCTCGCTTCGCTCGCGGTTCAATCATACAATCCTTCGCTTGCTCCGTTTTCAATACAGGCACTCGCGCCAAACAAACACTTTGCAGCCTTGCCTAACAAATAACTATTTTTTTACTTGACGTGAGTAGCAAAGTAGCAAGATAAATATTTTTGAAGTTATAACTTCTTATGGGAGGGTAAACCGCTTCGTAACGTAACGCGTTACGGCGCCAGTCTAGCACGTGAGCCCTCTTGCCCGTCTTTTTCTTACTATTCGTTATATAGAAAGAGACGGGTGGTCTATCTCGCGCGCTACGCGGCTCTCGAGCGCTCCTGTGCCAGCCGGGCTGAGTCGTCAAGGGCTTTCTTCAGGTCACTGTTGAAGACAGACAACCAAGTTAAGAGGTGTTGTATGTCTACCCATCTAACGACGTTAAGCCGCTGTCTCGTCCCGCTCTTTCCCTGGCCCCTCCTCTAAGGCCACTGCGCTCCATCTTTCCTAATGCACGATTTATAAGAGTTTTTACTACGTCAATATGAACAGAATATAAAAGTAATATTGCCACCACACACTCTTCGAATTTTTGTACAATAAAATTTAATATCAGAGCTTTCCGAACGTGTCGTAGCAGGCGAATAGTAGATTGATAAACAAGGGTTGAAATATACCCATTTCACCTGAGATATTTCTGGCGCCCGAACGAAGTGAGGGCGCCAATAATTCGAGGGTAAAATGGGTAATTTCATCCGAGTTGAACACTGTTCTTTTCATTTCGAATATGAGGAAATTAAAATTTCATTAACGTCGCATGGTCGCATTTAATATTTGATACGTTTGTCATTCTTTTCCCGCTCTTTTTTCTATTGCGCGATTTGCGCGCATTGCGCATTTCTTCTGCGCACCAATGGCGGCCGGCTAGTTTTTTTTTAAACTTGCAGACACGGAGGTCGCTATCAATTAATTGTCGACTTAAATATTTCAAGCTAAAAAAATTACCGAACGTAATAATTTCTACAAATTCTCGTTGTATACGCCTGCATAAGCTTATATATAGCGGGAATGTTATTTTAAGATTATTTATAAAAACGAACTATTAGTATAGATTTTTATTTTAAACATAGATTACATGGCTGTATACGTATTTCCATTGCTATGTAGGTAACTCATTTCGATTAGCTAGAAAAAAAAAAATACTTTCAACCCAAGGGTCGCGATGAGTCACTTTCAACCCTATATCCAGATAAGATAATCAATGACCTACTTTCAGAGTATGAGAGATGAAAAGTAGTTTTCATCTCTCATACCTAAATCACGTCTCTATTCCTTATTGGGTAGACAGAACCTACAATATCAAGACAGCTGGCTGGGAATCAAAATAGTGAGGGGTTGCTAGCCGCATCGCCTATATCATGATGCTTACGATTTTCGCCCATTCACTCGATGGGCTTTTACCATCAGCGCGGGATAAAAGAAACAACTGGACCATTCTATGTTTTTTCTTTGCTCCCACCCAGACCAGCGTGGAAATGATTGTTCCTCAAACATGCTCGGAAATGTACGCGTTAAGAGGCTGACAACACCTAATTTTGTTGAAATTGATGTTATTTAAGCACTATTTACAGAAAAACTACACACGAAAAAAATACAAAAAAAATATAACGATAATTTTCATCATATTTCAAACACGCTAGACTGACTCGATACATAATTGAACAAAATCGGCTCGATAGAAAATAATTGCAAAGATTGGTCTTAAAATCATCATTAAACGGTTCTATGTCTATATTTTTTCGACGTATGGGTCTGCAATTAAAAACATGAAGTCAACATATTCATACCTACACGGCTAACGAGTCATATTTCACAAATAATCCATACTTTTTTTTATTTCTTCTTATTTGTGTCTTATTTGCAAGATTTTAGACGCGCGCCAAGTTCCCGGAATAGTTTCTTCTCTTTCACTCACAGGCACGCGAACCGTATGTGTGAAGAGTGGCGCTGCTTAAGGTCATTTGCTGTTGACAGCGCCTTAATGTCGCGAAATGAAGCCAAGAAGTTTCACATTTACGGCCTCGGCCAAGAAGTAATGCGGTGCGGTCGGCGCGCTGCGGGGCGGGTGCGGCGGCGCGGGGCGGGGCGCGGGGAACACGGCGCGAGCAATAGTTTGTTCAATGGCATGTTTCAAAAATTAAAAAAGCGGCAAATTAATAGTACATTACAGCAGAGGCCGTGAAGTAAGTTCTCTACGACTCGGTTCGTCTACGACTCGACCGTGTACCCCAATCTCGTCCTGCAATCCCTGTTTCCGGCCGAGGATTGTATAGTGCTTTTCTCAAGCAATGCGAGGAAATCAAGTAAAAATTGTTCAATTAGCCGCATTTTTAATTTTTGAAACATGCCATTTGAACAAACTATTGCTCGCGCCATGTTTAACCGCACACCCGCCCCGCGCCGCCGCACCGCGCCGAGCGCACCCGACGACTGTACCACATTACTTCTTGGCCTAGGCCGTTAATGTGAAACTTCTTGGCTTCATTTCGACCGCACCACATTACTTCTTGGCCTAGGCTTCATTTCGCGACATTAACGCGTACATTTCCGAGCATGCTTGAGAAAACAAATTTTTACTTGATTTCCTCGCATTGCTCGAGAAAAGCACTTTACAACCCTCGGCCGGAAACAGGGATTGCAGGACTCGCTTTATCTGGCCTCGTCTACGACTCGGCCGTGTACCCCAATCTCATCCTGCAATCCCTTACTTCACGGCCTCTGCAGTAATGTACTATTATTGCAAGATTTTTGCATCTATTCCAAAACTTTGCAAGTTTTCTCTTATTACTAGGGAAAAGCAATAACTACAATTTTCTTGGAAAATAATGTCCTTTACAACCTTATTTCACCATCTCTCTTAATTTCAAACTGGCATTAAACAGATTTAAAAATAGCAATCACATTAAGCGAATTCGTTTTTCAAAACGTAACCTAAATAAACAAATTACCGTCTGTCGTCAGCCTAGCTTTTTAATTTAATTTATGGCTGGCCAAACATTTCTCGGAGTGCTTAATATTTAATTAAAAAGAAAAAAACGTTCTTTTGTTTCTGCGTTTGAAATAATGTGATTTTCCATTTTGCGAGCGGCGAAGGGGTGTTCCGTAAATGTTGCTTTAATTACTAAAGAGAACTGTCGACTATTCTTTGTATAATTATTAAATAAGTAGAGTTCTTTAATAGGGTTGCCCATGAAAGAAAATTGCATAAATGACTAGATTAATAATTAGCATAAGAAAATTTCAAACGTTGCTACGAAATCATAGAAAAACAGGGTGTAACTCCGAAATTCGATTTTCGAAGTTCGTATCACACCGTTCCTCTCACTCTCAAATTAATAACTATTAGTGAGAACGGAACGAACGAAACGAACTTCGAAAATCGAATTTCAGAGTATAAGGCCAGAGCCTCTAGTGTAAGTTATCGCGTATAAAAACGTCTCGAAAGCGTTCACGTAAACGTCTCAATTACTATGGAATAACTGACAGCGCCACTTGCGGATCGAAATGGCAACTAAAATTTCTCATAGTATTTGACAGTTTAACGCAAACGTTATCGTGACGTATTTTGCTATCGAAAACTTGCACTAAGCATACAGAACTGCCATCCGCAAAATAAAATAAAAATGACTGGTGACCCAGCCAGGATCCTCTCCGCAGGAGGGAACTCTTCAACGGTTGGTCCGATTGACTTGAAATTTGGTTTACACATTATGCAGGACGGATGACACTGCAAGTACTGTCAACAAAAAGTACAGTCAACAGAAAAACGTGCAACTAAAATGAAATTTTTAGGTTAATAATAATAATACATTTCTTTATTCGGGTAACTGGGACCCACAATTTGTTAGTTACATAATACATATACATATACACATACATAATAGTTGTAGGTTATATAGGTACAATGTATCTTAACGTAAGCATGCCAATTGTGTTTGTTTTTAATTTTTGTACAAAAATGTGTTTCATCATCTACACGCCCTACTGCATAGAATGTACCAATTGCTTCTCTCCTTAAGAATCATGTTACAGATGATGCGGCTAGCAACCCATCACTATTTTGAATCCGCTTTCCACCTATACGCCCATAATCATGCTAAACGTGGCCTTTAGATCTTTACCCTAGGCTCTGTCTACCCCATCCTACTAATATTATAAATGCGAAAGTTTGTGACGATATGACGATGTGACGATGTGAGTGTGTATGTTTGTTCCTTATTCACGCTAAAACGACTGGACGGATTTGGATAAAATTTGGAACGAAGGTAGTTGGTACCCTAGATTAAAACATAGGCTACTTTTTATCCCGGAAAATTGTTCCCGCGGGATAGCTAAACATGTCAATTGCTAAAGCTACGCGGACGAAGTCGCGGGCAGAAGCTAGCAAGGGATAAAGACGTGATTATGTATGTATAAATACCTACACTTATATTTTACAGTCAGTCGTGACAACCCTAGGACACTGTATCTCTAATTGACAGAGACCAAAGGCTTGGCACCTCTGCCTATCAATTAACAGGCAATTGAAATTAGACCTTGTTGAGTACAACTTGGGTGTCCATTTCGATTGCATCTAATATAAAGGGCCTAATGAAATTGGCGTGTCGTCACTTTTGAATTAGATTTGGTAGCAGATTCATCATTAAGGCGACTAGCGCCTTCAAAATTTGTATTCGTCTTTTTCTTTACGTGTGAGGAGTAAAGAAAATCAAAACTTTTGCAAATTTTCGGTGTTTTTGTTAAGTACCTATTATTTGTGACGAGAAAGTCTTTTGATTTACAAATGCTATGTTGTGTTTAAATAACATCGGATTCTTTATTTTTTACATTTTCATATTTTCATAAGTCGTTGCCGTTAGGACCAGTAGGCTTATTGTCCAATTCGCTCGCAATCGCCATCGTGTTCATTTTGACAGTTCTTGTATGAATGTGACAGCTGGCTGATTCCAATGCCAATTGTCAGCCCATACATGAACTGTCAAAATGAAGACGATTGGTGATCGCGAGCGAGTTAGACAATAAGCCTACAGTATAATGCAAGCCAAAAAACACCATTCGGTTGAACTTTATTTAAATATAGAATTTTTGCTGATACCTAAACGACCTATGTTACGAATGTTGCATAAGAGTTGATAATTCATGAATATTTTTTTCAAAATTTTGGGCTCAGCCATTAACGAGGAGTAGGCTTTAGAAAGTACCTAATTTACAGCATTTGAAGCTCACTAACCATCCAACCTATTTGCTTGTTTGCCACCCTATTAAAACTACGCCAAAACGAGGCAAGACGTAATCAAGCCAGCCTATACTTCATTTAATTTAGAATTAGAAACCGCAATAACATTATATTGCGGCTGGTCAACTATTTCTTACCTAGCAAACAGTACAGTGCAATAGTTTGGCAGCCGCAGAATAAAATTGTTTTAATGCCACTTTATTTGCGTGGCGTCAATTGTTACTCTAATACAAATCGTAAAGAGATTACAGTTCACGAGCCGCAATATAATGTTGTTGTGGTTTCTCATCCTAAATTAAATGAAGTATAACTGTGCGCAAAACTCAGCCTTAACTTGATTTTGTGATTTGGTTGTGTGATGTGATGTAATCAAACAATCTAACGTGCCTCTGGTGATGATGTTATAACCGCCATATGAAACATGCTACAAACGACATGTACCATCTGTGTATTTAGCATTATGTATCTTTGTATTTTTACTCATGTTGCTGTACTGTAGGGTTACCATAAGTACGGATGTCGACCGGGACAAAGAAAGTTTCCGCCATAAATGTCATTTTGGGCTCGTCCAGAAATCATGTGATCATCATATTCCCCCCCCCCCCCTTGTGATATTTGGTGATTATAACGCTACCCCCCATTCAAGATCACGTGTATTTTTCGGACTTAGTATGAATTAAGTTAGTTATTTAAAAAAACAGCAATAATTACATTTTTTCCGTTATTTTTTGACTTTCCTGCTGTGTAAAAAAATTACACGTGATGTGTTCTCGGACACCCCTCTCCCCCATCGTGATCATTCGTGATATTTTGCTGACCCCACCCGCCATAAACGATCACATGATTTCTGGACGAGCCCTTTTATACAACTTTTTTTGCTGACTGTACCTACTTTTTGTTATTAACTGTAGATACTCGAGTTGTCACCTATTTCACATTATAATAATATAATATAGCCTTTTTATTCCGAATTCGCTACAATTTCAGTAAGTACATTATTGTTGTTGTTGTTAGATTTAGATTCATTTAAATTGTAATTTTAAATTGTTGTAATTGTTGTTAATTGTCGTGTAATTCGGCGTGCCTCATGGCATAGGCCTCCTCCGTGTATTGGAGGGTTTGGGCTATAGTTCCCACGCACGCCCAGTGCGGTTTGGGAACTTAACACACACCATTGAATTTCTTCGCAGATGTGTGCAGGTTTCCTCATGATGTTTTCCTTCACCGAAAAGCTCATGGCAAATTTCAAATGTAATTTTTCGCACATAAATTCCGAAAAACTCAGAGGTGCGAAGCCCGGGATTTGAACCCACGACACTCTGCTTGAGAGGCCACAGGTCAAACCACTAGGCTACCACGGCTTTCACATTATGTATACCAAATTTCAAGTCAATGGACCTTAAATTTTATCTTTACAACTACAAATTCTAAATAATATACGTACATCATTTGCACATCATCATCATATCAGCCATAAGACGTCCACTGTTGGACATAGGCCTCCAAATAGACCTCCAGTTGCCTTGGTTGGAAGCGGCTTGCATCCACCGCGAACCCGCGACTTCAACCTGTAGGCTTACAGCCTTATTCATAAAAAGTTAGAGGCTCGCTATAAGCTCGCTATAGGACCGATGCAAAAAAACATGATTCATAAACGTCAATTAGCGCTAATCAGTCCTTCAAGGGTCTGTTAAGTCTTCCGAAAGTTAGCGGACCGTAGACCCTCCTTTATCTCTCTACTAACTCACAAAATGGCTGCCACAAATATGAACAGCTGATTTTGGCAACAGCAAAACCATACGCAAGACAGTTTTTTTGGTTTTAAGTTTGTATCCCCTTCGAGAAAGGTAAAGGAAACTAGATCCACACTGCCTCGTCTGTCGTGTTAATTTGCTGGTTTCCCGCTAATTCGCTGCCACTGCTGTCAACTTTTTTTTTTAATTCACTAAAAAGCCATTTATGGTCTATGATTTGTCAAGGTGACAACATAACGCGTCTAATCCATTCATCAACAGCTCATTTAGTTAACAGACTGCTAGCAAGCGTTTATGAATCATACTTTTTAACAACTGTCAAATAAGCTTAATCAGTCTGTTAACTAATGAACCGATCAAACCTCAATTAAGGATTTTTTATGAATAAGGCTGTTATTATCTAACTCGCTCGCAATCGCCATCGTCTTCATTTTGACAGTTCATGTATGGGCTGACAATTGGCATCGGAATCAGCTAGCTGTCACATTCATACAAGAACTGTCAAAATGATCACGATGGCGATTGCGAGCGAGTTAGACAATAAGCCTACAGGTCTACTCCCTTCTAAATAACTATGATTTTCTTATGGACCGGGACATGGGAACACATATGCTTCAAACCGGGACGCATGGCAACCCTACTACACTGATAGTACTTGAATGGAGTTGACGAGCGCGTCAGTAACGAGGAAAGCGAGCTAAAGTGGTTCACACGAGATATAGAACATATGCTTTTGCATTTTTGACGCATGCTTTTTATGCTGACTCTACTTGCGTTGCCATCCACCTTACGCTATGAGCGAGTTTGCCACCAATTACTTCAATAACCGACAATTTTGTTTATTTCATAGGGTTTCTGTCAAATATCTAACTCAAGGGTCTTCAACCGGCGGCCATTGCGTCCATGGCGGCTCGACATTTTATTGACAAAATTAAATTCACATCCAACTACTCTACCTTCTTTACCTACTTTTAGTGTAGAATGGAATGTTTTTATTATGTTGCGGCCACCGAACCAATATCAGAATATACTAGGCCCTTGACTTCAAAAAGGTTGAAGACCCTTGATCTAACTTAATATTATAAATGCGAAAGTATGGATGGATGAATGGATGGATGTTTTTTTGTTACTCAATCACGTCAGAACGGCCCAACGGATCTGGATGAAATTCGGCACACAGATAGAGAAAAGTCTGGAATAGCACATAGGCTACTTTTTATCCCGGAAAATTGCGTAGTTCCTGCGGGATATCGATAAACGAATTCTTTGCAGACTATGCGTGAATTGCATCAAGTTACTTTCTCCATGAAACTACCGTGACACTCAAACACACAAACGGATAACTCACGTAAAAAAGTTGAGTGATGTTCGACTTGTTTCGGACTAACTCGTAGTACTTCCTCTGGAAGTCGATGTACTTCCGGAGCCCGTTTACCCATATTTTGAAGACGATGCCACAAACAGACACACAGATAACCTTAACAACTCACCTTTTTGTATTGAGTCAGGCGTTTAGTTAAAAAGGTATTCAGACTTTACCTAGTGTTTATATTGCACTAGTAGTCTCTGCCTACCCCTGTGGGAAAGAGGCGTGACGGTATGTATGTATGTATGTATTATATTGCAACCCTTCTTTGTCGCCATCCCCTACGTAATTAGTCAGCGAAGCGAAGAACAAAAGTTCACTTTTAAAGGTCGAAAATGTAAGGTCAAATGAACAAATAAGAGGAGCTATTGACGCGAGCGATTCAGTAATGCTGGTAATACATTGCGTGTTTTGACGCTTAACCTATATACGGTCACCGTTTCGATAGGGCAATGAACATTAAAATCGCAATGGCGTAGCGCCTAGTCCTAGCTCGCCAGTTACGTAGTAGGTGGATCTTTAGTTAAAGGCTGAATATGTCACGTTTTGCCGATAGCTTCATAAGACATTGTTGTATTAAGGTTGTATTGGATTCTTATAATACGGTACAAACGTAAACCCTTATTCAAAGACACCAAGAGACACACTCAGAGACGCCAACCAGTAGGCTTATTGTCTAACTCGCTCGCAATCGCCATCGTGTTCATTTTGACAGTTCATGTATGGGCTGACAATTGGCATCGGAATCAGCTAGCTGTCACATTCATACAAGAACTGTCAAAATGAGCACGATGGCGATTGCGAGCGAGTTAGACAATAAGCCTTTAGGATAACAACGGTTTACATACAAATTTATTTCTCTGAGCGTGGCAATGATGATATTAAACGTGAACGCAACCGAGAGAGCAAGCAAAAGTTAACTTTCACACTCAGAGACGCCAATTGGTATAATAAAGGGCTATTTATATCTTTATCTCTCTTCTCTCTTTATTGTGGCATCCCTACATAGTATAAAACAAAGTGGCTTTCCGCTGTCTGCCTGTCTGTCCCTATTTATGCTTAGATCTTTAAAACTGCTCAACGGATTTTGTTGCGGTTTTTTTTTATAGATAAGAGTGAGTCAAGAGGAAGGTTTATATGTATAATTCTACGCAGACGAAGTCGCGGGCAGAAGCTAGTGGATAATAACTTCAAACTTGAACTTGATCCGTGAACACGGTAAAAAAGTTCTGGACTTCCACCGTCACCACAAAATATATAATAGTACATACTAACCGTCAGTCAATACAACCGACAGGGCAATTAAGAGGGTGCATCCATGCTGAGCTCGCAACGTCGCATTTTTGGTGATTTTTTGCGATTATTTCACGGAAATTGAATGAAAGTATCAAATATCCGTCTGTAATGCACTTCGTTTTTAGTGTATTAATATGTGTAATGCAATGATTAATGGTGATTGACTTTTATTTTCGTATTAAAGGGATAAAATACTATATCTGCTTGTGCTTTGGCGGTTCGCGGTTACTTTGCCATAATTATTACGGTCATAGAAAGTTTGCTTGGATAGGTAGTTTTACCTTCTAGTCTAGACTTTTAGAGTAATGTAAAAGAAGTTTGTTTGTTATTGTATAGGTCTGTGATATTGTCAGTTTTCTTAACCAGAGCCAAAAATTATTTACTTTTATAAAATTCATCCCTTGTGGGATAAGTAAAGGAATTACTGTCTATTCAGCCATTTCAAAGATGCAATGCCGGTTCACAATTTTTTTAAAAATTATATATATTTTTTAATATGTGCTTTCAGTAGCACTTGATGGTCCCATTGGAAGACCAGCGCTGGCTGCAAGTCCAGCATTATGCTGAGATGGGACCATTTCATGATGCATGTTCTTATGTTTTTTTTTTGCTTCTTTTCTTCTTTTGTCTTTGTAAGAAAGAAGAAAGAAAGAAAGAAAGAAGACATTTATTCATTTTGCAAGACACACAAATATAAGAGCATGTACACACAATTTTATAGAAAAAAAAACAACAATAAAAAAACCAGACATGAAAATTTGATCATCAGCGTTGTGTTGTGTCTTCGCAAAAGTGAAACGGTCGCTGGCTCAGCATTACGCTGAGGTGTTAGACACCTGCAGCACTGATTTTCAGCCAGAACCGTCTGTGACTCAAGAAACGATACACAGTGTAGATTAAATAAATTAATATACTACATAAACCATAAACTTTTAAGTAAGAAGTGAAGTAATAAATAGATAGAACCCGACTTATGTGTAACTATAAAATACATAAATTTATTAAATAATTTTCAATAAACAAAAAACGAAGTGTAAACAAAATTGTTCAAAAACAACAAGCTGGCATACCAATGTGCAAAGTGCTGGAGGACTATTTTAAGGATTTTTGGAGCGTCAATAAGTGAACCTTCAGCTTGCGCTTGAAGGTGTAACTACTTGACGCTCCCTGGATTGGGGGAGGAATATCATTCCAGCACTTGGACGCCGCAAACTTGAAACTGCCTCGGAATGCCGCAGTCCGGTGCTTAGGCACGAGAACCATTGCGCTTCTGCGCTCACTCCTCGACCAAACCATCTTGTTAAAGAGGTATGATGGGGTCTCGTGACGTTTCACACCGAACAGCAAAGTGGCGAGGTGCATGCGCCTGCGCGCAGGCATGTTCAGCAAGTTGGCGGCGTTCAGGTATGGGGTGATATGGGAGCGGGGAGGGACGCGGAAACAAAAACGAGCACATGCGTTTTGTACTCGCTGTAAAAGCCTCTTAGAGCGACCAAGAATGCAACCGTCATAAATAACATCGCAATAGTTTAATCTGGACAATATAAGCGATTCACAAAGGTCAACACGCAAATCGACACTGAGGTAATCGCGTATATTGTACAGAACTTTGAGGCGGTAGAAGCAGTTACTCACAACTTTCAAAATGTGGGTTTCAAAGTTCAGCTTGCCGTCCATTAGGAGGCCAAGGTTATTGGCTTCTACCACTCGCTCTATTGGGTCACCCATGACGGCAACATTCCCGGTGGCCAGAGCAGCAAGAGTATTCCGAATTTGATGCCTCGATCCAAAAACGATATACTTCGACTTGCTGGGATTGAGAACCAAACAGTTCTTCTCCGACCAAGCCGAAACACGATCCAGATCTGCATTGATTGAGTCCACAGCTGAAAATGTCTCTGAGGGCGCGCAGGAGACATACAATTGCAGATCGTCCGCGTAAAGATGGTATCTACTGCTCCTTATACCGTTAATAATATCTGAGCTGTACAATATAAAGAGCAGAGGTCCAAGTATCGAACCCTGCGGCACTCCCCGTGTCACAGGGCAAAGAGAGGACCGCAGAGCACCACCATCCACCCCACGCAATACGACTGTCTGCGCCCGGTCAGTCAAATAGCTGCTAAACCATTTTATCGCCGTAGCATCAAATCCGTAATAAGACATCTTAGATAATAGCAAGGGGATGCTAATACAATCAAAAGCCCTGGAGAAATCTAAAAGCACTAATATGGTACTTTTACCATCATCCCGGGCCTGCAAAATGTTATCGACTACATCGAGTAACGCAGTAACTGTCGATCGACCCTTGCGAAAACCCGATTGCAGTTCAGGTAGGATGTTGTATTTCTCCAGGTATTCCGACAGCTGTTCGTAATGTTATCATGAATAAATGTTTTCTTTCTTTCTTTCTTTCTATCTCGTTTAATAAGAAAATAAAAGTCCATCACGATGAATTATTGCATTAGACACATTAATACACTAAAAACGAAGTGCACTACAGACAGATATTTGATACTTTCATTCAATTTCTGTGAAATAATCGCAAAAAATCACCAAAAATGCGACGTTGCGAGCTCAGCACGGATGCACCCTCTTAAAGTTAACTTTCACACACAATTATTATCATCAAAAACGAAACGCAACAATTCTAAATTTAAACAAGTTGACGTATCCCATTGTAGCAGTTTAAACTGTCGCACTGTCAACTGTCATTTTGAACTGTATCAAGATGTAAATTAAGTCACAATTATAACGTCAACATTTTGAACTTAATTACGAAGGCTCCAAAGAAACTCCGAAGGTCTGAAACAAGTCTGAAACGACTTGTTTCTCGAAGAAATACGAGGGAATTGTTTAATTAACGTACGAATTATTTATCAAACGTGGAACACGTTAATTAAGATGTATTTACATGGTGGTGTTGCCAGAGTTCCGTAAATACGCTTAATATAATGAACATTTAGGTTTTATAATGTCTGTGTATGTTTTTATCTGCTGAGTCTCTTCCCACTAGTTCCATTATCAGTTTCGTTGATGGTACTACTTTTATAGTGATGTGATGTGATGATAGAACTCTAGACCTGGTCTGGAGTAGACCTCTGTCTGTGGCGTCGTAGCTCTTTAGCGGATGGACCGATTTCGATGCGGTTTTTTTCGTTCGAAAGCCAGTTTCCTTGCAGTGGTTCTCAGCCATGTTTGGTAAAAATCGGTCCAGCAGTTTGGAGATTATCAGCTCTTTACCAAAACGATGTAAGGCATTTTTGGCATAACATTGAAGATTTTCTTATTTACATATAATTACTCGATTAATGCGTGGGGGTTATGTTTTTATTTGATAAAATGTTATTACTTTGTCCAAGTGTTTTTCTTAATAAACATGCTATAGGCGATTCGGCTAGCAACCCATCACTATTTGGATTCCCCTTTCCACATCTATCTATCTATCTACAGCCATTGTCCGTCCATTGCTGGACGTAGGCCTCCTTCATATTGCACCAACTTTTGCGATCCTGGGCTTCCCTCATCCAGTCACTGCCAGCTGTACTCCTTAGGCCATCGGTCCAACGCGTCGCCGTGCTTCCCACAATACGCACCCTTTCCACATAGGTACACACCTAAAATCATGCTAAACGTACCTTTAGGTCTTGTTACTTTAGGCTCTGTCTACCCCGTAAGGGATAAAGACGTGATTTGGAGATGATGATGATGATGATGATAACAGTAAGCGGAGGACCTTACGACACTTTTCTTTGTCTTTGTAGATGATTTTGTTTTTTTAATCCTTATTCTTATGTGGGAATAATTTGGAATAAAGTGTTGACAGACTATTGAAACAGAACTCCTAAGTAAATAAGTAGGTAAGTAAGTAAATGCTTTATTGTACAAATATAAAGAATACACAAATCACAAAAAAAAACAAATAATTCTAATTGACATTACCTTTTTTTAACATTCCTCCTGCTTCACACCTGAAACAATGAAATACATAATTAACATAGTTTCTTGGAAACAATTATAAAGTTTTGTAATGTTCAATCTGACATCTGACATAACGATATAAAAATAATATAAGTATAAATTTTAATAGTTTATGTGGAAATACGTCAAGTTTTCCATTTTATTTTGATACGCAACACTATCTGCCATCTATGTTATTGATGGCAAGCATTTTTCGACCGATCTTGGTCAAATTTTACCCGTCTGCAACTTTGGTCTGCACTTTGATGGTCATCACCAAGGACGCCAGGGACGCCGTACGTTGCTAAGAGATCGCCACCACGGCAACAAATTAAAATAAATTAATATCAATATTATTTCAGTGATTGAATCGAAATTTCATAACTACACCAATATCAATAAATGGAAACGTACCCAAATATCTATAAGGGATAAGTCCGCCTTTGTGCAGTGCATGTATCTCAGTGTTCGTCAATTGTATTTGTTTTATGTTAATTTTGCACAATACAGAGTCTACATACATACATATCGATTAGATACCGGTATTCAAATACCGATGCCTAAAAATAGCGGTATCACAGTATTTAGTTATGAGACAGCCTCGTCATAGCTCGACAAACATTTATTAAGTACGTATAAATACGTCCATTAACAATAAACAAAAACCTAATGTATACATGAGATTTCGAAACGCTATATTTATAAATCGTATGCTTACAAACACTGATAGATACGAATAAGGAACGCATTCAAAGAATACAAAGGAAGAAGACATTATTTGATATTCTGTTTATTCCGCACATCTTTGAGATTCTCTTGTGTATGTATTCATGTAGGCATCGAGAGATTTTGTCGGATTTTACACTCCACTTAATGTTGAATTTGTTACGTTCATAAATATTAAACGTCACAGATATAAGAAGTTAGCGTATTTAGAGGCGTGTGCTGAAAGGCAGGCTTCGAGAAATTTCTGTTCATTAATTCTACGTCATGAAATTGTTCGACACGTATACAAAATATCTTTGAATCATTCTGAAACGTTTCAGCACCGTTGGTTAATTCAATTGAACACCGCTGTATTATTTATGTGATATTCCGAAGAGGCTAATAGACGCTACGGGTGACCGCAGAGCTGGCAGCTTCCTTGGACAGCGTATTAGTATCGCTGTCCAAAGGGAAAATGCTGCCAGCGTCTGTGGTACTATGCCACGGGAACCTCTAAAGTCGTCGCAATTTAAAAGGCCCGTTTTGACAGTTCACGCCCATGAAGTTCTCTATTTTTTACCGATCGAAATGTTCTGAAGGTAATTGTATTTTTCATTGATGGGTATCGCTCACTCAGCTAAGTGCTGTGCATAACGATTTTTTCACATTGTCCACAGACAATTAATAATCGGTTAAGGAAAAAAAAATCGATCTAGATAATTTTATTAAGGCCGACTTGCACTTAGCTGGTTTTATTTATTTTATTTAGACCAATTAATTACTGAATTTCACGAGCTGTGTAGTGATCTTTACTGAAAATTATGACCTTGGAGCTCAAAGCCGTAAACAGTGGCAACACTGATTTAGAATGGCTCGTCTTCATCATTTGAAGAAAATGATTGACTGAAGATTCATTTTCTAATCAGAACTTTAAAATTCAAAATCAAAATTCTTCAAAATTCTTCTAACTTGACAATGTACAATTTATGATGTAATTTTTATTGAATGAATAAATAATCTAATCTAATCTAATCTAATCCAATGCCACTTTACAATACATATTTAAATCGATCAAATACTCATGCAAACTTGAATCGATTTATCGTGAGTATCGAGTACCGAGTCGTACGGTGACATCACTAGTTACGTCGGGAAGACAAATGTCAAAACGGGCCTTTTAAATTGTGACGACTTTAGTTTAATTATTTTATTTTAAGGTTTTAGTTTCGTATTTAATTTAATTATAGTTTAATTTGTTTTTACTTTCCATTTGCAATTTGTTTGCAATAAAGTTAGCTATCGTAAATTTGAATGAATTTTTGTAACATCGACTAACACATGGAAACATGATGCAGCTACAATTAAAAAATCTGGAAAACATTTGCAGGGGTGTTTATATTTTATTGAATCAGGGGTTACTTTGCGGAGGTCTATTTCAATTAACAAAAAACATTTATCTTCCTACTCTGCTACTGACGTGCAAGACAGCCAACCCTGTGAAATGCATTGAGATTGCATGTATAGTCGACCAAGAAATTACCACCTTAAGGTTCAATGTCTTTTGTACGACTTAAAACATCAAAGCCTATTTTCACTCACATTTCAGTGTAACAATCAGCCTTATTGCTTTTTTTTTGATGGAGGAACTGTCATAAAAAACGATAAAGCACTTTCTTGGTCGACTATACCTACGTACAAACATTTATATATTTCGCTAAGCGGCTTTCGTTGAGTTAATCGACACATAATCTACAAATCCGCATATCTTTAAAACTTGTAGTCCGATTTTGATCAACCATAGTAGGTATAAAACGTTTGACGTAGTTTTTTGAGTCAAAAGTGACAGTTGACGTACGGTTGACGTAGTTTTTTTTTTATTACAAGCTAGTTCTAGGCACGCGTAGCTGGTCATCCATTAAATTTCACAAATGTCAAATCGACCACTTAAAAAAATATTTCTAATTAACAAGAGGGAATAAAAATAAAAGAGCTGCAGGTCCTCGGTTATTAAGACGTGGACTGTCGAATAAAAATATAATTTGCACCTCTTCCAAAAACTTTACTTAGCCAATTGTTTTATGTTGAAAGAAACATTAAATTAATATTATTATGTAGTAAAAATAAGGTTAAAGTTGTACTTACATAATATAATTGTTTTTGTAATTGTTGTTCGTGGCAATAAATCATCTTTTATCTTATCTTATCTTATCTTAAACATGCCGAAAAAAAAACAAGTTTCTAATAAGCGTAAATATTTTAAAATCGGTTCATCTGTTTACGACCTACATTGTCAAACAATAAATTCGAAGTTACATTTTTCTTATCCTTGTATTTTTAAACTCTGTCGAGACTTGTTTCTTGATAATAACAACACTGTAGATAAAGGGTAGTAATGAAGAACTTTCCGGAAGTTTTGTTAACAGCCGACGGGGATGGTTGAATAAATAAGGAGTATATTGTTCTCGGTTTGGGGAGCTTTTTAATGAAACAGCTGCATTATACTTTAATGTTTATATTGTTACAATTACATCTGTACGAGTTTAACAATTCTTCTTCTTCTTCTTCTTCTTTTTCAGCCCTTTTACGTCCACTGCAGGACATAGGCCTCCTCTAATGCACGCCATTCTCTTCTGTTTCGAGCTGCTCTCCTCCACAATTTCCCTGCTATACTGGCGATGTCGTCACTCCAACGAGCCAGTGGTCTGCCTCTATTCCTAAAGCCAGTTCTCGGTCTCCAGTCTAGCGCGGTTTAACAATTGCGTGTACTTAAATGGGTATTGAAGTATTATCCGAAACCGACGAGCATGTATGAAGAGATTGATGAATGTGGATGAAGCGAAAGAGGTATGTCAGGATCGTAGCAAGTGGAACAAAGTAGTCTCTGCCTACCCCTACGGGAAAGAGGCGTGACTTTATGCATGTATTGAAGTATTAGAGTAGAGGCCAATATTGTCTAAATAAGTAAAAAAAAAAACATTTTTAATACAAGCATATTTGATTCCACGTATAATATGTATACGCTCACAATCTTGCTAAACGTGGCCTTTAAGTCATGTTATCTTCGGCTCTGTCTACCCCGTAGGGGATAAGGACGTGATTTATGTATGTACGTACACATTTTTTTATGATGAACTAGCCGTTGCCAGCGACTTCGTCTGCAAAGAATTCGTTTATCGCTATCCTGCGGGAACTACGCAATTTTCCGGGATAAAAAGTAGCCTATATGCTATTCCAGACTTTACTCTATCTATGTGCCGAAATTCATCCATATCCGTTGGCCCGTTCTGGCGTAATTGAGTAACAAACAAACATCCATCCATCTATCACTAAAAATGACAGCTAAAACCTGAACTGAGTCTGAATTGAATCGCGGTAAGGCTGCTGTATTCTGGATTATTTTTAAGACGCATTGTTTTAAATAATTAAACCACTAACACAAACAATCTCCTAACAAAACCAACACATAAACATTGCATCCGCCAAACCCTTTAACCTGATGCAACAATAAAACGTAAATCCAAAGCCGCGGCCATAAAAATAAGGGTTGCCCAGAGGCCCTAAACAAACCGACTGGGTGTACACACGTCCTAATAAGGACCCTGGGTAAAAGCACTTATCTGCTTTTAACTGTTAAACCCTTTAAATTAAGCAGTTAACGGAGATCGCTCATGCTAGCCACCCAGGGATTACAGACCTTTCATTCGGGTTATTCACGCTCGTTTATTGCATGCTCTGCTCTCTGGTACAGGATTATAATGTTACACGGTTGATTGGTCCAACCATATTTTCCTACGCAGTAATCTATGGCAATTAAGTTCGTATTACAAACATTAAGTTAAGAAGCCTTTCTTTTATTTAGATTTATATTTAGTTAGTTAATTAGTTCTTGAGTGGCGACCACGAACTGGAAGACGCAGTGTTGGCAGGCCTCCCGGTGGACCGATGACATCGTGAAAATTGCGGGAAACCGGTGGATGCAGTTTGCGAGTTGTCGTCCATTGTGGTGTTCTAAGATGATGATGATGATGATGATATTTAAACCAAAATTATTCGTACCCTACATGGTTACTAAGTTCTTTCTCTCAAATACCTAATCACAAACGAAGACGAGCAACGGTGAATTCTGTTTTTTCTTCCATTCCTTTAGCTTTCCTTCCTGCGCTTGCTTTCACCAATTTGACAATTGTCGGTGACAGGTGACAATTCGAAATGCAATGCGTATTCAACATGAAGCCAAGCGGCGTAGATTCTCGTTTTTTTTTTGTTATCCTACTAATATTACAAATGCGAAAGTTTGTGACGATGTGACGATGTGAGTGAGTGAGTGTGTATGTTTGTTCCTTATTCACGCTAAAACGACTGGATGGATTGGCATAATTTGGTACGAAGACAGCTGGTACCCTAGATTGAAACATAGGCTACTTTTTATCCCGGAAAATTATATAGTTTCCGCGGGATAGCGATAAACATATCAATTGCTAATTTTATGCGGAAGCTAGTGTAAACACAATTGTCACATGGCAACGACAATTGTAACGTTGGTGTAATAGGAGTCTCATAGGGATTGCAAAATCCGGTTTTTTCTCAAATCCGGATTTACAAATTATCAACTTGTTCAAATCCGGGTTATACGTTTTTTTTCGGATTTTTATTAATATTTTGAAATCATGTAATTACATGTTTTTTGAAAACCTAATGGTGTTCAATTTTATTGATTTTAGAATTTCCCTAAGAATATATAAAATAAAACTGCAAAAATCTTTATAATCCGCGTTTAATCAGTCCAGTACTGCTGTGTCTGCAGTACAGTACTACCGGACCGGCCGACTAGCTAGATCTAAAGCTAGGTATGAGGTAGCCAGTAAAGCGCGAAGGAGAGAGGGATAGATATGCCACGTGGCGGGGAACGAAACGAACGCATGAATGAATGAAATTAAACGAAATTCAATAGGAAATACTGGTTAAATGTCAACTTTGTCAACTGTAATTGAAATCCGAAAAAACCGGATTTTTATGCTAAAAATCCGAATTCATAAAAGGCGATAAAAATCCGGATTTATCCGATTATTTCGGACTTCGGATTATCCGGATTGCAATCCCTAGGGTCTCACCTTTAAAACAGCTCTTTTTCTCTAAAAACTGTAAAAGCGGTCCGCCCCATACACTCAACAATGTTTATTTACGACGTGTTTGCGTTGAGCGCCTTCCGAGGGGTGTCACGAGTGTCGCGCGCAATTTTAAAATTCTCTCTTAATTTGCATTGACGTACTCACCAACCTCACAGCCATGGGGGCAATATTAACAAGAAAGTACCTAAACCTGTGTACTATACTAATAGTACCCTGAACCTGTCAACACGTATTGCCAAAATATGGCAAAATTTTGGGAAAATAAAACACTTTGACAGCAGACTAAGTTTAGGTTTTAGCTGTCATTTTTAGTATGGATCTGACAGCGAGCGAACCTAAACTGAATCGGAACTGAATCACATTAAGACGTCATGGTAAACCCCCAGTTTCGTAATTCAAGCATTAGTTAGCACGTTTTAACAATGACTTAAACCGATTACCTTCTTACTCCAGAGGCCATATTGTCTAACGGATTTGGAGCAACAATAGCAGTCACCCATTCCTTTCTGTCAAACGAAATAGTATGAGGGTAGAAGGAGATGCTGAATGCGATCGCGAGTCCGCGATTTACAATCCTTCAGAAATATCTGTGATCCTGATGCGCTATGCTTCTCTCCCGCTAAAAATCACAATAGTATATCAAATATTCTTGATCCTTATCAAAGCTCAAAAGCGTCTGAACTGATTTCAAAACGTGTTACGTAATCATCGCGTTAAGAGATTCTGTACTATTATTTATTCTGTGGTTCTGTTCCCAAAGGGTAAAATAGAAACGGGATTCAATTTCTACGACTGCACTCTCCGTCAGTCTGTCTGGCACCAAGGCTATATCTCATAAACTGTTATAGCTAGACAGTTGACATTTTCACAGGTGCTGCAGGCTTATTACGTAACTCGCTCGCAATCGCCATCGTGTTCATTTTGACAGTTCTTGTATGAATGTGACAGCTAGCTGATTCCGATGCCAATTGTCAGCCCACACAATGAACTGTCAAAATGAAGACGATGGTGATCGCGAGCGAGTTACGTAATAAGCTACCTGGCTGTACCTATTTCTTTTATAACAACAAATATTAAAAACAGAATCTTTTGATGTTGTCTATAACCAATATAAAATGATCTCACACAGCCTACATTTTGCTTAGGAGGCAGAGCTCTGTTTAAACTGGATTTTATATTCACTAGCCAAATTCTGTACGGAACCCACGGCGCGCGAGTCCGACTCGCACTTGACCGGTTTTTTTTAAGTGGCATATATTTTTATATGCTCATTATCTTATCACACAACTGTGCGGTTGGTGAGGACGCGACTTGTATCTCTGTAGCGGTTGAACCTGTCAACACGTATTAATATTTAGAAGGGATTTTGATTGTTTTGTGATTTTATAATGGTTTCAAATGCGATTTGAACCAAATGGGAGCACTGAAATGTAATGTAATAAAACTCAAATGACATTAGCGAGGGGAAAAATAATGTTTTGAAAAAAGCGACCATTTTTTTTGTCACTGTAAATTTTATGCAAGTTAAATTCAAGTTTCAATTAAGTAAATTCATTTTTTCGCTCTAAAACTTTCATTTACAGTTTTCTCTTCTAGCATTTACCGTTTCTTCAAAATTTTAAAGTACTTAATATTTTTTCATTCTTTCTCGGAGGTGAATTTAAAAAAAAAACTTTCACAGTTCATTTTTACCATGTTTCTAAGTACCTAACTTATACTAAAAATAAAGCTTTATTAATCTCAAAATTTTAACGACCTATTTTCTTGGAGCTAAAAATTTTCTTCTAAACCTGTCGTCCTTCACTGTGTACAATTTGCTGCAGTGTAGGGCACTGCTAACACTGAATTTTAAATTCACTTGTCGAATTTGTACGCAACCCTTGCTCGAGTCTGACTCGCATTTAGCCCGTTTTTAGGGTTCGGTACCCAAAGGGTAAAAACGGGACCCTATTACTAAGACTTCGTTGTCCGTCCGTCCGTCTGTCACCAGGCTGTATCTCTAGAACCGTAATAGCTAGACAGTTGAAATTATCACAGATTGTGTATTTCTGTTGCCGCTATAACAACAAATACTAAAAACAAAATAATAATAATAATTAAGGGGGGCTCACATACAAAAAACGTGATATTTTAGCCCTTTTTCATGGCTACCACTCGCCGAGCTAGATCTCAAGAACCGTAATAGACAGTTGAAATTTGCACAGATTATGTATTTTTATTGTGGCCACAAAAACAAATATTACAATCAAAATAATAATAATAATTAAGGGGGCTCCCATACAACAGAGTAGTTGTTGGCGTTTTTTGCTGTATCTCATGAACCGTAATAGCAAGGAGGTTAAAGCTTTTTTCTGGTACGGAACCCTTCGTGCTCGAGTCTGACTCGCATTAGGCCCGTTTTTTTAAGATATCGTAAGTCCCAAAGCTCTCAGTTACTAGGTCACTGTTCCACCCTAGCCCCTTATGTGGAGCGTCCTTAAACGCCCTTCATGAGTTCGGCAGGTACCACCCTTAGTTTGCCCTTTGCTTCAGAATTCAGATATTATCGGAAATTTGTTAAGCTTCCTGCTGATACTTCAGTTTACGCATATTAAATTTTAAGTGCCTTTACGTAAATTTTAAGTAGGTTGGAGTTTGATATCGAGCGATCGAAAAAGTTATTCGAAAATATCTTTGTTATATTTTTGTCTTTTTTGGTTTCATTTGTTGTGATTATAGTAAACGAAAAGTGAAAAGCTTGTATTAAAAATTACATTTAATAATAAGGGGGTAAGATTCTACGAGTTCTATGAATGTTTCAGTACTGGTTTCAGTATGCTTAGTGTAAGTTTTCGGTCACAGAACACTTCTCGACCGCGTTTGTGTTAAAATGTCAAATACTATGGGAACAGTTTGTTGCCGTTTCGATCCGCAAGTGGCGCTGCCAATTTTTCCATAGTAATTGAGACGTTTACGTGAACGCGTTCGAGACGTTTGTTCGTGTGAAAACTTACACTAGAGGCTCAGTATTGTTTAGAAATACAACCTTTTACAAATGCGTCTAAAAACTATTTGATCCTCATGTAATATATCACAAGTTTTAATTAAAATAGCACAGTGCAGTAATGCAGTTCCTTTGTGTACATTGTGGGGTGCATTATGCAATGTTGTGTACGGGTATGCGCTCGAGGTCGGCGTTCAAACACTGCGATATGAAGCCATAATTGGGATTGTTCATTTTTTTACAACATACCCTGATTTGAAAACCATTTCGAAGTATGAGGCTTGCGAACTGTTTTATCTTACTGGCGTTCAAAAATACTCAAGGATTACGGATATTTTGCAAAAAAAATATTTGACCTTTATTCGATCTTACCGAGCGGCTGTTGGTAGTTCCAAAAAATAAATCGGCAAATATCTAGTTTGTCTATTAAATTTATATGTCAACGAGTTATCAGTGTCACCCAATGTCAGTTAAGTAAATTTTGTTTTGTTGAAAACTTAAAATTGTCGGTCGATTTAAAACGAAATAATGGAAATTACAGAAAATGCTTCGTTCCAACCTGAAATAATGACTCTAAAAACAGCTCCAAAACAATAGTTCGCACGGATCCGAGAAGATTTAAGAGAAAAGTGGTATCGCGAAGTAAATATTGAATACTTCAAAGTTTATAAGTACACAATATTGTCGCGAGGATCATTTCGATGTAAGTAGGTACCAAAACACAATGCCACACTTCCACATTCATAAATTTTCAACTCATAACCATGATTAGGATTTAACGCAACATACAATAAGCTTGTAGGTAAACCAAAGGTAAACAGTATATTTGACATTGAGATGACAGTCACAACAGTTATGACAACTATTTATTTTTTAATTTCCAAAGGATTGTGGAAAAATTGCCTATTTCAGCCGGCCGTATATAATTTACGAAAAGTCGTATCTGATTTTTTTAAGCAATTATATTAATTAAATTAAGCCATGAAATGACAAAATATTCAAATTAGTTTCTTAAAGTGCTCCATATTTTCTAAAAAAAATATAAAAAGGGGGGTTAAAAAAAATGAACAATCCCAATTACAACACTCTCATTAAGGACTTACGTTTTAATTTTAACCACTATTTTACTAAGCTGCATGCTACGACAAAGATACATGGCACAATAGACAGTAAAGGAACAGATACATTTTTAATACAAGACAATACTTAGGCAGAATAGAAAAAGGCACATGAAGAAAATTATAACGAAAGCAATAACCTGAGGAATTAACAGAATGAGCATGGAGAAGATGGAAGAAAGGACTAGGTTAAATCAGCACATTTACAATATCCCATCAAAAACGTTGGAAATGAGAGCCAAATTCGACATTAAGAATATGCGACGTTGTTGACTTCGTCGATAACAGAATTGATGTCTATAATGGTGCTAAGTTCTGAGTAGAAAAGAATGTATTTATTTCACTTGGTTTTTTCACTAGGTTATCCGGTCGTCACGTCAATAACTGTGTACATGATTAAATAACGTTTTAAGATTGTAGAATTATAATTGAATGATTGTTTCGATCTAGATTGGTGGAAATAACCCTACCGGCTCGATTTATGAGCGTCTCCGATGTTCTTCTATTGAAGAAACCCAAAAGGATCGACGGATATTCGAATTCTTTACAAACGTCGGATCTCGGGTACTTTAAGAGACATACGATGTGATGTCATCAATCATTGGTATTACAGAAATACTTCTAGACAAGACAAGACAAACATTTTATTAGCTTTGATACAAGAGGATACAAGATCAAACCCTGTAAGGGCACTGCTAATATTATAATTAAATAATTATTAACAATATTAACTATTAAACTAATATTAATAAAACTATTACTAATTGTAATTTATAATAATACCTATACATATATATTTGAATTTGAATTTAACAAGAATCTTCAAAAAATTCCCAAAGGGTGTAGTAGGATTTCTCCAGCAAGTATTTATATATGTAGTGTATTTTTAAAATGTTCTAAAGATACGAGCAAAACAAGATTATTTATCAACAGCTGTTGCCTGCAACTTAGCAATGCACCAAGTTGCAAAATTTTCTAATGGAATGTAAGTAAGTAAGTAAGTAAATAAATACGGGATCCCTCCATTTCCCATAATTTCATTTGTACTAATTTCATTTGCCATAATGGTCACTGGCTATAACCTTCATTTGCCCTAATATCACATGCCATAATTTTTGAATGCCATAATACTCAAACGTCATAATGTTCAACATCCCTAATATTAGATACCATAATATCACTTTCCATAATTTTTACTTTCCATAACTTTCAAAATCACTATTATTTCATGCCATAAGAATCATTTGCCATAATTAAGGAAAAAACAGATCCAGACTGTTGAAATTTACTGCTACCGAAACACGGTAGGTTCGTTAGGTTTCTTGCGACCCTCAGAGCTGAAATAGAAGCATCTCTAAGTTCTCGGGGGGCTCGGGGGGCAAAGCCCCCCTCAATAGCCACATGCCTGGTCAATTAATTAGGTTAGGTTAGGTTAGAATGGCGTCAAGGCGCGAAGCGCCAAAACTAGGCGGAATAGGAGCTCCGCGAAGCGGAGCTCCGTCGGCTTCGCCTCAGGGTCATTCAGTTCATATTTATGTTTGTTTTCTACACATCACATCTGTTAAACGTAGATAATTAACACAACCCGTAGTAAAAAAATAACATTTTTAATTAGTTATTATTATTATTACAAGAATCAAAATTCTGGGTTTTTTATGGCAAATAATTATTATGGCATTTGAATTTTATGGCAAATGATATTAGGACAATTGATAATAGGAAAAATGAAATTTATGGCAAACGTATCGTTATGGCACCTGAAAATTATGGCAAATGAAAATATGGCTAATGATCATTATGGCATATATATCTTTATGGAATAAAAAATTATGGCAAATGAAATTCGGGCATGTGAAATTAGTTTATATGAAATTCGGGCAAACAATAGAGAACCGTAAATACTTTATTGTACAAATATAAAGAAACCGACACAAATCACAAAAAAATATACATTAGATATTATGCACAAGGGCGAATGTTCTCAGAAATTGAAATTTAATAATTAATGGGAACAGTAGGCATATTGTCTAACTCGCTCGCAATCATCATCGTGTTCATTTTGACAGTTCATGTATGGGCTGACAATTGGCATCGGAATCAGCTAGCTGTCACTTTCATACAAGAACTGTCAAAATGAACACGATGGCGATTGCGAACGATTAAAACAATAAGCCTACAGTTAAGAGTTCACAGCATATTTTAATATTTGTTTCAACTGATTATCTATTTAAACGCAATAAAAAAAAGAATTCCTAGGAAGTTTTTGGACAATTACCGTCGGAAATTTTCGTTCAAGTAACAAACAATAAATTCTCATGTAAGTTTCTGAAAACTTCTTCCATTTTTGCGTATGTTCTGCAACTAGTACATTGCTTCTACAACTTCGTTAATCGATTAGAAACATTTGGCACTTAGGCGATTGACAATACTTAGGTATATATTTTTCAAGTCAACTCTTTACCCCAGGGTGATACCTTTAAAAGCAATCGCTGCAAGCTACTTAATGGTAGATTTATTCAAAGGCAAGTAAACAAGCTTAAATATTGGCTCGCACTCCGCCATTTGCATAATTGAACAGTGCTTAAAACCATTTATGTGAGTGAAAGGATGAACGCTATACAGTTGGGTATGTGCATCTCTTTCTAAGACTATTGAAATTCATGAGGATTGGATACGATTTCAAATGTTTGCTCGAGGCTAAACGTTTTTTTTCTTATAGTTTGTTAAACTTACAGTGTTGCATAAATATATTTTTTTTATACAGGGTGTATCAGACACCCCCTAACAATAATCCACTGGGGTATATAACCATAGCTATAGAAGCTAAAAAAAAAAAAAAAAAATGGAGTAATTTTTTTTTTATATTTTCGATACGAATGATTACAGTTAATAGGTACTTCCATTCCTATAGAAAATATTTTTATATATTTTTTTTTAGCTTTTATAGCTATGGTTATATACCCCAGTGGATTATTGTTAGGGGGTGTCTGATACACCCGTATGTATAAATATCCCACATTTCTAACTTTGTCTGTCCAGGATATCTTTAACATTATTCTATATATATATATACCCACATTCACGTCTTTATTTATTACTACGAAACAGACAGAGACGTCATCATAGATAACTGACAGTTAAGATAACGGCAACTTATCAGAGTGGTGATACTGGCCCTGGGGTGTGAGTCAGGTTACCTCCTCGTGTGAACAAGAGTTGCGGTTCCTTTTTGTATCCGTCCAGGGGGAAGAGCAGCTTGCTCCGGTGCACCCTGGGCAACGGCTAATGATTTCCTGGCAGTATCTGAGGGATATCATTGACCGTTGGCTAAGAGCCCGACAGGGGGGGAGGGGGTTGACCGTGTTACCGTACAACGTTGCCGACATTTTGTCACAAGATTTTATAATTATTTTTTTTTACCCTGACATTGGCGAAGTTGTCGTCGCTATAAAGACTTGTAACGCCACAATTAAAAGACGAAGAAGAAGGTACTGGCCCTTAATCTAATCTAATCTAACTAATATTATAAATGCGAAAGTATGGATGGATGGATGTTTGTTTGTTACTCAATCACGCCAGAACGGCCCAACGGATCTGGATGAAACTTGGCACATAGATAGAGAAAAGTCTGGAATAGCACATAGGCTACTTTTTATCCCGGAAAATTGCGTAGTTCCCGCGGGATAGCGATAAACGAATTCTTTGCAGACGAAGTAGCTGACAACAGCTAGTGATTTATAGTTTTGAGTTTACATGGATTCAAGTTAATACATCTAAAACTATAGCCACAGCGCTTTATAAAATGAGGTCGTTAGCGTGCAATAAAGCCGGCCACTAACGGGCCGTGTGATCGCATCATCGCCGCATAAATGAACGATGCATCAAGCTGCGGACAACGCCGGGCGCGAGGCGCTAGCGACAGCGGTTCGATCTACAAGGTCTCAACATTCCGAAATATTTCACCCTATTTTATAAAGCTACAAGTGGCAATTTACAAGTGGAACTCTCTATCTAACACATAGGGTCAGAAAGAGACTTCCGCTTGTAAATTGTAACTTAATAGTGTGGGTTGTTAGTCTGGTTGAACACCTCTATATAGATTTGCCTTCGTAGTTTAGGATTAAACATTAATTAACCCTCATATTCATAAACGCTCTATAGGCCTCTGCTAACTTAGCAATCGTTTGTCCTTATCTGTCACTTTGACATTTACCTTTCACAGATAACGATTGCTAAGTCAGCAGAAGCCTATAGAGCGTTTAATAAGGGGGTCACCTCTTTCACACCGAATAAATTGAACATCTACAAATACTGCTACTACTAGGTACTACCTAACTTAACCAAACCTACTTTTTTAAGTATCATTTTATATTCACAATAGTCTAGTATTTTTTTAAATAATAATACTTACATCTTAGAAACTAATTTATGTAAAAAATAAATTTACCATTTGTCACCTTTTGAAAAACTATTCTACGAAATAAAATTCATTGAACAAATTTTCTATAAAACACATTTCAATGAAATGACGACTATTTTGATTGATTGAAAATATTGGATTTGATTTGATACCTAATAGCAATAATAATAGAAACGAAATTATGTGATTATCCTGTCTACAAAACAAGGGGACACCACACAGCAAATCACACAGTAACACTTGTGTATAATGTTCTTTTCTCTAGTCCGTTATGGTTGCCTGGTAGATATCGCTCTGTAGCAATAAGGCCGTCTATTGTTAACTTATTACTTCCGTAAGTATACCTTTTTCTGTTTTGATTGTTATATGTGGTGTTCAATAAAGAGTTATTGTATTGTATAAATTTTATTGTATAATAATAATAACGCCTCAACTATTTCCGAAGTTTGAGTAAATCCTTCGCTCGAGTTTTAGCCGGTGCTGTTCACGAACTTGGACCACGTTACAATGGATCCAGGCGTCTGTTATTACAGGAGGCTGCAAGCCACGCGCGGGCAGTGTCGCGTTGAATCGAAATTAATGAACTCTTTGTACTGTGATAACGAATAGCGGGCTTTATTTAATACTGCAGGGATATAGTTTGATAAAACACCTATTCATGGGCACATTTTAACTGACTTGAAAAAAAAGACTGACTTTAATTCGTAGTAATCATGTATTTGGTTTAATAAGTTAATCATGTAATTATTAAAGTTTGTCGTTATTAATTTCTAAACGACACTGAAAATTAGAACACAGAAAAATCCGAAAAGTAAAGCTATGGCCGGGAATCGAACCCGGGTCCTCGTCATTCCGTGACGCGTGCTATACCCCTACACCACCCATAGCAGGTGAGTAAGCCTCCGAATTTTTCTATCTGTTTCCAACTGTCACGTGACCTTGTTACTATGCGAATATTTGTCGCTAAGCGTCATCTGTTTGAATGATGTGTCTGTACGACACAATTACAAACTCCCGTGGAACATGTACTGCTCACCAGGGACGAGAGATGGCGCTGTTTTTCAAATGATAGGAAATATCAAATTAATCAAGAAATTTACTTCTTGATTTTTAATGTTTACTTTTTACGTTTTACCGTTAGAAATTTAATTTCTAAACGACACTGAAAATTAGAACACATAGAAAAATCCGAAAAGTAAAGCTATGGCCGGGAATCGAACCCGGGTCCTCGTCATTCCGTGACGCGTGCTATACCCCTACACCACCCATAGCAGGTGAGTAAGCCTCCGAATTTTTCTATCTGTTACCAACTGTCACGTGACCTTGTTACTATGCGAATATTTGTCGCTAAGCGTCATCTGTTTGAATGATGTGTCTGTACAACACAATTACAAACTCCCGTGGAACATGTACTGCTCACCAGGGACGAGAGATGGCGCTGTTTTTCAAATGATAGGAAATATCAAATTAATCAAGAAATTTACTTCTTGATTTTTAATGTTTACTTTTTACGTTTTACCGTTAGAAATTTAATTTCTAAACGACACTGAAAATTAGAACACATAGAAAAATCCGAAAAGTAAAGCTATGGCCGGGAATCGAACCCGGGTCCTCGTCATTCCGTGACGCGTGCTATACCCCTACACCACCCATAGCAGGTGAGGTTTGTCGTTATTGTTGCTTTCACAAAGAAATTCATATTAGAAACACGACTTCAAAGTAGAGGCACGATTTCAAGGTAGAGACACTATTTCAAAGTAGAGACGTGAGTTTAAAGTAGAGACACGAATTCAAAGTCGAGACACGAATTCAAAGTTGAGACACGATTTTAAAGTAGAGACACGATTTCAAAGTCGAGACACGATTTCAAAGTAGAGACACGATTTCATCTCAAAACATTTCCCTTTGCTACGACGTAATCGCGCCACATTTCATAACCTTTAATATCAACTTAATTATGTTTAATACGAATTAACTCCCCCATAAAACCCTTATAAATGCAATAAGGTAATTTTATTATAGCACTTCAGGTTATAAAAGTCGAGAAGCAAACAGCGTTAAAGGATTGCCCTTTTTTGTTAATTTAAAAAAACCGGCCAAGGTCTGGAAGAGATCATTTTTAGGGTTAAGTTCGCCTACTACTACTTTAAGTTTTTCATTGTATACTTTTTAATTTTGTGTCCAATTGAGTTTACATACATACAAAGTACGTTCGGACTCGCGCACCGAGAATTCCGTACAAATTCAATGTTGGCAGAGACCTACGAGGGAGATCATTTTATATTGGTTACTTACATAGACCGACGGACATAAAAATATTATGTCTGTAGTATTTGTTGTTATAGCCGCAACAGAAATATATTGTCTGTGAAAATTTCAACTGTCTAAGCTATGACTGTTCGTGAGATACAGCCTGGTGGCAGACGGACAGACGGAGGGACAACGAAGTCTTAGTAATAGGGTCCCGTTTTTACCCTTTGAGTACGGAACCCTAAAAAACTAATAATACTAGTAATAATACTTTCTGGTCTTTCTGTCAATTAAATATTATTGCAGAGCATATTGCCAATTCTGAGAAGAAACAAAATGGCTTCTCAAGCAACCCATTCTGTCAAGTGTCAAGTGTGTGTGTTCTGTGTGTATTCTGTTGTGTCCTCTCGAGACCACGAGGATGCAAAGTCGCGTCCAAAACATCGAGGTATTTACAAAAATACTTTTTATTTATGTGTGATTAAGTCCCGTTTTCTTATAATAATGCCTTTCTGTCAAGTTTCAGATGTTTCCAATTTCAATCGAAATCCCAAAAAAGCCGTGAAAGTAAAACTTTTCCCCGCAAATAAACATCACTAGTTTTCCCGTTTCCGCGCTGTAAATCAATTGGTTATGTTTTCTCATTTTCCTCCGGCGAGAGGTAAAGTTTCTCATTTCGATTCTATTTCTAAGGGACCGTAAACATTCTGTGTTCAAAGAAAACAGGTTTCATCGAAATATATGGGTTTTCATTACACCGTAGATAAATAATAACTTTGCAATGCTTTTTCATTTTATTTGTGTAAAGAAAACAAAATTTGTTTTTGGATTTTTTTACGACAAATTAATGTAAATAACAGGATTACACACGTTTTATTGCGTCGGAAAAGGTTCGACAGTTGCGCTTCGCGCCTTGGCCTCCGTCGCACCATGATTAAGGGTGCGACCAAACCGCCGCGTATACGCAGTGACGTGTCGTATGCGTCACGTTTTCTCACCGTTTCTTCATACATTTTGTTGCGATTACGTAACGTCACCGTTTTTTAAGCGGCGGTGTGGTCGCACCTTAAGAATCTCGGATGATTCGAAACTGTCGGATCTTTTCCGACACAATAAAACGTGAGTAATCCAGTTATTTACATTAATATATCTGAGCCTCACGGTAGTTTTATATTTAAAAAATTACGACAACTTCAGGTAAATAGTGAGCAACCTCAGTTTCGACATGAAACTACCGTGAGACTCAAACATAATTACAACAAAACGGATAACTCACGTATAAAAAGCCGGAAGAATGCTCCGACAATTGTTTCGGACTAATCCGTAGTCCTTCTTCAGAGAGCGGTCGCCCCGGCGGCGGCGAAACGAAACACGGAGCATTCTTCCGGCTTTTTATACGTGAGTTATCCGTTTTGTTGTAATTATGTAATTATAACCTGTTTCGGTTTTGGCCAAAAAACAGCCGAACCTGTACGCCCACACCATGCTAAACGTGGCCTAGATCTTGTTACCTTAGGCTCTGTCGCGCCCTAAGGGATAAAGACGTGATTTAGATGTGAATGTTCCCCTAAAACCAACCATATAGCCCTACAGAACAGATAATCAGACTTAACCAACGACCAACCTAAACCTCAGCTTCGTTTTATCACCCTGTATAATACAAGGTGAAACAGTTCTTTGTCGTGTTGACACAGGATGATGGCAATGGGAGCTTGTAAAAATTTCATGGCACTGTCAGACTTTCTTGACATTACGGGATTGGGAAGACAAAGTTCCATTTTCAGCTGAGAAAGCTGGTGTTGATGGAGATCGTGTCTGCTCCGGATTTTATAGGCGGCATTTCTAACTTTGTCAGTAGATAACTGTAATATACTGTTGCTATGTAATAGCTTTTGTTTTGTTGGCTTTAGGGATTTCTTGTTAAATATTGTAACGGAAACGTCCTTCTAACAACCTTGCTGCAAGTTCAACCCATTTTAAATCTGCAAAACTTCTAGTAAAATGTTGAAGTTCAAATTACGAATACTTAAATAGGTAATTAGGTAATTACTGTTGCTTTAGACTGCTATCCTGCGGAAACTATGCGATATTCTGGAATATTTTAATTTTAATAAAAAATAGAACCGCCTTCAATTCGCTACTTTAGAAATGTTAATTATAACATATTTTATCATGAGTGCTTTTATGAAATTATCTCGGTTAAAATCATTAGTAATTTACACGTAGAAGTTTCTTAAAAATGCCATGTAATGACATTAAAATATGAAATTAGAAAAATATGCTAATTAGTATCATAACTTATAGATTGTAATGATACGTACTCGTAGGTCTGTACCTAATGTGTTTGCTATAATCAGATAAATATGCTGTTTAAAGTATTATGACGCATTAGCCTTCGGTTGACCTTAAATAATCATCAAAACTCAGACAACACAAAACTTTTTTGGCGATCCGTAAAAAAATGGCGAACCAAGAAATGAACAGATTTTCTCCTGTTCTAGATACACTACAATCGAGAAACATTCTCAAACGACATGGGCATAGAGATCTAGATTTAATGGATATTTAGAATTCAAGATTCACAACCAACTTCTGTGTACAATCCGGCAATTGATCCAAAGCACAATACTATCAAGAAAAGCCACAAAGAAAGGCTAAGATAACTCATGAATGGAAGCGCGGACATTCCGCAAATTGGCCTATATCGAATGATTACGGAGACCCCACTTATGTTAGATGGAAGTGAATTTATCAGACGCCAATTTTGTAGACATCTTAACATGAGGAGTAGATAGTCAGTCAGTTGTGGTCTGGAATAACATGTAGGCTTTTTATCCTGTAGGCTTATTGTCTTACTCGCTCGCGATCGCCATCGTCTTCATTTTGACAGTTCTTGTATGAATGTGACAGCTAGCTGATTCCGATGCCAATTGTCAGCCCATACATGAACTGTCAAAATGAACACGATGGCGATTGCGAGCGAGTTAGACAATAAGCATACTGGAATGCACGTTCCCGCGGAATAGCGATGAGTTCCTTGCAGACGAAGTCGCGCTCAACATCTAGTTCAAATAATGGTCACAAAAATCTAGTGTCGAATAAGCTTAAGTTTTCTGAAGCAAAATCATCATGATAAATCATGAAAGGTAACAATTTTCTACGTGCGATTTAAAATAAAGCCGAATTTACACTATGCAACTAATTTTGTGCAACTAGCATTACACTGCGGCGTTTGATTAATCACTTTTGAAGCGTTAGGTTATCGGCCGAGCGATGTTAATGCTAGTTGCACAAAATTGAGTAGCATAATGTAAATTCGGCTTAAGTGTCGTGTGTGCATTTGAGTGAAAATGTTCAATGAACAGGGATCATAGGGGGGCTCAAGGGCGACCTAATTATGAAAGTCTCCTTCATAGTTTTGGCTCTAAAAATTAAGTTACTACAGCTAAGTAAGTTTTCAGAATAAGTTGAAACTGGGTTATTTCCAAGGTCATGACATGTATGAAGCCGACGAGCATGTATGAGGAGATTGATGAATGTGGATGAAGCGAAAGAGGTATGTCAGGATCGTAGCAAGCGGAACAAAGTAGTCTCTGCCTACCTGTGGGAAAGAGGCGTGACGATATGTATGTATGTATGTATGTCATGACATGTATATAAGCTGGTATGGCTGGTATGGCTGGCATGGCTTAAGAACACTAAATAGAAGAACGGAGATAGCTGGTAGGTACCCTAACATAGCCTACTTTTTATTCTAGAAAATTGCATAGTTCCCGCGGGAGATCGATAAATATGTCAATTGCTAATTCTACGCGGACGAATCCGCGGGCAGAAGCTAGTATAAAATATAAGTGAAACGCAAAACTGGATAAAACGTAAAACTAGACCTCAAAGAGCTTACAGAAAACCATTTTTGATAATACAAAACTCGGAACTTTTACCGTAGAATGTCGGAACTTTTCAAGCAACATTTATAATGCATCTGTCCATTTTCACAACGGCATACTTCCCCCAAGTTGGCCCTCGCCTGGGATTCGAACCGGGACCTTCTGTATTAGCACCTTTCCCCTAAAACAATGGGTATATGTACGAGTTTTTATATCGGTATTTGTTTTGCTGTTGCGGGGGAGCGTAATGAAATTTGGGGCGGTTTTCGAGAATAAAACGACGTAGGGCTTTTTTGGAAACTAAAGTTTAGTTGGTTTTTTCAGCGAGACGGAATATTACAGGAATTATACTCACTCTAAGTCCCCAATTACTTAAATGCTTAGCTTAAATAAAGTTTAACTGGCAGATATACCTTTATTAATTGCGATTACAACTTTCTCTTTGTACGATAAAGTATATTTAGGAGCTACATCAACATTCAATATTTAAATTTTACTGTTTTACCACTCCCAGTAAAGTTCCGGTTGTCTTATAAGCGTCGGTGACTTATGATGTCGTCTCTGTCTGTTTCGTAGTAAGAAATAAAGAGGGAATCATAGATAACTGACAATTAAAATAACCGGAACTTTACATAGAGTGGTGAGACAGGCCCTTAATGTTGTATACATGTATGTATAACTCTTTATACAACTCTCTTTGTCTTTATTTTGTTATGTTGTATTGCGTGACCTACGATAAATGCGAAAGTTTGTGACGATTTGAGTGAGTGTGTGTTTGTTCCCACCTCACGTTGAAACGGCTGGATGGATTTGTTTCAAATTTGGAACGGAGATAGCTGATACCCTAGAATAAAACATAGGCTACTTTTTATCCCGGAGAATTGCATAGTTCCCGCGATAAAGCGATTAACATGTCAATTCCCTCAAGACCCTCAAAATTGTAAAAAAGTTATAAAATCGATGCCGTTGACAAATATTTAAGTGGACAGTAGTTATAATTAGTATAGTTGATAGAGATTTAGTATGTAATGACGCGTTGTAAGCATGCGACCACAGCAGCAGATAAACCGTACGTGGTTTTCGCTCGCTGTTCACACAAAATTTGTTATTTTTTGTAATTGATTTGAATACCTAAATAAATAAAAAAAATTGCTAATTCTACGCGGACGCAGTCGCGGGCAGAAGCTAGTAAATCATAGAACATGTACCTGATTCTTTACTAATATTACCTAATTCGTTCTAAGCATAACATTCATAAGGGATAAGACTTCAAAGTAACATAACACACGGCAGCGCTCTACTAGACAATATACCTTCTTTGAGAGTATCCTTTATAAATAAAACACTTTCTCAGCAGCCCCTAGCATTATAAACGAAAGAACAAACCAGCGGAGCACCCTTGACTTCCTCAAGGGCCCTTCATCAACGTATAGCCCTTGCTGAGTCCGCCATACAGAAATTAATAAAGTTCGTATATTGGAGACGTAATTAATTAAAGTCAAGTAGAGTAGCAAGATGACAGTGGAAAAATAGAGGAAAAGGCGGCCCCTCCCTATGTATGCTTAGATCTTTAAAACTACACAACAGTGTTGCCGTTAGCGTACATTTTACACATTTGACGTACCTTTTTAGCCTCCAATGTGTTATGTGTAATGGGGTCCAGTTTACGTACCTTTTGTTCTCATCCAAAACTATGTGTAACATTTTATAAACCTCAGCCAAACAGTTATGGCAAAAGCTGGAAGCTGTGTTAAGTTTTTATCCCAAAATATACCTTTTCAGCGCTGTATATGTACCTTTTGGGAACTCAGTTGTGGCAACACTGTACACAACGGATTTTGATGCGGTTTTTTTAATAGACAGAGTGATTCGAGAGGAAGGTTTATATCCTACTAATATTATAAATGCGAAAGTTTGTGAGGATGGATGGATGTGACGATGTGAGTGTGTATGTTTGTTGCTTCTTCACGCTCAAACGACTGGACTGGATTTGGATACAATTTGGAACGGAGATAGCTGGTACCCTAGATTAACGTATAGGCTACTTTTTATCCCAGAAGATTACATAGTTCCCGGGGGATAGTGATAAACATGTCGAAGGTCGTAGCTGCCTAATGTAAGTCAAATTCTACGCGGACAAAGTCGTGGGCAGAAGCTAGTGTATAATACGCAGACGAAGTCGCTGGCAGAAGCTAGTCTAACTAATATTATCTAACTAATATTATAAATGCGAAAGTATGGATGGATGGATGGATGGATGGATGGATGGATGGATGGATGTTTGTTTGTTTGTTACTCAATCACGCCAGAACGGCCCAACGGATCTGGATGAAATTCGGCACATAGATAGAGAAAAGTCTGGAATAGCACATAGGCTACTTTTTATCCCGGAAAATTGCGTAGTTCCCGCGGGATAGCGATAAACGAATTCTTTGCAGACGAAGTCGCTGGCAACAGCTAGTGTATAATACGCCGACGAAGTCGCTGGCAGAAGCTAGTTATAGGTACAACACTAAAGATGCAGATGTTTAACGATTATTCTGGTTACTTTCAACTTCAGTAATGCCTTTGACGCTTACACAAGTTTTTGCTTCGGTAAAAGTCAACAATTTCAAAGATTATAATCAAGTCATCAGCAACAAAAGCTATCAGTGAATTAAAAATTCAGCCAACTAATACATTCTACCAAATGTAATTAGGCGTAAGGGTAATATCCCTTCATTTCTTAATAGAAAATCGAGTGGTGTACCTCAAGGCTCCATTCTAGGCCTCGCTAAGTAAACTCCGTTTTGATTCCTTTGTGGCTTTCGATTTTACACGTGAATTATAAACCTATTACCTACGTTAAAAGGGTAAAACCGATTTCACCCGAGGGTTTGAGATGGTTTTACTAATATGAGATTACGCAATGCGGAGTTTTGAGTCGACAATTATTAAATATTTACCACTATGTATTATATTGTATACTTAACTAGGTACTAGCTGTTGCCTGCTAATTCGTCTGCAAATAATTCGTCTAGCGCAATATTTTATCTCGGTGCTTCTCTTCCTGTGCAGATGGTAAAAGCCAATCGAGGGAATGGGTGAAAATCATAGGAATCATGTTATAGGCGATGCGACTAGCTAGATTCCACTTTCCACCTATACGCCCACAGTGTCTCGCTAAACGTGGCCTGTAGGTCTTGTTACCTTAGGCCCTGTCTGCCCCGTAAGGGATAAAGACGTGATGTGTGTACCTATATGGTATCTTGTATCAAAGCTAATAAATGTATGTCTTGTCTTGCCTTGTAAAACTACTTAAACTACATTAACCCTGGTTAACATCTAACTAATATTAGAAAGAAATACGAAAGTATGGATGGATGGATGGACGGATGTTTGTTTGTTACTCAATCACGCCATAACGGCCCAACGGATCTGGATGAAATTCGGCACATAGAGAAAAGTCTGGAATAGCACATAGGCTACTTTTTATCCCGGAAAATTGCGTAGTTCCCGCGGGATAGCGATAAACTAATTCTTTGCAGACGAAGTCGCTGGCAACAGCTAGTAACATATATTATGCTACTTTTCATCTAGAAAAAGTTAAAATTTCCCGCAGGAATCAAACTAAGTTCAGAGCAAGAACTTCGTCCGCGTAAAACTGATGTTGATAGTATATTCTGCAATAATTATTTACGTCGCTACTCTAGGCAACTACGACCTTTGACATGTTTATTGCTATCTCGCGGAACTATGCAATTTTCCGGGATAAGAAGTAGCCTATATATCTCTTAATCTAGGGTACCAGCTATCTCCAATCCAAATTTCATTCTAATCCGTCCTGTCGTTTCAGCGTGAAGAAAGAACAAACATACACACTCACATCCTCACAAACTTTCGCATTTTATAATATTAGTAAGAATAGGATACGCATTATTCTTGAAACAGTAGGCTTATTGTCTAACTCGCTCGCAATCGCTATAGTGTTCATTTTGACAGTTCTTGTATGAATGTGACAGCTAGCTGATTCCGATGTCAATTGTCAGCCCATACATGAACTGTCAAAATGAACTCGATGGCGATTGCGAGCGAGTTCGACAATAAGCCTACAGAACTGTAATCGCGACTCATTTAATATCATTTCAGATCCCAATTGTAACAAAAACTCCTAAATATTGCGTTTTAAATCCCTCCTTTATCAAACAGAGCACACAATACTCCGCATACCTAAACTTTCATCACCAAACTTCTCTCTCTCTCAGAACAATGTAAAAAGAGCAAGACAAATCTAATCCCGTCCATTTCAACCGACGAGTTGTTATTTATTTAATTTTTCAAATCTGACGTTGGCCGTGGCGTATTACGCGAAAATCTCATCTTTGGTGGACCGCGACTGTTTTGTTTTAGAGACTTAACTTTTCACCCGGCCGCTTTGTTGATACCTACTGTTACGTTTAAGCCTATTGAAAAGAAAGAAAGAAAAATATTTTATTGCTTACACTTAGATGAAATAAGGCTAACTCTACCCGACTATACGTAAGAAGGGTTATTAGTGCAAACATTGGAGCGGGCAACATAAACTTACATACGACAGTGCATTATTAAATAAAGTTTTAAAAAGGAAGTATTGAAAAGTTTCAATGAAGTACCTGTGTCCCAAAATACAATACACATACAAAAAACGCATACAAATAACAACCATTTTGATTGAAATTGCAAAAACTTATGATTATTACGACGGCGATATGAGACAAGTTAAGCTTTTGCAATATCAACCTCGTGTCGTGACTTAAGAAATTAGTTATTTGTATGTATTTTTTGTAGCTAGCTTAATTATTTTTTTCAGTTAGTTTAAACAATACATAAAATAGCAATGTGTGGAAAGTGGTCAGCTTATAAAATTTCAAATAGGTATTTATACAGTATGCGCTTCTGATTGCAGTCAGCTGCGCTATTAAAACGTTTCACACATACACAAATCAAGTCTTTATCCCTTATGGGGTGGACAGAGCCTAATGCAGCAAGACGTAAACCATTAAGGCATAAATAAATGACCGTTTTATGCCGATAAACACCTTTGCATGGTAACAACACCCTGCAATTTGAAGTACCCCGTCGGCACCGAGCCGGTCGATATTCAGCTGTGAAGGCGGTCATTGACTGCAGTAGATGTCGCGGTCAAACACGGGTTTGAGTCATACACACCGTAAGAAACAAAAGTTGTCTGTGTGGGCATAAAATTAGCGACTTCGAGTCGGCAAACTTAAGTTATTTAAATGGGTCGAAAGTTGGCCAGACGTCCCACACGCCGATGTAGAATTGACTTAAAAATATTGACTATAGACCCTCAACTTTTGCCATGTCTTGGCCTGTTTTTCTTTACTCCCAGACCAGTATGGAAGAGCATGGAGCGATTAAACTTTCCATTAAGAAAGCCTTTTTCTACGGGGTTACGGGGTTACAAAGACTAGAGCAGCCTCTACAGTACCCGTCCATAAAGATTACACTTCGGGCGTTGGAAAGAGACAATTGGCGTCACGTAAGTTAGAGCGAAACAACGCTCTACGAAGCCGAAATTAGCCGAGAAGACCGATGTGCAAACTTTATGGCCTGATACAATCTTGGTTACCACAGCTGGCATTGTAGCTAAGTGCATCTCTTTCTAACTGACACCGACAAATGAAACGGCAAGCGCTGAACTGGATGACGTCATCAGGACACATGGCGTCGTGCAGTCGGGGTTTGGGGGTCGAATGCAGCCCCATTTGAATTAATAAGGGGTCATATTACTAAATCATTCGATGGGGCGATGAATTTAATATGTATGATTACATACATACATACCGTCACGCCTCTTTCCCACAGGGTTAGGCAGAGACTACTTTATTCCACTTGCTACGATCCTGACATACCTCTTTCGCTTCATCCACATTCATCAATCTCTTCATACATGCTCGTCGGTTTCGGGTACTCTTGACCTGGCCTTTTTTTTGTGTGATTGTGACTATGAATTGGGCAGACATTGTAGTATGTATGTATGTACAGGTGGCGGCACGTAAGTCTAACGTGGAGTACACCCGCCCGCGTCCCCTGCACTCCCCCGCGATACCTTATTTTCGACTACTGCGCATCAACGGTCATCGCTCGCTAGACTTACGTGCCGGCACTTGTATATCTCTTTATCTAACTAATATTATAAATGCGAAAGTATGGATGGATGGATGGATGTTTGTTTGTTACTCAATCACGCCGGAACTGCCCAACGGATCTGGATGAAATTTGGCACATAGATAGAGAAAAGTCTGGAATAGCACATAGGCTACTTTTTATCGCGGAAAATTGCGCAGTTCCTGCGGGATAGCGATAAACGAATTCTTTGCAGACGAAGTCGATGGCAACAGCTAGTTATACATAAAACACATTTAATTTTACAAACAATGATATAAATAGATGTACGGTCGACCAAAGAAGTGGTCTACCACTTTTCGTCCAACTTCCTATCAAACAAAATAGTCGCTAAAGTCGAACTTTCAAGTTGACAGCCTGTCTTATCGACATTATAATATTAGGATGTGCAAAGGATTTTGGACCTTAGGGTGGTTGACCACATATTTGGCTGATGGTACAAAGGCAAACTTATCCACTTCGAACATCGATTAATGTAACATTTGTAAACTCTACGATTCAAAAATCTTGAAAAACATTTACAAAACTATTCGAAGTATAGTAGGGATCTCTTAGATTAAGATAAGATAAGCCAAACTAACCTAACCACCTGCTGAACTGAAACAGGGAAAGGATTTTATACGCGCATTATCAACAAAGGCGTTTATCTGTTTACTTTCTACGAACAAAAAATATAATTTTCTAACAAGAAAAATACGTCGCGATACTCACGATAAACTGAGCAGAAGTGAAAAATGGCTAAAGTCTGGGACAGAAGGCTGAGCAAAAACAGGACATTGTTTAACATTTTAGTGAGTGATCGTACGGCTGTAGATATAACTTTTAAAGAACCATAACTGTCAATTAAAATTTCAAAAACCCCCCACGCATTACGAATCGTACGTAAATAAAAAATAATCCAATTTTATGCTAAAAATGTACATACATACATACATATCGTCACGCCTCTTTCCCACAGGGGTAGGCAGAGACTACTTTGTTCCACTTGCTACGATCCTGACATACCTCTTTCGCTTCATCCACATTCATCAATCTCTTTATACATGCTCGTCGGTTTCGGGTACTCTTGACCTGGCCTTTTTCCAAAACGTCTAAAAATGTCTTTTGGAAAAGACATGTCTTTTGAATTTTGGAAAAGAGCTGGGGCCTTACTACGAGTATGACGTCCTAATTCAGACTCAGTTCAAGTTTTAGCTGTCACTTTTAGTATGAATCTGACAGCGAGCGAATCTAAATTGAATCGCATTAAGGCAAGTAAGGCCCCTGATACTTTTCAAATTACTGGACCGATTTTTACCATAGTGGCAGCGGCACTTGCGGATAGAAACGGCAACATTATCATATTGTACTTGCCATTGTAACGCATAATACGCGTTCGAGACATATTTAGGATCGAGAACTTACACTATGCTTCTTCTTTCTTTCTTTTTAGGGTTCCGTACCCAAAGGGTAAAAACGGGACCCTATTACTAAGACTTCGCTGTCCATTCGTCCGTCCTTTACCAGGTTGTATCTCAAGAACTGTAATAGCTAGACAGTTGAAATTTTCAAATATTGTGTATTTCTGTTGCCGCTATAACAACAAATACTAAAAACAAAATAATAATAATAATCAAGGGGGGCTCCCATGCAAAAAACGTGATATTTTAGCCCTTTTCCATGGCTACCACTCTCCGAGCTAGATCTAAAGAACCGTAATAGCACAGAATATATAATAGTACTAACGTACAGAATGGCCACGCTCCGCCCCGCACCGATTCGAGTTACCCCACCCCTCAAGCGCAGGCTGCCGGAAAGCTGCTGGCAACTAGTAGGGCTCGCGACGCGATGTATGTCGACCGCACGTCACAAGTTCGGGAACCTATCCTACCTACTTCATTTTATAAAACATTAAAAAATTAATGCTTTCTGAAATTATCGCGATTAATACATGAAATAACTACAGAATCATTCGCTTAAGTTTGTTGTCGTACATCTATTGTAATTGAAAATAATGATGCTTAAATACACAGACAGACACATTTTAAGTAAGTTTAAATAAATAGATAACGATTAAGTACATTTATTTGCACACATCTAAGCCATATATTTAGTATATTTATGTCATTGGTAGTACTTATAGTACTAGGTTTTTGCGATAGACAGCCCTGTGTATCTTACGCACACATTGACGCGTGTACAGACGACGTCGTGCCTGTGTTCATTTCAGAACGCGGATTTTGTACGTCGTGGCCGCCGTGCCGTAATAGCTAGACAGTTGAAATTTGCACAGATTATGTATTTTTACTGTGGCTACAACAAATACTACAATCAAAATAATAATAACAGTTAAGGGGGGCTCCCATACAACAGAGTAGTTGTTGGCATTTTTTGCTGTGGCTCATGAAACCGTAATAGCAAGGAGGTTAAAATTTTCACAGATGTATTTTTATTGCCACAATAATAACAAATACTCAAAATAAAATTAAACTTATATTTAAGGGGAGCTTCCATATAGAAAAAGTATTTCTTTTTACCGTTTTTTGCTCGATATTATTACTGGTACGGAACCCTTCGTGCGCGAGTCCGACTCGCACTTGGCCGGTTTTTTATTTTCTATTGCTGTCGTCGTCGTTGTCGTTATTGCGTTGGGGGTTTTAATTTTTGAATTTAATTTTGAGTAACTGAAAATTTACACTAAGCATACACTACTTCCATCTCGGTGGGCCTTATAAGCCCACACTGCCGTACCTAACTCCGATATGACAGGCATTTGTCCAGCGCTGACGTAGGTGCTGTCACTCACCACTTACCACACATAAGCGGTAGGTAGTTGTTTGTGCCATATAGTTTGTAGTCGAAAGTAAGGCCCACTTGCACAGTCCAGAGTAAAAAAATTATAATCGCTATCTCGGGGTTAGGTTTGACAGTTGCATACATTTTGACACTACTTAGCCCCGGGTTAGCATCTAACGCGGGGTTAAGTCGTTAACCCTGGTCCGAGCAAGTGGCCCTAAGTGATACAAACGTGATTTGTGTGTTGTGTGTACCTAGGACTCAAGAAAAACGAAAAATCAGACCATAAAGTTATTGCATTGTTCTACAGAATCATCCAAACACAAGTCGGCCTCGCAGCGTATTTTGATGTCGAATGAAATATTATCAGCCAATTAATGGCTCCCCCGTTGTTCAGGGATTATGATTTGGCGTTTTTCATGTGTTCCGTTTATTGATTTTTGATCCCGCGGGTGATAAGGGTGTTTTTGCGCCCGGGGAGGGGCGTAAGTTTGGGAACCGTGGGCTGCCTTTGTAGGGCCAGCGAATTTCTGTTTGATGTAATACAAATACGTAGAGATCCGCCGAAAATTGATTCAACCGAATACGAACGTTCGGCCGAATGTTCGGTTTTGCTCTTACCGAACCGAATATTCGGCCGAATTATTCGGTTCTTAAAAATTTACACACATAACAAGACCTAAATAAAGGTCACGTTTAGCAGATTGTGGCCGTATACGGCGTATACAGTAAAAAAAAAAAAAGAAAAAAAAAAGCCGTGGTAGCGTAGTGGTTTGACCTGTGGCCTCTCAAGCAGAGGTTCGTGGGTTCGAATCCGGGGCTCGCACCTCTGAGTTTTTCGGAATTTAGGTGCTATAATCTCATTTGAAATTTACCATGAGCTTTTCGGTGAAGGAAAACATCGTGAGGAAACCTGCACACAACTGCGAAGCAATTCAATGATGTGTGTGAAGTTCCCAGGAGGCCTGTGCCCAGCAGTGGGACGTATATAGGCTGGAGATGGATTCGGTTCAACTCTATGCCCTTATCAACCGTTAGAAAAGATTTGTACAGGTCCGCGCGGTGCGGCACGTGTCAACTGTCAACTCCGCCCCCATCTGCCGTCGCCACCCCGAGTTATCGTTAATAAAGCTAATTTAATAAATAAATATTATTACTTTTTTAAACAGATTTTTAGGGTTCCGTACCCAAAGGGTAAAAACGGGACCCTTATTTAAGACTTCGCTGTCCGTCCGTCCGTCTGTCACCAGGCTGTATCTCAAGAACCGTAATAGCTAGACAGTTGAATTTTTCACAGATTGTGTATTTCTGTTGCCGCTATAACAACAAATACTAAAATCAAATTAATAATAATAATTAAGGAGGGCTCCCATACAACAGAGTATTTCTGGTACGGAACCCTTCGTGCGCGAATCCGACTCGTACTTAGCCGGTTTTTTACTTGTACTTCTGGTTTATTTAGTTTATTAATTGTTCGGTAAATATTCGGCATAACCGATTAAATTGGCCGAATACAAACATTTAAAATTATGCCGAATGTTCCGAATACTGAATAATTACCGAATGTTCGGCGCATCTCTGGTGTAATGTTGTGACCACCGCTACGCATAGACACCTACAATACCATTAGGACTGCTGGTGCGTTGCCTCTTAGACAATTACCTCGCCGCAGAAAGCGGCGGTTATTTAATGCTAAATAATCTAACTAATTCTTACTAAATAAATAAAAATATCTATACATATAATAAAGCTGAAGAGGGTCGAAAGTCTGTACATGGAAGATATTTAAAAAAAATAGGCTTAGAATCGATAACAGAACACGTTCCAACAGTTTTTAGAATTTTTGTCGGTTTATCTGTTTGTCTGTTTGTCTGTATATTTGTGCGCGCATCACGTGAAAACGGCTGAACGGATTTTGTTGGAAACTTTACTAATCTGTCGAGAAAATCACCGGCCAGGTTATAGGCTACTTTTTATCCCGGAAAATTGCATAGGTAGTTCCCGCGGGATAGCGATGATAGTTGTGTTAAGTGCCTGTTCAAATATGCATAGCAATATGTAACTTTTGTCAATAAATGAAGTCTACGCGGACGAAGTCGCGGGCAGAAGCTAGTAATCTAACCTCTAACTAATATTATAAATGCGAAAGTATGGATGGATGGATGGATGGATGTATTGTTTGTTACTCAATCACGCCAGAACGACCCAACGGATCTGGATGAAATTCGGCACATAGATAGAGAAAAGTCTGGAATAGCACATAGGCTACTTTTTATCCCGGAAAATTCCCGCGAGATAGAGATAAACGAATTCTTTGTAGACGAAGTCGCTGGCAACAGCTAGTGTAAAATAAAGGCGCCTCCTGTGGTAAGTGCACTGCGACCTATTTACACTTCCCTGTGAACTGATGCAACTGTTGTGTCAACGTTGCGGGCGTCGGCTAACGGAGTTCTGTATGTTTGTCTTTCATTAGCGACGCGTCTGTGTAACATGGTGTAACTAGTTACTAGTGATTACGTCGAAAGTAAGGCGTATGTAATGCAGAAGAGCCATGGACACAAATACATATATACAAGAGGCAACCGTGACTGACTGATCGATCAACACACAGCCCAAAACACTGAACGGATTGCGATGAAATTTTCATTTATTTAAAGAATAATTGTATAGTATTTGTGTTATAAAGAGAAAATTGTCCACATTAAATAAATCTAGGTCAAGTTATTTACATTATTCATAACTCAAGAAAACGGCACGTTTCTTACTATCTTTCATCTGTTGAATTTATCTTTAATCCGAATAGCCGAACTACTAATAAAAAATTTAAAAAAAACATTCCGTACGCAACGCCATCTCTGATGGAGTAACAGAAACTAAAAACGACGTTTGCCGCGTCAGCTTTTAAATAAAAAAGCAACGGGTAGCACTCCGGGAGTGCCGGCAAACGTGAAAAAAGCAGCTTAGATTCGATTTTAATGTTGTAACCTCCATGACTCTCAAGACGCGTAGCGTACCGGCCGCTTATAAAAAAAACGTACGTATTATCTATATTGACAGACCTCTAACAATGTGCTGATGCCCTAGTACCTTTGCTCCACGACTCAACAAAAAAATACTTCAAAAATCGAACGCGATTCTGATTCTATCAAATTAAGCTCTTAGAGGATCCGGTACTTAAGTACGAAAAGAGACAGAGAGAGAAAGAGTAAGAGTTTAAACTCTCCCTCGGTCTTACGTCTGACGCGAGTTTAACATTTTTTACCCATCCCAAAAAGTGCTCAGCGCCGCTAAAAAAGTATTCATTTCAAAAATATAACACTATCTGAATGAAGTTAAAGCCAGTACCTTTTTCTCTATAGCTACTGAAACCCGCCCTTTGCCTTGTAATGAGGTTTTGGGGGCATCAAAAGGCTAAACCGTTCCATCCAACCACGCGAACCAATTCCATCCGAACGTACAGTGAATGGCAGAAATATATGTACGTTACAGACTTCAAAAACTAGAGCCTGGCAAACAATAGCGTGACCAGAGAAAACGCGGCAAATTCAAAAAATTTACATGTGGTATTACTAACTGTTTTTCATTTCGCAGATTCCTTGAATATCTTCAAGATTATCATCAACGGTATGACCATCATCATAATTATGGTCAATAATCAGCCAACAAGGATTAAGATTACATAGTTAATAGGTACTAACCTAAAAAATCCGACATCGCATGTAAACATTGTTGTTTCTCTTGGAAAACAACTTCTTTCTCCTCTTGTTTTTGCTTGAACTTACTGACCATGGTATGTAGCAGCTTTCGCACACTACTTTTTATTGTTTTACCTATATATTACGGCAATAATAAATGAAAAATAATTGAGTTCACAAAATACTGACAAAACTTTGACTTGCCTTTGACAGAGAAATAATGTTGCCACATTAAAACTTTAAAAAAATCCAGGTCACGCTTTTGTTTGCCAGGCTCTATACACCTTTATGCATAGCTGGGCATTAACTCGTTAATCCGTTAATCGTTAATTAACGAAGTTAACATTTTGATTAACGGATTAACTTTTAAGTTAACTTTAAAAAATGTTAACGGACACGTTAACTTCCGTTAAAATGCAGAAGTCCGTTAATCGTTAATCCTATGCCTACTATTTACCGCACGGCACCGCGGGACGGCGCGAAAAACAGATTCAGACAAAAGTATGAAACGACAAGTGCCGGGCGGCGCGTGGCAGCGAGTGAAATAAAAACAAAACTAAACTAAAACTAGGTACATTTTGCCAATGCGTGCGAGTGAGAAAACTGCGAAGAGATTTGTTTCGTTTGATCACTTCATTACTTAGCGCAGAACCTAAACCAACAGGTTTTATAAGTTCACTAACGCAACGATATAAAAATGCAGTTTCACATATATTAACGGATTAACGATTAACGTTAACTTGCGTTAATTCTTCCGAAATGTAACGCTTTAACGTTTAACGAAGCTAACTTTTTTTGTAGCGGATTAACGATTAACGAAGTTAACTATTTCATTAACGGTGCCCAGCTATGCCTTTATGCTACAAACAATATGGTCGCTCGATATCCTGTCATACCTCTTTCGCTTCATCCACATTCATCATGACGATTTTGACGACCGAATGGCCTAGTGGTTAGAGAACCTGACTATGAAGCTTGAGATTCCGGGTTCGATCCCCGGTCGGGGCAGATATTTGTATGAAAATACGAATGTTTGTTCTCGAGTCTTGGATGTTTAATATGTATTTAAGTATGTATTTATCTATATAAGTATGTTATCCGTTGTCTAGTGCCCATATTACAAACTTTGCTTAGTTTAGAGCTTAGGTCAATTGGTGTCAATTGTCCCAAGATATTTATTTATTTATTTATCAATCTCTACATACATTCGGTTTCGGGTTCTTGACCTGAACTTTATCCAAAACGTCCCCAATTTGGTCAATAAATGTATGATAAATGTGTCGCTAACTGTACCAGCGAAACGTCACACGCACCCTTCAATAATTGATTTAGGAAATCTCCCGTGCACACACACAACAATACGTATTCATGTGTTCACGCGCGCTTGCACACAATCACGCCTTTGTATTATGGGTACGGGAGGGTAGCACGGGAGGTGGGTGTAATATTTATTTAAGACTTTTTTAACAGACATAAGACAGCAAGATGTGGATTTGACATGAGAAATGCAATTGTGTCATTTGACTCGCTGGACAAAGCCTCGTTTTACATGACTCGATGGCATTGTACTGAAGGTCGGAAACCCCGCGTGCAAGACCGATTCGTATTTAAGACAGTTTTATTTTTCTTTACTTAAACTTATCGAATACAAGAGTCAGATTTTAGAAATCAAATACACGAAGTCTTTACCGGTTTCATTGGAAAGGTTAGGCTTATTTGTTTCACCTACTAGATATTCAAACTGAGAGTACCTGATAGCTCAGTGGTTAGTTTGAGTATGAAGCTAGATATCCCAAGTTTGAATCCCTGTAGGGCAAACACTTGTGAATATTAATGTTTGTGCTGATTCATGGATGTTTTTTATACGTATTTAAGTACGTCTATCGGTCGCCATAGTAGGTACAAGCGCGTAATCATAGTAGGTACAAGCGCGTAATCATAGTAGGTACAAGCGCGTAATCATAGTAGGTACAAGCTTTGCTTTGATACTAGTTCAGTAACGTTATACGATAGTTATCCGTTGGTGTAACTATGATTGAATCTCACGGCAGTTTAATGTTGAAAGCCCATGATATTTATTTAAACTGTGTCCGTATTACCCTAATGTTGTCTCAGGCTCTAAATGTAGATTGGCACTGTGTCGAAACAACGTTTCCATTATGGCTATAAAAATTTAAAACAAGCTGCCACCTAATCTATTGATCTTGCCACAGAAAAACTTTTAAAAAAGCGATTTTTTATACCTTACAAGAATATTTTGCGTGCGAATACTAATTGTGTTATATTTGTAAATATGATAAAAATTGTATTAATATAGATTTATTTAAATCAGTTTAGATTAGATCTTAAGACCAAACATTATTACTTTGCATGCCTACTTAAAAAAGGTATTTAGCATTATCTGGACTCACACATTATTATTTTTAACATCTAAATGGACTTAATGTTATGCAAATAAAGAATTTTATTTCAATTCATTTCATTTCAGGTATATCTTCAAATCATTAACTTATTTACCGACAGCTCCCGCGCCATCGGGGAGCGATCGACGGACAAATTGTGTCGCTAATTGTTATTAATTGGCAATCAATCGGAGCCATTAATAACATTGAATTCACAATTAATTTGTTGATATCCCCTAGGTAAGGTCGGGTTTGACGAAAATAATGGTGTGTTAAATTAAATATTCAAATTGTATTCTGATAACAAATAATAAGTCAACATAAAGTTAATTTCTAAACGACACTGAAAATTAGAACACATAGAAAAATCCGAAAAGTAAAGCTATGGCCGGGAACATAAAGTTCTACGAATAGCAATGTCAGGATTTTGTATCGCACTTTCTAATTGACTCCTTAATCTAACTAATATTATAAATGCGAAGGTTAGGATGGATGGATGGATGTTTGTTTGCTACTCAATCACGCCAGAACGGCCCAACGAATCTGGATGAAATTCGGCACATGGATAGAGAAAAGTCTGGAATAGCTAAAACTAATTTTTATCCCGGAAAATTCCCGCGGGATAGCGATAAACGAATTCTTTGCCGACGAAGTCGCGTGCAACAGCTACTAGATTACTGTCGCGCGAAAATCATAGGAATCATGTTACCTATAGGAGATGCGATGGGGATGCTGGGCGGATGCATAAGACGCATTTTCCACACCATAATGGCTGTCTACCCCATATAAAGACTTGATTTGTGTGTTTCAACTTTGTGTATTTTGATACGTAGGTACCAGGCGATTGCCAGTTTATGAAGTGGAAACTTCTTTAGCGACGTTGGGCACTTTTTGGGATAGGTAAAAATGTTAAACTCGCGTCAAGAGTAAGGAGAGTTTAAGTACCAGGATATCAGATCCTCTAAGAGCTTATTTTGGAATAAGAATGAATCGCGTTCCATTTTTGAAGTGTTTTTTGTTGAGTCGCCGATCAAAAGTACTAGGGCATCGGCACATTGTCAGAGGTCTTTTTTTTTGTAAGCGGCCAGTACGGTGCGCGTCTTGAGCGTCATGGAGATTACAACATTAAAATCTAATCTAAGCTGCTGTTTTCAGTTTTTCTCCCGGAGTGCTACCCGTCGCTTTTTTTCATTCCTACTAAGATTTAACTTTATCTACCCCTTATCAAAAAGCCGTCGTAGCCTAGTGGTTTGACCTGTGGCCTCTCAAGCAGAGCGTCGTGGGTTCAAATCCCGGGCTCGTACCTCTCAGTTTTTCGGAATTTATGTGCGAAAATTGCATTTGTAATTTGCCATGAGCTTTTCGGTGAAGGAAAACATCGTGAGGAAACCTGCACACATCTGCGAAGAAATTTAATGGTGTGTTTTAAGTTCCCAATCCGCACTGGGCGCACGTGGGAACTATAGCCCAAACCCTCCAATACACGGAGGAGGCCTATGCCATGAGGCACGCCGAATTACGCGACAATTTAATAAAAAAAAAAAAAAAAACGACAATAACAACAACAACAACAACCATGTACTTACTGAAATTGTAGCGAATTCGGAATAAAAAGGCTTATAAATAAATAAAAAACCCCTTATCTACCACGTAACTACTTATCTATTACACATCCAGTTCTCCAATATCCCCGCAATCCCCCGGAAATCGAGATAATTCCCCTTGTCGGGGATTATTAAGAATAATTATCAAATCGCGGCGAAGGGGCCATGAATCATGTCGGTAACGCAACACCGCGCGGGTTATAAACGTTTTAGACGACACTCTTTTAGGGTAATGTGTTAGGATGAAAGAAAACACCCCTTTTTAACCGACGCGAAGAGGGGTGTTATAACACGTTTAACGTCGATGTCTCTGTATGGGTGTGTTTCTATCTGTGGTAACGAAGCTATCAAACCGATGGACCGATTTCGATGCGGTGGTGCAACAGAAGAGAGATTTATTATGTAACTAGCGACCCGCCCAGGCTTCGCACGGTATATTATGCATGTATTATACATATAAACCTTCCTCTTGATTCACTCTATCTATTAAAAAAAACCGCATCAAAATCCGATGCGTAGTTTTAAAGATTTAAGCATACAAAGGGACATAAGGACATAGGGACACAAGGACAGAGAAAGCGACTTTGTTTTATACTATGTAGTGAAATGGGGCACAGTAAAGTGTAAAGTGGGCCAATTTTTAGTTTTAGGTTTAGTTTTAGGCAAAAAAGTCACACTGAAAATCAGCGCTGCGGCCTGCCGCAGCAACATGCTGGCTGAGTGTGGCCCTTTTGGCACTTTCGGCACATAATTTATTTATTGAAATCTTAAGAGTTTTTAATGATTCACGGTTAAGTTCATTCGAAATATTATAAACGGGATGTGAACCGCGATTACCTTTATTGAGCTCCCGATATTTCGATACAGTTGCATGTATCATGATCACGGGTAGACTGAAGAAATTGCGGGTGGATGTTATTGTTGGGTAGACCGAGCTCTGTCTACCCTCATTCTTGCGCGTCGACTGCGTGCACCCTCGTTACCACTGGAACCTGGAGCTCAATAAAGGTAATCGCGGTTCACATCCCGTTTATAATATTTCGTATTGAAATCTTCTTTTTTGTTTTTTTTTTATTTGTCGTTTTGTTTCAATAAATGTTTTCTTTCTTTCAATGGGCAGAAGAAGAAGTATGTATGTACCTTGTGTTCGCGTACGTCATGAACCCCCTTATTCATAAACGCACTATAGGCCTCTGCTAAGTTAGTAATCGTTTGTCCTTATCTGTGAAAGGTAAATGTCAAAGTGACAGATAAGGACAAACGATTACTAAGTTAACAGAGGCCTATAGTGCGTTTATGAATAAGGGGGTAGAACTTCAAGTATATCTGTCACGGGTCAAAAGATACAGTCGTTATACAGAAGGACGGACACAGAAGCCTTAATAAGGATCCCTTTGGTAACCCTAAAAAATCACGATTTCACATCGCAACGAAAACATTTCGACCTTTCGAACTTGACAACTTGCCAATCAACAACAGACCTACCGGCTCAAAGAAAAGGTTGAAAATACAAACACAGAAATCAAACAATCAATTGCTTCTATAAATAGAGGCTTAGCGATTTCAACGCGACGCCAATCGAGTGCTGTTGGTTACATTTTTATTACAATCATTTTATTAACTTGAAATGTTATGTATAAATATACACAAATCACGTCTTTATCGGATCCATTTATTATATTTTTTAATTTAGTTACATGTAGGTTATTAGTGTATGAACTATAATATTAGATATGTATGTATATATATATATATATATGTGTATCGTTCCGTGAGTCACAGACGGTTCTGGCTGAAAATCAGTGCTGCAGGTGTCTAACACCTCAGCGTAATGCTGAGCCAGCGACCGTTTCACTTGTGCGAAGACACGCACACATTAATACATTGCTGATCTATTTTCATGTCTGTGTTTTATGTTTCATTTTTGTACAATTGGCATTGTTCATTTTTTTTAAGCTGTGCTTTTAACACCTTTATTTGATAGAATGGACTATTTCAAGGAACTAATTTGAATATTATGCTTCTACGTAGCTTTGTTTATTAATAATAAATATTTTTTCGCTGTTTGATAATTTGTTAATTTCGGTAGGATCCCAATCGCCTTCATACAAAAATATAAAAAAAACGGTTTTGTCTATGGTTTTGTCTATATGTCAACGTCATAGATCTGTGAATGTGTGAGTGAATTTAACGTCAAACTCACGTTTAATGTCAACAAATGTTCGCGTGTTCGAAATCTTTCCGTTCGTTGGTGTTGTTATTGTTTCCTGTGCTGTTTTTGCTTTTTCGTTTCACTTCTGCACATCTTTCCTGACTCCTACTTACATTAAAATGGTCTTCGCAACAATACATCGTGTACCTAAACTTTGAAATATTCAACATTAGCTTGCGTACACTATTCGTTCCGTAAACCTTCTCTGATTTTCACAATAATTTTGTTGGGGCTATTCGGGGGCTAGTTCAAAGCATTGTTGCATCCCGGCAGAAAACATTTTTTTATAAATATCCATTGTTTGTAACTGTTTTATACTTTGAATTTGCTTTTATTTCTAATGTTTGTAGGTTAAGTCAGAATGTAATGTTATGATGTAGATGTGACAGTGACAGCATGACAGATACCGTAGCTACTTTTTTTTTTCATTTTTGTGGCAAACATTTAATGCCCGATTCTTACGCAAAACCCGGTCGTTAGATCAAACAAAGGTCAAAAATACTTTTACAAAAATATTTGCAATCGTAAAGTATTTTTGAAATCGGACAAGATAAATCGGTTACTTGATGGTTTTCCTCCAAATGGTTTTCGAATTGGAGCATACTAAAAAAAATGAACAATGCCAATTGTGTGTATGCTCTATTTCTGTGTCTTACCAATGAGAATAAATGTCTTCTTTCTTTCTTTCTTATCCCTTATGGGGTAGTCAGACTAAAATAACAAGACCTAGCTTTTTAATAAAAGGCCATGTTTAGCATGATCGTGGGCGTATAGGTGGAAAGGGGAATCAAACTAGTGATGGGTTGCTAGCCGCATCGCCTCTAATATGATTCCTATGATTTTCGCCCATTCCCTCGATGGGCTTTTACGTTTTTTTATGTGAATAGGAAGGCAAACGAGCAAGTGGGTCACCTGATGGTAAGCGATCACCACTGCCCATAGACACCCGCAACCCCAGAGGGATAGCAGATGCGTTGCCAACCTAGAGGACTTTGATGAAATGCCTCTTGTGCCCGTAATTTCCCCGGTTGTCTTACTCTCCACACCAGAACACAGCAGTGCAAGCACTGCTGCTTAGCGGCAGGATTAGCGAGTAAGGTGGTGGTAGCGATCCGGACGAACCTTGCACAAGGCCCTACCACCCGCTAATACTTAACCTAACTTAACATTATACCTTAGTTACCAGAACACGATCAAAAAACTTGCCTAGAATAACTTCAAAATTGCATTATGTCATATCATTATGTTGTATTTAGATCATTATTATTATGCTTTACAACTTGCGTGTGTTGTCCTCCTACTTCAAAGCCAACAAATCGCAAAACACGCGTCTGCGGCTAAAGCTATTTTCTGTAAAGAAAATCTGAATATGAAATCCTATCCTATAGGATTATCCGGGAAATTATCCGTTACCCGGTGTCAATTTGTCCGGGCTATATTTACGGAAATCGCGCAGCTCCGGAATCCGGACTAAATGGGGAACCCAATAACTCAAGTTACGAGTATTGGTTGAACCCTTACTAACATTATAAACGCGAAAGTGACTCTGTCTGTCTGTTTCACGCCTAAACCGTTAATCCGATTCAGTTGGAATTTGGTACAGAGATAGTCTCAGTCCCGTAGAGGGACATAGCATGGTTTTTACATAGTTCCTACGGGATAAGCAAGTTTTGCATAGACGGAGTCGCGGGCAACAGCTACTAATAAAATATAAGCCAATGAAGTAAAGCCGGTGGATACATTTTCAGTACAGGAGCCTTACCATGACGTCTTAATGCGATTCCATTTAGGTTCGCTCGCTGTCAGATTCATACTAAAAATGACAGCTAAAACTTGAACTGAGTCGGAATTAGGACGTCATGGTAAGGCCCCCTGGTCGTAGATATTTTTGTTGTGATTAGTATAAAACGTTTAGAAACTTAAATTCGGATTTTTTCCACGCTGGTCTGTCTGGGAGTAAAGAAAAAACATACATAGATTGTACCTACCAGTTGCTTCTCTTCCCGCGAAGATGAATGGGGTATGGGCGAAAATCTTAGGACTCATGTTATAGCCGATGCGGCTTGCAACCCATCACTATTTTGATTCCCCTTTCCACCTATACGCCCAGAATCATGCTAAACGTTGCCTTTAGGTCTTGTTATCTCAGGCTCTGTCTACCCCGTAAGGGATACAGACTTACAGCCTTATTCATAAAAAGTTAGAGGCTCGCTATAAGCTCGCTATAGGACCGATGCAAAAAAACATGATTCAAAATCGTCAATTAGCGCTAATCAGTCCATCAAGGGTCTGTTAAGTCTTCCGAAAGTTAGCGGACCGTAGACCCTACTTTATCTCTCTGTTAACTCACAAAATGGCCGCCACAAATGTGAACAGCTGATTTTGGCAAGAGCAAAACCATACGCAAGACAGTTTTTTTTTGTTTAAAGTTTTTATTCCCTCCGGGAAAGGTAAAGGAAACTAGATCCACACTGCCTAGTCTGTCGTGTTAATTCGCTGGTTTCCCGCTAATTCGCTGCCACTGCTGTAATTTTTTTTTTAATTCACTAAAAGGCCATTTTTGGTCTATGATTTATCAAGGTGACAACATAACGCGTCTAATCCATCAATCAGCAGCTCATTAGCTAACAGACTGCTAGCAAGCGTTTATGAATCATACTTTTTAACAACTGTCAAATAAGCTTAATCAGTCTGTTAACTAATAGACTGATCAAACCTCAATTAAGGATTTTTTTATGAATAAGGCTGTTAATTTATGTACGTATGTAAATTCAGAATGAAAGATTTGCACACACTTTGTAAAAATAACTCTCAATTTATCCTAAAATTATTGAGGAATTTAATTTACAAATCTGTAGCAAACGCGTGGCCATTCGATTAGGTATATTTGCATTTTCAAAAGAAAATCTACATCAGAAAAATTCTCGCACAGTCCACAAAGAACAACAAAGGAAGCTAGTTTCTGTGCGACTCTGATCTTTAGATTATTACAACATTAATCAACTTAAAACGCTAATGATAGAAATATGGTAATCCACAAGTTTATTGCACGTACAAAAAGGGTGGGTCCGATTTTTCACGAATTATAATAGAAGGTTTATTCTTTGTTTAGTTACCGTTACATTCAGTAGAGGTTAGTTTAAGTAATACGTGAAATATGTTAAATATGTAAATGTATTATATTGAGTAATGTTTATTCTAGGCAGGATTTACCAATGTCTTGAAACTTAGAAAAAAATATTGTAATTTTTTATGCTCCCTACGCACAAGAAGGCTCTCTTGAAGCCCTAGCCAAGTCTATATTAAAAAAGTTCACAATTTGCAACAATGGTTTTTTTTGTCAGCGGCTTCGTCCCGGTTCCTGTTGTTTTTTTAATGTTTTCACCCTTTAAACCTTCCCTGGACGTGTACAAATGTTTCAAAACCAAAATTATTCAGATCGGTACCATTCTCGAGATTTAACGGGACATACGAACATCAATTCGTTTTTATATACGAGGTGGGAAGGAGTATACGGACGAATTTCAACCAACGATTCTAGTGCCTATTTGGACACGAAAAAGTAAATAAACATTACGGGGTAAAACCTAATTTTCGAGATATTAAATGGTTTCAGTAATTCACAAGTTTAAAAATCTCAAGATTAACATTTTTATGAGTGTATATGAGAGTGACATTTTTATATACCGGGTGGACCCTGTAACACGAGCAAAAAATTAAAACACAGGTTCTGCTACTCAAATGAACTTAAGTCCTGCAACTTTCAAACATTAAGTATCTAATTTTATCATTATTTAGGTTAATCCAAACAAATTAAATGATATTTTCAATGTACGGCATCTAATAGCCTAAATGACATCGCCTGTCACAACTAAATGACGGATTTAGCAATACATTGCCTGTCCAATTAAACTTTAAACTATAATAAAAATCGCATACAAGTTTATAGGTATTTAAAAGTTGTAGAACGAAGTTAGCTCAGGATGAATACAGCTGTAGTTAATTTTTGAAGTGAAAACTTTTTTAGCGGAGCACTTTTTGGGATGGGTAAAAAATGTTAAACTCGCGTCAGACGTAAGACAAGAGGGAGAGTTTAAGTATCAGGATTCTCTAAGAGCTTATTTTGAATTACGAATGTAGCTAGTCGCGTTCGATTTTTGAAAGAAAGAAAGAAAAAGTTTATTTATGACAATCACAGTGACAATTTTGAAGATAATTCGCAGTTTTGAAGTGATTTTCGTCGCTTTAACGTATGTGCTTTTGGCCTAGTAGTATAAGGTGTGGAATAACAGTGCGTTCTCTCAAGTGACCGCAGTTAGAATCCCGTGTAGAAATAGTTTTTTTTTTCTTTTTGCGCGAGTGTGCGTTTTTTTTTGTGAATAGGAAGGAAAACGAGCAAGTGGGTCACCTGATGGTAAGCGATCACCACTGCCCATAGACACCCGCAACCCCGGAGGGATTGCAGATGCGTTGCCAACCTAGAGGACTTAGATCTATCTAGAGACTTGATCTCATAATTATATTAATCTTCAGTGTTCAATTAAGTTAGCTTGCAATTTCTACATTTTTTAGTAAACAGCTGTCTCGTTTTCCGGATCACCTCTTCAACGCGAAGCTCGTTTTGTAGTGGTAGTTTAAAAGACATACCGCAGTCAAAAGTGATAGAGCCTAGAGCCGACAGTAATCCAGAGGCGATATCGCGCATCGCGCTCACCCAACCAGAATAAACCTTATGTAAGAAAAAAAACCACGTTATGTAATTCCTGTTCGGTGTGTACACTGTCTCCCATAATTAATCTAGAATACTTCGACATATGGATGTGTTAGTTTGCCTGAACAGCCCTGTAAGTATTTTTAAGGCTTTTTCATTTGACAAATGTTTCCATACGTCGTCGATTTACGAAGTGGAGCATCGGGTGACTTTTGAATAGAAAATTACGAAGTTTTTTTTTACAGTGTTCAATCAAGCTGACCCACCCGCTGAGATATTCCGAAATCATTCTAAAACATTTTGTTAAGTTCTTTATTCACTGGAATTCGTCAACTTAGACGTTGGCTCTTTTATTTCACAGCTGTTCACAAAGCGGATGAGTCATCATCGCTACATACCTATCCAATATCCAAGTATGTGTCATGCTCATGCCAAGTTTCTTGACTGGTAATTGTTACGCATTAAACTACAAAGGCATTTTGACAACAAAGTTCTATTTTATTTGTTACAATTCTATGTAATTATTAAGTCGCATCACAAGCTTATTGCAATTTCTTTTTCTAAGGTAAATCCCTTCACACCCTCAGCAATCAACAATTGACAATCGTCTCACTCGAATTCGTTTCGAAATGCACCATAAACGAAACGTAGTAACAAGAAACGCAGAGCTTAGACAGTTCTGACGTCACAAAAACTTACATCTGAAACTGGCAACACCAACGTCATTACAAATCCATTTAGCACCAACACTTCACTTCACAAATATTCCTTGTACGTCACTGCAGGTGTAGAAGTCTACGTGTCGTAGCGTGCTACGCGCGTAGAGGGTCTACGTGCGGCGCGGGCGACGCGCGGCGGGCGACTGCGGCGCGGCGCGGCGACGCGCGCAACCGCGCATGCGCGAACGAATCGCACCGTGTCAAACATTTTCCGTTTTTCAATAGGGACGGAACAATCGGGGTGTCAAAACAGATGAAGATCGCACTACGTATTTAGATTAGGTTTCAAAATAAATGAATTGCAGTGTAGTAAAGCAGGGTGTGTGATATCAGTTAAAGTTTACTTCAATCGTCATTAAAATATGATGGAGAAAATAGGCTTTCTAAGACACCCGCTGAGCCTCTAAATTAGAGGCTCTAATACGTAAGTATTAGGGTTGTATTTCTTTAAGTACTTTTCTATAGTCTGACTGTTTAACGGTTGCTCCGATTGACTTGAAATTTTGTTCACAGAATTATGTAGGACGGATGACAATGCAAGTAGTCAAAAAGTACAATCAGCAATAAAGCATTGTATCAAAAATTAAATTTTTAGCGCAAGGTAACCGCCAGGAGTGTTGGAATAAACCTGCTAGGGTTACATTACACAAAGGGTACAGAATGCGTGTTGAAATTTGAAAAGCTAATTATATTAAAATCTTTTCGACGACAACAGTACGCAATTCGTGCGAGACCGCGTAATGAGGAGCGGATTACTTCTCAAGGCCGCACAGAAATAGACTGGCTTGGCGGTAGCTTAATTTTTGTTTCTGTTTAAGAAAACCGTAACCTAACTGGCAACTAACTGGGCTTAGAGGGTTTGATGCGTCCTAATTCAGGAGTCCAAGAAGTACTGCAGTCCTCATTCAGAAGTACGCATGTACGAAAACAGATTTAGTTTTTTACGTTATTGGACGTTTTTGAAATTAAATTTGAAATTTACCAAGAGCTTTACGGTAAACGAAAACATCCTCCTGACCATAATTATCCGCGAAGCAATTCTATTCTATGGTGTGAGTGAAGTTCCCAATCCGCAGTGGTCCCGCGTGGGAACTATAGCCCAAGCCCTCTCATTCTGAGAGGCCTGTGCCCAGCAGTGGGACGTATATAGGCTGATGATGGTGATGACTTTATGGCGGTCCCAATGGAACAAATGAAATCTGCCGTAACCGGGAAGTAGTTATTTTTTAAAATCCACATCCACCCACTGCTGAGTAAAGGCCTCTTCATTTTCACGCCACTTTGCCCGGTCCTTGTGCCAGCCTCATCCAGTTTTCCAGCCGAATGCCAGATGTCATCTGACCAACGGGCTGGTGGTCTGCCCGCTGACCTTCGACCCAATCTTGGATTGTGCCCGCCTTCGACCATCTGTCGTCGCGTCGTTCCGTCTTGCCAAACGCCCCGCCCATCGCCACATCAGCTGTTATCCTAGTTGCGACATCCACAACGCTAGTCGAACTCTAGTAAAGTAGTTATTTAATGGTGAATTATATAAACCGTTTAAGTACATACGTCAGGACTCGCGTACTTAACATTCGGAAGATACAAAAACTACAAAACCAATTTAATTGAAGTTTGGCATACATGTAGATTTTTCTGACCCAAAAGTGTCGTCTTTACATAGTAATCCCCTTATTCATAAACGCTCTATCTATAGTCTTCTGCTAACTAAGCAATCTTTTGTCCTTATCTGTCACTTTGACATTTACTTTTCACAGATAAGGACAAACGATTGTTACGCACTATAGGCTTCTGCTAACTTAACAATCGTTTGTCCTTATTATTTTTTTTTTTATGTGAATAGGAAGGCCAACGAGCAAGTGATGGGAAGCGATCACCACTGCCCATAGACACCCGCAACCCCGGACCCTGCCATTTCACACCCCTCACAACCTTCCCAACCCTGTCATTTCACAGATAAGGAGAAACGATTGCTAAGTTAGCAGAAGCCTATAGAGCGTAACAATCGTTTGTCCTTATCTGTGAAAGGTAAATGTCAAAGTGACAGATAAGGACAAACGATTGCTAAGTTAGCAGAAGCCATAGAGCGTTTATGAATAAGGGGCGTGTCTGTATGTAAGCTTAGATCTTTTAAATTACGCAACGGATTGAAATACGATTTTTGTCTATAGATAAATTGATTCAAGGCGAATGTTTATACGTACATATAAATGGGAAAGTTTGTGACGATGTGAGTGAGTGAGTGTGTATGTTTGTTCCTTCTTCACGCTAAAACGACTGGACGGATTTGGGTAAAATTTGAAACGAAGATAGCTGGTACCCTAGATTAAAACATAGGCTACTTTTTATCCCTGAAAATTGCATAGTTCCCGCGGGATAGCGATAAACATGTAAAAGGTCGTAGCTGCCTAGTCACAACGTAAATAATTGTTGCCGAATATACTATCAACATCAGTTCGTAAGTATAATTCTACGCGGACGAAGTCGCGGGCAGAAACTAGTAGTTTAATAACCTTTGCGTAGCCGGGGCGGGTCGCTAGTCAGCAAAATACATATTGAATGAAGTCTCGTTTGGGGGCCAAATAAGAAAGTTAAAAGAAAAAGTTTAGCAAACTGTTACGTATGACATAAAAAAGGAAAGGGCCTGTAAACCCGACGGCCGTAACGGAAGACTAGCGTTGGCTGTAAGGTCAAGGGCCTTACCATGACGTCTTAATGCGATTCAGTTTAGGTTCGCTCGCTGTCAGATTCATACTAAAAGTGACAGCTAGAACTTGAACTGAGTCGGAATCAGGACGTCATGGTAAGACCACAGCACATGATGAGTTGGTACCATTTTGTGGCAATTTATTTTTCACACCTCTCATTCAGAAAAGTAAGCTTTGCTCCCTGTCGAGTTTTTTAATGTTCGGTGTGAAAAGTTGTATGAGCCATTCGGGAGCAAAATTATTTTCATCTTGGGCGTTAACACCAAACTTGAATCCCTCATTACGTTCTGGATTCAATGTAGCGGTGTGGTGGGTTCCTATATCTGTAATGTCTATATCTTATATTACTACTATGTACGTTGGGATTACTTTAGTATTAAATGCCTTTTCTAACGGATAGCACGTTTGTATCATTTGAGCGCATCCCCCTCCGTCACCTCACCTCACCTCATGGCGACCCTGCCATGCGGCGCCGGTGTGGCGCTGGGGCTCGGATTTCAGAACAGAGACGGTACTATTGTATAGCGTGACACGTGTGCTTCCCACTAAAATAAATAAATAAATAAACCAGAAAAAAAAAGACAGTCAGTAGTGAGTGAAAAAAAAAACAAGTGACAAAACAAACAGTACATATAAAGTGACTAATAAATATACCTTCCACGACTCGAAACTATGTGCCGATCATACGAGAAGCAAGAAGACAAGGAAATTATAATTACCCAGTCGGGGCAAAATACAGCAGAGGCTAGCGACGCAAGCAACCCCATACACACTAGCAACAATATAATGCTAGCAACTATTATCGCTGTCCTACTCTTAATATTAATATATATAGGAGTAAAGAAAATCAAGGCCTGCCAAAAAGCATGGCTACGCCAAGAAGTTCGAGCTGAGTTTCTACGCAGAATGCACATGAGACTGTCGGGCCGAGCCACTAGGACCGCCGCCGAAGACCCCCAAGCTGACGAGCAGATGTGAGCAGGTGTGATGTGAAGTTCGCGAAAGCACGAGTGAACGAGTGTTTTATAAGTAATACTAATATGGTAAGATAAATTTAAGCACATGGAAATAGAATTAAACAATGTATTGAGCAAATTAGAAAGATTGCAAATAGATATAAGAAAATTAGGTATTGAAAGACGTCAGAAACCTATAGGAATTGCAAAGTTAAACGAAGCTAAAGCCGTTTATACCGCGTACCTAGACTATAAGAATCTAATACAGGCATGTACAGTCGCCATCAGATATATCGTAGCGGGCGAGGTCCTCAAATAATTCGGAACAGCCTTAAATTCCAATAAATTCGTTACACTGTAAGGTTAATAACATCAGAACACGCAATTAGTCATAAATAAAGTAGCAGCGACTTTTCAATAAAATCGTGACGTCACAGATCGCCAAAGGTATCGATGCAGACAGGCTGACCATAAAGATCGGAACATTTTTGGAAAATATACCTTAACTTTGTGACAAACAGTTTAAATTACAGTGTTTTTATAACAAAATTAGTTTTATAAAATAGAACTACATGCTTTGACTTATAACAGCAGAAGAGGACAAATTTTATTTATAAAAAAAGTATATGGCAATTTAGTGGCCAGTAACAATTTACACTTTATACAACAAAAAAAGGTTTTATGTTACTAACACAGTGAATTATGTATGCAGACGCGTACACTATTTAGGTGACATATCTTTCATTTTGGCATGACGTTTGAGCCTTATTTGTATTTTGTTTGGAATTCGAATCTATTATTATGAGCGTAAGGTTTATTTTCCACATATGTTCCGATATTTGTGATCAGCCTGACTGTGTCGATACCTTTGACGATATGTGCTTCCTGATATTTTTAGCTCATTGAACGTCCCGAATTTATTGAAAAATCGCTGTTCTTATGTTTATGACGGATTGCGTGTTCCGATGTTATTAACCATATCTAGTGTAACGAATTTATTGAAATTTAATGCTGCTCCGAAATATTTGAGGACCTCGCCCGCTACGATATATCTGATGGCGACTGTACTACAAAAGAAATTGGGGACACCGTTAATGACCCATGTGATATATGTCTCATTTGTGAAAAAATTGATAAGGTTTATGACAAAATATTAGGTTATAGTGACATAGAACGCCAAAACCAAGCAAATATGTCTGAGAAATTTAGTATTAAAGAGGCAAGTAGCCTAATACCAAGAATGGATGGTAAGGAAGAAACACTAGAAATGATAGTAGACGGAATAGAAATGGTAGCAAGTACACTAACAGAAGCACACAACAAGAGTTTGTTGATTTCATTTGTGTTAAAAACGAGGTTGGATAAGACCGCAAAATTAAAGTTAAAAGAAACATACAACACGGTCTCTGATTTAGTAAGTGATAGCTATTGAGTGGACTGTATGAATGAAAAGGCTAAGATATTAGTGGAAACACGGGTTTAATATGGACTTTTAAAATAATACGACAAGACAGCATCAGCTCTACTTCACAACTGACATATAACGTAATAAAAAACATACAAAAGAAATGTTGACAAGTTGGTTATAAAAAGGCCGCGCTGCAGCCAGTCGCCAACATTCTGGACCCCCAGTGGAACACTAACTACTGGTGGCGACTGACTGAGGCGCGGCTTCTAGCAAAACAAGTTTCCGGGCCGGTCGGCGCAGCATGCCACCTCTAGTGCGGACGTCTGCTACGCGGACCGCTCCGTCAGGTCCTAGGTAAACCTTCGCTACCCTTCCTAAAGGCCAGAGCCCACGAGGGAGGGTAGCGTCGGCGATCAGCACCACATCACCCTCGCCAAGATTTACGGCACTGTTGGTGGGTCCTCTCGGTCGGAGCATTGGGAGGTACTCATGTAACCATCGTGCCCAAAATTGGTCTGCGAGACGAAGTGTTCTGCGCCAATCGCACCTTCGGGATAGATCTGCGTCCGTCAATGATGAGGTCCACGGTACAACTGAAGAGGAGCCCAGGATGAAATGGAATGGTGTTATGGCTTCTGGTGAATCTGGAGAAGGTGATACGTAGGTAAGCGGTCTCGAATTGACAATTGCTTCTGCCTCAAGAAGGAGCGTGGTCAGGACGTCTTCCTTTATCGTTCTGTTTGCGAGACAGGATCTGAGTGCTGATTTTACTGTCCGTACGAGCCTTTCCCATGCGCCACCCATGAAAGGAGATGCTGGCGGGATGAAGCGCCAGTCAATTTTGTGATTGGTGGCGTATTCCCTCACGGAGTCGTCGTGTAGACTTCGTAGCTCACGCGAAGCCCCAACAAAATTCGTCCCGTTATCGGAGAGTATGGTGGTGGGGGATCCTCGCCGTGCGATGAAGCGTCTGAGACTCATTATGGCAGCGTCAGATGAGAGAGAATTGACAACTTCCAGGTGTAACGCTCTGGTTGTCAGGCACGTATATAATGCGACGTAACGCTTTTCACTGCGGCGGTATATCGTTATCAAAATGGGGCCAAAATAATCGAGCCCGACGTGAGTGAACGGCCTTTTGTGATGGTCCAGACGTTCTAGTGGCAAGTCTCCGGTCTGTGGTTGGATGGGCTTGTTCTTCCATCTTCGGCAACATACACAGGAACTTGCTATGCCACGGATCGTGCTTCTCGCTCTTAGGATCCAGTATCTCTGGCGGAGTTCATTCAGGACGAGCTCGTTGAACTGGTGGGACGCTCTATTATGTTCATGCTGGATCAAGAGTCGTGTGACGTGATGACGGCCGTCGAGGATGACTGGTGACTTCATGTTGTCGTTTACTCCAGGGGCAGACCTTATGCGTGAATCTAGTCTTAGCAAACCATCTCTGTCAAGTACTGGTGCGAGTTTCTTAAGGCGACTATTTTTGGGCACTGGCATCGAAGATTGCAAGGCTGATAGATCCTCGTGGAAACTCTCTGTTTGTGCTAGATGGACGACCAACTTCTCCGCTTCCATTATGTCTGCAGCGTGCAGTTGGTAAGGCGATGTGGTGCCGTCTATGTGCAATTTAGAATTTGGATCTATTGGCCGAAGTAATTTTAGCCGAAATAGTCGTGCGCCCTGAAGAACACGGGCGGTGGCGCGTAGCAATCGCAGCCAGGAGCTAAAACGCGTCGGATTTGGTATTAGACTCGGAGATAGTGTGGTGAGGAACAGAACCACCGCGTCTGATTTCAACTCTGGGTCTGGTGAGTTCGGTTCCTCATCGGTACCGCACTCGGTCGGCCAAGTGTATGACGGATCCATCAGAAATAGTGGGCCGGTGAACCATCGATGAGAGGCAGTTAAGCTTATCTTTTTTGGTTTGGTCGCGTCGTCCGCGACGTTGAGAGAGGTCGGGATCCACCGCCAATCAGAAGGATTGGTAGTTTCCAGTACCTCTCCCAACCTGTGTGCCACGAACGGTTTGAACGCGCGAGCGTCGCTCCGAATCCACTTGAGGACGGTAGTTGAGTCGGTCCAAAAAGTGGTTTCGGAGGGCTTGAAACGGTGAGCTTGTAAAATTGTTTGCGCAAAACGCGACGCTATAAGAGCGGCTTGCAATTCCATACGAGGTATTGAAACCGGTTTCAATGGCGAAACGCGAGCCTTGCTGCCAATGAGTGCCGTGGACACGGAGTTGTCGCTGTAACTGAAGCGCCAATACGCGACACAGGCGTAGGCTTGCTCGCCACCATCGGCCACAACGTGCAATTGAACGTCTGACACATCTGCCCTAATCATATACCAGCGAGGGATTTTAACGTTGGCCGCGATTCGTAACTGTTCGAACCAGTCCTCGCACTCGCTGACATACAATTCGGGTAAAGGCATGTCCCAATTAACGCCTGACCGCCATAATTTTTGAATCAAAATGCGGCCCCAGATGACGACTGGCATCAGGAGGCCGAGAGGGTCATAGACCTTCATGACACTCGACAGAATGTTACGTTTGCTAAAAGTGTCAGTCGGTATCTGGGGCACGGTGCGAAACCCTAACGAGTCCTGGCCTGGATTCCATTTTACACCCAATACGCCGACTTCACTACTGGGAGGCAGGTAAACATCAGATGTGGAATCACTTCGGAGTTCCTTCGGAACGAGTGAAAGCGCCTTCGGGCGATTTGAAGTCCACGCACGCATCTCGAAACCACAAGCTTTGTGCACCGTGATAACATCGGCGGCTAGTTGTGCCGCATCATCGATACTGGAGTAGCTGCCCAGGTAGTCGTCCATATAATGGTCTTCGATGATAGCCTTGTACGCGGCAGGATAGTCGGATTCGAGCATTTTTGCGTTTTTGTTCTTTATGTAGAGCGCTATGAAAGGACTACATACAGCGCCAAAGATCATGGATGACATGCGGTACTCTTTAAGGATGCCATCCTTACTGCGCCAGAGAAAACGTTGCGCGTCTCTGTCTCTGGAGGCAATTTTGACCTGGGGAAACATTTCCTTGATATCGCCGTTTAAAGCAACGGAGCCTTCCCTAAAACGGAACAAGATGTCGAGAAGGGAGGACAAGAGGTCGGGTCCTTGTAAGAGGAGGCTATTGAGGCTTATGCCTTTCGTTGCTGCAGCCGCATCGTGAACTGCTCTGAGTTTCTTCTTCTGTGGGTGAAGGATGCCGAAGATGGGCAGGTACCAACGAATTGAGCCGTTTGTGTTGACGCAAGACGCGTTTTGAGGAAGACGCTGGTGATAAGTGTCTGGGTGACACTCTTCGGCGTAGCCTTTGTTTATTACGTCGTCTATAAATTTTTGGAAAGCTGTAGCGAAGGCTGGGTCTTTTGACATCTGTCGTTCGAGTGCCTTGAAGCGAGAAAGTGCCTGAGGATAACTGTCGGGTACGATTTCCGGCAAATCTTTTTTCCAGGGCAAACCAACTTCATAATGGCCATCGTCGAGCTGATGAGCTGAGGATTCAATAATATCGACTGCTCGTTGGTCTTCGTCGTTTGGACGGGGACCCTTTTTCGTGATGCCTAGAGCGTCAATGTCATATTGACTTTTTATAAGGCTGTCCAGGTCATCAGAAACGTGATTTATAAAATCGAGTGGCTTTGACGAGACCGAAAGTGCACCGTGGAGTACCCAACCTAACAAGGTTCTAGAGGCGACGGGTTCATTCTTATTTCCACTACGAACTTCGCGACTTAAGGATAAATGCCAGTCTGGCGCGCCAATAAGGACGGTAGGAGAAATGTCGGTGCAATATGAAAGATCATTAGTCAAACCAGATAGGTGACTATAATCCGTGAGATTAATCGTGTCAGGATTTTGCGCTCGAAGTCCTAGGGGTTTAATAGCCCGGGCGTGTTTGATTAAATAACGATCGGCATGGCCACGACCGCGAATATAGAAATCAACATAACTCACGTCAAGTTCCTTACTCATACCGCTAACACCTTCGATGCGAAGTCGCTCCTGACAGGTAGACTTCGCGCCAATGCGTGCCGCTACCTCGCCGTCAATCAGTGTTGCCGTGCTGCCTTCGTCGAGAAGAGCTGTTGTTTCGAAGTTTCCGTCGGGACCCTCGAGCACGATCGGGACTACCTTCAGCAGGCCACGGGGGCGTGAGGTCGATGGCAAGGATCCTGTATAGCGTTAATTAAACAATCAGAAGTATTTGCGATTTTGTCAGGGTGTTTTGATGCGGTGCCAACATTATTAGTGTCGACGGAACCAGTTGAGTCAACAGAGGGCGTTTCAGTCATGTTACATTGTCCGCTTGATGTCGCTCTAGCATTGGTACCGGCAGTTTCCGTGCCGTGGAGAAGTGCATTGTGACGTCTCAAACATCCATCAACTCCACAACGTTTCGCTCGGCAATTGTTCCATGTGTGCGGGTTAGCTTTAATGCACCGGTAACAGGTTTTTGTTTCCCTAATCCAACGCCATCTATCTTCGATGGAAAGTTCTAAAAAACGTTTGCAGGCCTTTATGTCGTGAGGCCCTTGCTTACAAAACATACAACGCTCAGATGTTTTGCCGTTGGATACCGTAGCGTGTACCGATTCCTTTTTTAATTGAAATTTGAAGTTATTTGTTCTAGGTAAATTCGATGGTATCGGTGGCGCCTTAAATGTACTGTCAACAACAAAATTATATTTTAGCTGTTTATCTGCCTCGGCCAAGAGGAATTGTGACAGTAATTCAAGTTTTGTTATATGTTGTTCCTCTGGTACGTGAATCGAGGCGAAGTCCGTAAAGCGGGCTCTGGTGTGCTCGCTTAACTTAATCAAAATGCACCGAAAAAGCTCCGGGGAAGACAAGTACTCGTGTTGATTAAGTAACTTGAGAGTCGTAACGAAGTTACGTAATTTATTGGCTAGGCCATTTAAATCCTGAGGACAACTTAGCTTAGGACTGTTGCGCAGCTCAGTGACTTCGCGGGCCACGAGGAGTTCCGGTCGAGCGTAAGTCTGCTCCAAGGCCTTCACGATGTCGTCGGGGTCGCCGGAAGTCCACATGAGCGACGCAACGGACTGGTACGCTTGACCGCGGACTGCGTTGTTCAAGCGGTCTAAATTCTCTGAAGGAGAGAAAATAGATTTAGTTCTCTCGTAGCTACTTTTGAACGCCATCCATTGACTGACTTCACCCGAAAATGTGACAAGTTCAGCTTTCTTTGGCCTGTTGGAAAGAGCGTTAATAGCTTGAGACAGTTTTGTTATAGGGTCGGTGGAAGAAGGTTCAGATAACTGTTGTGTCATGGAGTCGTATTTATTATAAGGAAGGCTACTCGTAAGTGTGGGTTTATATTGTTTTGCACGTTTGACGTCGGGCACGTAGAACGATACAGTGTTGGTAGGGGCGGCCGGCTGTGAATAAAGTCCTTGAGGGTTACTCAAGGTGACAGTCGGCGCTTTACCAGGAATGTCTACTTCGGCTGCCATGGTCACGTTGGCATTTTGTTCTGAAACCCACGTGGAGGTGCGCTTCTCTGCGTTACGATTGGAAAAGTACGAACTACGACTGCGAGCTGACTTATCTGATGCTTCCAAAGCGGCGAGTTTTGCTTGGAGCTCCGTTTGCTCCACCTCAGACTCCAGGCGGGCGAGCTCGCGCTCGCGCTCTGCTTGCTGGCGTGCGAGCACGGCTTGTTGACGTGCGAGTTCGAAGTCCCGCTCCGCTTGTTGACGCTCGCGGTCCGCCTGCTGTCGCGCGAGTTCGCGCTCACGCTCTACCTGGCGCCGCATCGCGTCTGCTTCTAACGCCAATTTCTGAGCACGGACGGTCGCCGACGAACGCGATGAATGAGTGCGCTCGCTGCGAGATTGCATACTGTGGACACTAGAAGCGGTTGGTGCTTGGGTATTTCCTTCGTTGTGTGAGCTAGAAGGAGCATTTAGGCAAATGGCGGCGGGGCAAGGTTGTGCCACGCTACCAGGGGCGTTGCCCACTGTTGGTATGCTCATTCTAACAGGCAATGCCGAAGCACCGGCGTCAGTTGTGGTTGAAATCGGCCGTGTGCCGCGCGGTGACCGCTCGCGGCGATTGCGCTGCACCCGCTCGGTTTCCGTAGCTGCGAGATCTGTCTTTGACTTACTCCGTGTTTCAACCATGGTGAATACGTATGTAACTAATGTAAATAATGTATTCTACACGAAATGAAATCTACAATGAACTTACGTGTGAAAAAAAATATGACAGATGAAATTTTCGCTGGATGTTATTTTTACGGTGAGAATGGACCAAAATGATAGCTATTGAGTGGACTGTATTAATGAAAAGGCTAAACTATTAGTGGAAACACGGGTTTAATGCAGAGTTTAAAATAATGCAACAAGACAGCATCAGCTCTACTTCACAACTGACATATAACGTAATAAAAAACATACAAAAGAAATGTTGACAAGTTGGTTATAAAAAGGCCGCGCTGCAGCCAGTCGCCAACAGTAAGTGACATAAAAAAATTCTTAGTCAAAAAGAAATCACCAAACTCTCTCTTGATGCAACTAAATAATATTACACAAAATGAAATGAGTATTAGCGACTATGGCGATAAGATTGAAGAATTGTTTGTCGGTCTTACAATTGCACAAGGAAACGGAAATCAGGCAACTTGTGAAATTGTAAAACCGATCAACGAAAGTTTAGCAATTAAAAAGTTTGCAGATGGCCTTAGAAACAGGAGACTTAGCACCATAATAGCTGCAAGAAACTACACAGAGCTGAAGGAAGCCGTGCAGGCAGCAAAAGACGAAGAGATCTCACAGCTGCCTCAGCAACCAGGGGCATCAGAAGCTGTTTTGAGCATGAGAGGTATGTATAGATCCTATTATAATCGTCCCTACAGGAGCTGGAGAGCAAGCGCCCGTGGTTATTCCAGTCAACGTGGCCGATATCAGGGATATAGATACTCAAACAGAGGGTATCAAGGACACCAAGCGCAGCAAGGTGATAATCCATATAATAACTCGTACTCGATTAGAACCTACAATAGCAGGACAAGGAGAGCAGACAACAGACGTCCTAGTGATACCCGTAAATAGTACCCGTTACCCGTATACCCGTAGTGATCGCCGTAAATGCATCATTTTGCTCCCTTGTGACACAAATAACTATTTGTATGATATCTGTTATACTTTGTAAGTTTTTATTAATAAATAAATAAAATAAATAAATGGAGCTTTTTATAATATTATGTTTTGCTTTTTAACTACTTTTGAGATTGTCATAAATGAACTTTTTCTTTCTTTTCTTTCTTTAAATCAAATTATTACAATCTTTATCGGGATACCGAGGTAAGGAGAAAAGTTCCCTCGGGATGATAAAACCAAATGACAATGAACTGCAAATAAGTTCTAGTTTCGGTTATTTTCAAGTAAATATTTATAATAAGCAGGTAACGCTCCGCCCGAGGCTCCCCTCGCCTTATTTACGACTCCCAGGGGAGACTGGGGTCCTATTCCTAAGTCTCGGGTGTTGCCAGACTTTGCGAGAAGCATGCGAACGGGGAGTTAGGTTGCTAAACCTGAAAATAGATTTATTACTAACACTTATTCTTTGCTAACAACATAGCGTTGTGGTGAAAAAAAAAACAGTTAATTGCGGAATTAAAACGAAACGCAACGAATAAAAAAGATAAAAGCAAAAACATTGCAAAATAACAATGTGCTTAATTAAGAACACCAATTAATATTTTACTATTAACTTACTTTTTATTATTAGGTACGGGAATTATTTAAATTTAGGGAAAAGTTGCTAAGAACTTAATTCTACATACCTACATACATACCGTCACGCTTCTTTCCTATAGAGGTAGGCAGGGACTACTTTGGTCCATTTGCTATGATCCTGATCTCTACATCATCAAATTCAAAATTGTACAGTAAAGAGATTTTTTACGCAGTAATAACAATGAATTAAATCTATAGGTACCTATAAAACAGTACCGTGACTGACTGACAGATAACGCACAGCCTAAACAACTGGACCTGGCAGACGTAAATTTTGAGTACCTATCCCAGAGAAGCACTATAAGAGGGATTTTTGAAATTCCCACGGGATAGGGAATAAATGAGGCTTACATATTTCTCAGTAACTGCAATAACTAGACTTCAAATTCGGCACACATGTAGATGATTGTAACACTAAAACATGTTCTCCGGGAAAATGCGAAATTCCCGCGGGACAGAAATCAGTGCATTCAACTTCGGGGCTGTTTTTAAAAATCACATATTTCATTTGTATTACCTACTTGAGTTAAATTGCTGTAATTTGTCCCATGAAAAAAAAAACCCCACCGCAGGGTGCGAGTCATCCCTTTTACCCATATATTTCACAAATTTTCCTTCAGTTCCCGAGAATGAGAAGTAAGAAAATACAACCGAATTAGTCCTCCTCCTTTTTTTAAAGTCGGTTAAATCGTATAAAACGTATAAAACACTAATTAATTCCCAATTTAAAACAAAGTTGAACCGCCTCTTGTGTAATCTCTGCTTTTACAGTGTTGAAGAATTTTTTAACTATAAGTTTTGATCAGACATTTATCTTAACTAACATATTAATACTAGGGAAAATGTAATTGTAATTATAATGATAATAGTAGTACCATGACAATATATATAAATTTCTAATTGTAATTCTAATATTCTTGACATATTGTATGATAATAATTACCATTATAATTTAAGCTTTGACGGTCATTTTATCTAACACTAAATTAACTTTATATTTGCACGACTTTATAAGTCAAAATGTTTGAAACTATAATATTTATAACATCATTTTTTTACAACATTTACTGAGAATAAATAATTCATTCATTCATTCATTCATTCATTAAAAAGACATTCCTACAGCGGGTTTCAAACTAAGTACCATTTTAATTAATACAACCTACAAAAATATGGAATAGCTCGATGCCTAATACTCTTATGCCGTATCTTGCTGTGGCAGTGGTCCTTTAAAGGATTAAATAGCTTTGTATTTTTAATCCGTTTGCTCGGAATATAGAATACTTATATCTTGTTTTGACACAGCTCTAGAATTGGCGTGATATGTATTAACATACATAAATCGGTACTACGGTAGACAGAGCCTAAGGTAACAAGACCTAAAGGCCACGTTTAGCATGATTGTGAGGGTATAGGTGGAAAGGAGAATAGTGATGGGTTGCTATGTTTTTTCTTTACTCCCATACCAGGGGCCGTACCATGACGTCTTAATGCGATTCAGTTTAGGTCCGCTCGCTGTCAGATTCATACTAAAAGTGACAGCTAAAACTTGAACTGCGTCGGAATTAGAACATCATGGTAAGGCCCCTGTAGGCTTATTGTCTAACCCGCTCGCAATCGCCATAGTGTTCATTTTGACAGTTCATGTATGGGCTGACAATTGGCATCGGAATCAGCTAGCTGTCACATTCATACATGAACTGTCAAAATTAACACGATGGCGATTGCGAGCGAGTTACGTAATAAGCCTGCAGGATTAAAAATAGCAATGACATTAAGCGAATTCGTTTTTCCAGAGCCTTCTTAGTGCACCTCTAAGATATTTAACAAATATGTCTGTCTGCCAATTTGTTGCTATAGTGGTTTAGGCTATGTTGTCAGTTAGTCACGTTACTCTTTTGGATAGTTATATACTCACGAGCAAAAATACCTCATCACTTTATATGTATACAACTTTCTATTAAAAGTGATGCAGTATTTTTGCTCGTGAGTATCAATCACTAAATAGTATAAAACAAAATCGCTTTCCGCTGTATGTATGTCCTGTGTCCCCATGTATGCTTAAATCTTTGAAACTACGTAAAGGATTTTGATGCGTTTTTTTTAAATAGATAATATAAATAATAATTTATTAATTTGTACATACATTAGTACGTTACAACAGAAAAACATTGAGATAGAATGATTCGAGGAAGGTTTATATGTATAATTCTACGCAGACGAAGTCACGGACAGTAGGCTTATTGTCTAACTCGCTCGCAATCGCCATCGTGTTCATTTTGACAGTTCTTATATGAATGTGACAGCTAGCTGACTCCGATGCCAATTGTCAGCCCATACATGAACTGTCAAAATGAACGCGATGGCGATTGCGAGCGAGTTAGACAATAAGCCTACAGAAACTAGTAGTAGATAAGAGTCGATAGTTTTCGGAAAATCATGGTTAATCCCTTCAGATCAGTGTGATTGATCGTCTTGGCGTTGCGCAAGTTTGCCGACCACTTTAAAGTTCCCCGTAGTTTCGAACTACCGGTGTTTTTGCCGCACTAAGCGTATATATGGAGCTAGAACTAGTGTTGCCAGGTCCGACTAGGTTAAAATCGGGGCAGACGGTAAAAAAGGGCGCGAATCAGAATGTATAAAGTTTAAAATGTATAAGTTAAAATGCATAACAAACATACATACGGCGGGTGGCAGGGCCTTGTGCAAGATCGGTCCGGATCGCTACCACCATCTTACTCGCTAATCCTGCCGCTAAGCAACAGTGCTTGCGCTGCTGTGTTCCGGTGTGGAGAGTAAGACAGCCGGGGAAATTACGGGCACAAGAGGCATTTCATCTAAGTCCTCTAGGTTGGCAACGCATCTGCAATCCCTCCGGGGTTGCGGGTGTCTATGGGCAGTGGTGATCGCTTACCATCAGGTGACCCACTTGCTCGTTTGCCTTCCTATTCACATAAAAAAAAAAAAAACATACATACATATAGTCACGCCTGTTTCCCGCAGGGGTAGGCAGAGAATTCTTTGTTTCACTTGCTACGATCCTGACTCAGGACCTCTTTCGCTTCATCCACATTCATCGATCTCTTCAAAAATGCATAATGGTTCAAAACATATACATTTTCTGTGAAACTAAGATTTACTTTTCGTTAGTGTAATCTCTCTATAGATTGGTTTAGGTTAGGTTTAGTACCTATATAAAGATTTTGTTAATTTGCAATTTTCTGAGAAAATCGCTTTATGTTTTTTGAACCAATATGTATTTTAAATTTTAACCCATTATACATTTTAAACTTTATGTATTTTAATACGTACCCGGTAAAAAAGGGATTGAGGTTTTTAAATCGGGAAAGATGAAGAAACTTTTTTTTTAAAGAAAGGCTTAATTTTATTTCTTTTTGGTGCTAATACTGCTTACACTAGCAAATATTATTTTAATCGCACGGTATCAGTGAACTGGTTGAAATAGCAAAATAGTAGTTATTTATTTTAATTATGATGCCGTTTTAAAGTATTTATTAATAAAAGTATTTAACTAAAGCTACCTTAAAATAACATACACATACATACATACATACCGTCACGCCTCTTTCCCACAGGGGTAGGCAGAGACCTTAAAATAACTTAATAGAAATTATGCTAAAAATTAATTTAAATTTGGACCCTTACGTAGGGTCCCCATCACGCAGGCAGCATTCATGCGTTGTGTTGTATTGTAATTGCAACTTTTTTATAAAATGTATTAATTGTATTATAGGTAAGTTAAGTAGAATTTAGTAATAGTACTTACTATTGTAAATCTATTTTATTTTGAAAAAATGACTTTCTGCCAAGTTTCTTGCGGCGCATTCTTCTTGGCAATGATGGTCTTTCCGAATGCGCTGGTAGATTCAAAAAAAGACATGTAAAAGAGCCCTTGACGGCCGATTTGCAAAATAAACTTTGTTAAACTGAATTTATTCAAAGAAAAACAAATAATAACAAAAATAAAACATTCTGAACTTAAAAATAACTTAAACCTACTTACCTAAAACTAATAATAAATTAAAGATAAAAAAAAACTCCCAAATCGCCGCCAATAGGGAGGGTGCCCAGAAGGCTGGCAGCATTGCCACGTTGTATGGCAATGCTTATTTGCTGAGCGAAATATTGACCAGCCCTCTGGTCACGGGAGGCCTCTATAAGGCGCGCCGAGATATCTTTATACATCCGGCGCGCGCTTGGCCCCCATGGCCCCAGAGTTTCGACTCCAAACGCCTCAAATATATAGCTAGCTCCAAACGAGCTATACTTTCGGCGTTTGAAGTCTTCCGCCGAGGCCGCAGCAGAGCCTACAACATTTTGGGTCCTTGGGAGATGGGTCGGAGCAAGAGTATCAACACACGTTGCATCCCAAACTAAGGGCCGACCCATCCGCCAAGGAACCAGTGTCAGACCGTCGGGCCGTTTGCCATCATCTCTAGTCAAACCGTTAGGTTCTAACACGGCTGGCACTTTAATACTGACGAGGGCCCTACGGATGACGTCATTAATGTTGGCATGACGGGGTATACGACCAGCGCTTCTACTGCAAGATAGGCCGTGGTGCCCGAAGCTGTCGGTCATTTTCCCACATTGGCAGCGATGAGGGACGTTTGTTGGTGTCCCCACCCTGAGACTGGTGGCGAGGCGAAAGGTGGTGTTATCCAGCAGGGTACCTACAGTTGGTGAGGGTAGGGCTTGGAGCCAGAGGCCTGACTCCCACTCCGCAGTAGCAAGGAGACGAGCGCGCTCCGCCGGACCGGAAGCATTATTTAGACTGTTCCGGACCAATTGGCAGAGTGGCTCGTCCCACTGCCTCTGCGAGCAGGGATTGGCAGGCACAGCAGTTCCTGGGCAAGCTAAAAGCCATACATTTTTGGCTTAATTAACTTTTGACTTTTGACTTTGACTTTCGACTTTTGTGCGAGAAAGCTGCCGGCGAGAGGGACTGTTGCCGTTTTATATTTTTGGTAACAGGTATGTAATGTTTTTCAGTCAATTTATTGATTTATCCGGGACGCGTCCCTGACCCCTGCAAAATGGGATGTTCAGCGCAAATCGGGATACACGGCAAGTTGGCAACACTAGCTAGAACGGCTCAGAGAGGATTATTCGGTAAACTTATGCGTAATTCTCGCCACGAGCTGCTTAAAGCTTTTGCTGATGAAAAAATAGATACAAGCTGATTATTACGGTCAGTTCGCCAGCGAGGAAATCGAAAAACGAGTAATTCAATAGCGGTAATGTCACAGCATTAAGCACTTTCGCAACGTTGGGTTATGTAAACTTATACGCTCTACTGGAGGGCTACTCTGACATTCGCAGTTCGTATCGCCATCCCTCTCACTCTCCTATAAGCGACTATTAGTGTGAGCGGAACGCCACCAACTTATCAAACTTTGGAGTACAGGTTACCAAGTTGATTTGACGATTGTCGGAGCTTATGAATGGCATATATCGTACTAGCGATCCGCCCCGGCTTTGCACGGTATATTATGCATGTATCACTTCACTATCACTACATAGTATAAAACAAAGTCGCTTTCTCTGTCCCTATGTCCCTATATCCTTATATCCCTATGTATGCTTAAATCTTTAAAACTACGCAACGGATTTTGATGCGGTTTTTTTAAATAGATAGAGTGAATCAAGAGGAAGGTTTATATGTATAATACATGCATAATATATCGTGCGAAGCCGGGGCGGGTCGCTAGTTATACATATAAACCTTCCTCTTGATTCACTCTATTTATTAAAGAAAACCCCATCAAAATCCGTTGCGTAGTTTTAAAGATTTAAGCATACATATAGGGACATAGGGACATAGGGACATAAGGACAAAGAAAGCGACTTTGTTTAATACTATGTAGTGAAGTCGAGGTCGACGGCCGGCATCGCATCGATTCTAACACGCTAAGCCCAACATTATAACCCCGTACAATAATTTTAAACATTTTGTTTCGCAAATGTGGAAATAAAACTCAAGTGGGGACTGCTGGCAACACTCACAGATGATCGTTTCTACCCTACTTAGTTTTTATTCTACTACCCGCAATGTTAGTAATAACGGATACGATGATCCCTGCAATCGAAATAAGCCTTTTTGTTCAATTTGCTTAAGCCCTAAACGTGCAAAAACAGATAACATGATAGTAAATTAGTAGTAATCGTAGACACTCATACGATCCGCTCTTCCTTTATAATAATAGCAATCCTTTTGTACTTTGGACTGCTACTTTGATAAGTATTTGGAATAAAGTCGGTGACAGCGGACGAGCAAGTTCGCGTATAATAGGCGGCAAATAAGTAAAACGTGGAGGGGATAAGCGCAGTATGAAAAACAACATCATTTTCATGCTGCGCTTATCCCCTCCACGTTTTATTTATTTGCCGCCTACTATACTTACAGCTCGACGACTTTACTGGCCTGTAATTTACTCTAAAAGTACACGTACTTATGGTATTTTCATTCTTACCTGTCTTATTTGGTAAACAAAATTCTAACCTCAATGTGCAAATTTTTGTAAAGAATAAGGTGTATTATGTTTTCAAATAAACCTGCGGCAATATTTTATACATAATTTTGCTGATATTTTATCTCTAGTTCCTTTATTTACGATGAAATAGTTAAAAAGTAGCAAAAAAGATACGTTTTGAGGTTAGAATTTTGTTTACCAAATAGGACAGGTAAGAATAAAAATACCATAGACTGACACGCAGGCGATTTAATCACACGCAGTTTAATCAATAAACACTAAAATATAAGCAATTCCAAACAATAAAAAAATACCGCCAACAAATTGCCACAAAAAAAGGGTAAAACAAGTCTAAAAATCTTTTAGAGCAAGCTGAGCCACAAATTTGAAGTAGCAAGCGAAAACACAAAATATTAGTTCTATCCCCCCCCCCCCCGCGCAATCTCTTCTCACCCCGTTCTACGGTAGGTACGCACCCTTACAAGCAAGCTAGCATTCAATTCAACTGTAAACCAGGTCGAACACAGCCATAACATAAAAACTTCAAGTGATTGCGCGATTAAGCCCCATACATGTGCCGTGTAAAAGCGTGTAAATAGGGCGAACGTATAAATTCCGCTGTTTAGCTGTATAAAGGTCGTATAGCAACGTGTAGCGCTATAATCGCTGCAATAAGCGGCTATGGACTTGACGTAGCGCTAATGTGACCAAGATTTATATTGCGAGGTGCTTTAGTACCTACTACATACCAGTTGATTGGAAATTTCATTAGCAGTAGACACAGGGGTTGCGAGTCGAATAATCTTGCGAGCGTTACAGTGCTGCTCTAAGGGGCGACAGTAGCGATTAGGTCGGTGCACCCTGGGCAACAACTGTTATATAATTTACTTAAGTTGCATACATTTTGACACTAGCGAAACTTCGTTTAAAACTAAAACTGTATTTACTCTTTGCTGCACTGTAAGTGGCTTAATTTATGTTAAGTACTTAATAAAGGTAAATTTATGGGGCTTTTTGCCACTCAATCGATAATTTATTGACAAAAAACACAAGCTGGTTGGTCCTACAATTATACAATTAAATAGTAATAAAAAAACTATTTTTGTTTAATTTTTTATCTTGAATTCGATCACCGACTCTAGAAAGTTCCAAATTAGAGTCACAACATTAGCATTGATTTGACGCTAGATGTCTCTGACCCTTACCTTTATCTTTGCTCTCTGGTTTGACGAGTCGTCCCCGCTGCACCGGGCTTTATGGTCGCATTAACGGAATTACCATCGCCCCGGCGGTAAATTAAAAAGTTTGGGACAAGCTTTATGACGCGTCGCCATACCCGTCAACCTGACACTGTTGCTTATTTTTAGTCCAATAAAAAAAATCTTTATTTAAAACGGCCGCACGCGTGCGGTAATAAAAAAAGTTGAGATTTGTATTACGAATGTGTTTTTTTAATACGTCTTTTGATATTTTGAACGGATTTTGTTGATTTATTGAATTCCATTTCGCATGTAACTTTCGAAAAACTCAGGCCAATTAGGTCAAATCTTTATACTACTACGGCTTTTGAATAAAAAACCGGCCAGTTCGAGTCGGACTCGTGCACGAAGGGTTCCGTACCAGAAATACTCTGTTGTATGGGAGCCCCCCTTAATAATAATTATTATTTTGATTTCAGTATTTGTTGTTGTAGCCCTAATAAAAATACATAATCTGTGCAAATTTCGACTGTCTAGCTATAACGGTTGTTGAGATCTAGCTCGGCGAGTGGTAGCCATGAAAAAGGGCTAAAATATCACGTTTTTTGTATGGGAGCCCCCCTTAATTATTATTATTATTTTGTTTTTAGTATTTGTTGTTATAGCGGCAACAGAAATGCACAATCTGTGAAAATTTCAACTGTCTAGCTATTACGGTTCTTGAGATACAGCCTGGTGACAGACGGACGGACGGACGGACGGACGGACAGCGAAGTCTTAGTTATAGGGTCCCGTTTTTACCCTTTGGGTACGGAACCCTAAAAACAGCTAGGTCTTTTTAAAATATATGTACTAAAAGGAAAAATCACGAGTCATTTTTCCCAGAACTTTGTATGGTGAGCCATTATTTCTTCTCACCACTGTACCTATGTTTATATACAACGAACCGCTACGAACGACAAAACTATGAGGATAAAACTTAGTTGAATTTTCTTAATTTACTTTCTGGCAGTTCGGAGATAATGTGATGAAATAGTCGAAAACTTTGGATGAAACTCGGAAAACTTAGAGCTACGGCAGAGTGATTGCTGGCAAACAGTTATGTGATGAAGTTTAGTGTCGAGACCGAGACTATATCATGTATACCATCGATTACGCAAATATCACACTTACCTACTGTGACACACACACACACACACATATCACGTCTATATCCCTTACGGGGTAGACAGAGGTAACAAGATCTTAAGGCCTCGTGCAGCATGATTGTAGGCGTAATCAAAATATTCGTTGATCTTAAGAAAGCGTTTGACACGGTAAGTCATTCGCTTCTTTTAAAGCAACTCAGGGACATATTAGGTGTCATATATAGGCAATAGTAATTGATCTGAGTAGACAATGCATACAAAATATTTTTGAAGCATACTTAACTTACAAAATCGTTTTAAAATTTTTAAGATTGGTAATGTCCAGAATTCTCCTCAGAGTATTACTTGCGGCGTACCTCAAGGATCAATTATTGGCCCAGTTATGTTTCTAATTTATATCAATGATATTAGCAAGTTGTCCTTGCATGGAGAGTGAAAACCGAGATCAGCAGTTACCTGGTTACATACAAGCCCCCATCACGCTTCGCGAGCTACAAACGAGGCCTTCATTAACCCGCGGTTTACCTTATAAGGCATTCAAAGGTCGCAGGGTTGCCAGACTACACGAAATTCGTGATATAATCGGAATTTTGGATCTTAGTTATACAACATCTGTGAAAATTTCAACCGTCTAGCTATAACGGCTCATGAGATACGCCTGGTGACAGACGGACGGAAAGCGGAGCTAAACTAATAGGGTTTCAGTTTTTACCCTTTGGGCGTTTGTGCACTACAAGGAATTTTACTGTCCGGAGTCCGATTTTTTACGGAATAGGCCAATTGCCATACAAATTTGTACCTAGTAGTGAAAGAAAGAAAGAAAGAAAGAAAGAACGAAAGAAGACATTTATTCATTTTGCAAGACACACAAATATAAGAGCATGTACACACAATTTTATAAAAAAAAAAAACAACAATAAAAAAACCAGACATGAAAATTTGATCATCAGCGTTGTGTGTGTCTTCGCAAAAGTGAAACGGTCGCTGGCTCAGCATTACGCTGAGGTGTTAGACACCTGCAGCACTGATTTTCAGCCAGAACCGTCTGTGACTCAAGAAACGATACACAGTGTAGATTAAATAAATGAATATACTAAATAAACCATAAAATTTTAAGTAAGAAGTAAAGTAATAAATAGATAGAACCCGACTTATGTGTAACAAGAAAATACATAAATTTATTAAATAATTTTCAATAAACAAAAAACGAAGTGTAAACAAAATTGTTCAAAAACAACAAGCTGGCATACCAATGTGCAAAGTGCTGGAGGACTATTTTAAGGATTTTTGGAGCGTCAATAAGTGAACCTTCAGCTTGCGCTTGTAGTGCACAAACTCCCTTTGCAAACTTACTTACTAAATATTAATAACAGCACGTTACAATTTAAAATCTTTGGAATATTGTGTTTTTTTTTTTGTTATGGTTTCATATTTTCCAGCTAGTTACCGATTTAAAAAAAGTGTTTTTGAATGAAACTACATTTGAAAATTGTTTATCTTCATTCTAACATTTCTAACGCTATAAAAACCGAAGTATAACTGGGGACAATTTTTAAAGTGGATCTCCAAAATCTTAACTGATACAAAAGTATGTATAGCCCAAGCCCTTTCGTTCTGAGAGGCCTGTGCCCAGCAGTGGGACGTACCTATATAGTCTGAAGATGATGAATAAGTGTACCTATATTAAAATTGTGTGAATGTCAAGAGATTGCATTTATTTGTGCTAGCAACCCTAGTCGCGCTACGCATGACATTTTATTGAAATTCTGACGGGTAGCAAGATGAAATACACGCGGGGCTTAATAAAAAGGACTGTATCAAGTGTTACATGTTAAATATTACATTTTCCCAACAATAATGACTTCCGCTTCGATATTTTTAGCATTTTCCCACACTTTTTCAATTGTTTTTGAGTTAAGTAACATATTCACTGCCACCGACGCGTATTTGCGTTTTCGTGACTTTCGCCCAGTGCATCCTACTAATATTATAAATGCGAAAGTTTGTGAGTGACGATGTGACGATGTGAGTGAGTGTGTATGTTTGTTCCTTCTTCACGCTGAATCGACTGAATGGATTTGGATAAAATTTGGAACCCAGATAGCTGGTACTCTAGATTGAAACATAGGCTACTTTTTATCCCGGAAAATTGCATTGTTCCCGCGGGATAGCGATAAACATGTCAATTGTTAATTTTACGCGGACGAAGTCGCGGGCAGAAGCTAGTGTATCATAATTTTACAGGCATTTGAACGCATATGTGCGTTTGAGGCACCTGAAGAAGTTTCCGGTTTGGCAGCTGGCAGCGAATGCGTTGATGTTTACTGTTTACTCTCCATCAGGTGACCCGCATGATCGTTTACCTTCGTTCATTATACATATAAATAAGCCGGTGGTCCTATTTTCGAAAACAACACAGACAATAAACCTTTGAAAGTTGTAAAATCTTGCATATTGCTGCAAGCTACAGTCCAAAATTATTTTTTAATCAGTTGACAAGATTAAATTACAGCTGTAATTTTCCATTACAACGTTGTATTTTTTTCTTCTATCAAACTCGTGTTAAAATTTCTCATTCAAAATTTTATTGTTTCCTTTTGCATCATTTTCCTTCCAAATTTAAAATTGTGCACTCCCGTTGTTCATTAGGCCCAAACAAACAACTGGGTATTGGAAGAAACAAGAAAAGCTTTCTGATTGGTTAAATTGTAAACAGCGGCGGGATTTTGTAGCGTAAACACAGAATAATAATAGTATAGTACAATTATTATTCTGTACTAACGCGTAAAGCTCTACGCGAAATTCATGTAGTAACTTCTATTTATTTTATTGCTACACCTATTTCTTTTTATATAGCGGTCATAATTAGAAACTCCGTCAAAGAATTCTGTATCCATGTCTCCACATTAATTTACGAATCCTCTCGAGCACGGCATTAACATCCAAACTGGCTACCGAAAAAGGTCACCCTCGATATAACACAGCGCGTCGTATCAAAGAAACAAGAAACTAATTAATTATACAACATTAATATCTTTATTTCCAGCCGAGCGAATCCCTCCGTATAATTATTTACAAACATTTGCTATCACGAATATAACGAGTTAATATGATACACGTACGGACGCCGGTAAATATTCTGAGTACCGCCAATTTCATTACGGCGGCGCAAAGTTATCTCGACCGTCAATGGTGGCGCCACTATCGACGGCTAAACGCGGACTTTGTATGCAACAGCTCTAGTTCCAATTTAGGCCACGTGGTTTAATAAGTTGGTGGCTTTATAAGGGTCGACGACCCAGACGTGGGGGGAAAATGCCTCGAAATGGACATAAATTACAATCACACATGTTTGCCAACCTAACCCGCGCCTTCTTGGAATTAAATGCTACCAACTTAATAATGAGAGCACTGACCTTTGTTAATTAGGGCGGGAGCTTTCTTTAATACATCAGCTGCCAATCTGAAAAAGAAATAGTTATTCAAAATACTTATTCCGTAGTCTTTTTCTAAGAAAGATGAATCGACTGCCGGGAGGAGAAAGATAACAAGCAATTAGTCCTCGTTTGCGTTGTGTTACAGACAGATTACTTTAATGTACTTCTTTATTTTAATCCAGAAAATAAAACACAGCTTATAAATAAGTATTACTACAAAAATACAAAGCAATGAAATTTCAGTGAGCACATTTTTTATCTCGAACAAAATAGTAGTAACTAGACAGTGATGAAAAAAGAAATAATTTAAGCTATACACAGAAGGGTTCAGTTCATTTTCAGAGAATTTTAAAACCTTCGTTGAACCACAGGCACAGATACAAAATAAAAGGCATGCTTAAACCCGTAGAGAAAAGTCTTTCCAATCTGCAACATATACGGCCCCCTCCAATGGTACCAACAACGCGGTCAGAATTTTAAAATTCGAATGCCAAGGGGAGTTTTTTGGTCTTCAACTTTGTCATTTGAAATTAGTAAAGGAGAATAAGGAGATTCCAACGTATACCTACGTTGTTTAGTGAACTTAAAAACCTTAAGTGCATTAGTTCGTTTTGAATAAAATGTTTAAATATTCAGGTTCTTGTCAGTTCTGCGCTCTAAAACACCTGCTTGTATACTCTTAGCGGTGTCGACTTCAAGTTTGAACATAGGCGTAAGCTTAAGCTTCTTTCAAGTTTCTTACAACTTTACTCTTAAATTTTATGAATAAAGTTAGTTAAGCAGTACCTAGTTCCTAATCTATAATATTTTATGGTACTAGTTTACGGTTTAATAGATTTTAATTTTCTTCATACCAGCGTTATTATTTATTTGACACAAAATACTTTTTATAATGGCTTTTTCCTTTGCAGTACTGGCAAGGCGTCATCCTGCCACAACTATAAACCTATTTATAAATATTTAAAAAATACAATGCAAAAAATATACCTAACCAAAATATAAAATCTTTAGAAATGTTCAGTAGCAATAAAGTTGTGGCTTAAAGGTCTATGCAACAAGGCCATAAAATAAAATAAAAAATGATATGTATTAATTGTATGTTTGTATTTTATATCACTTTGATGTTTCCCCTTTCAGCCACAGACGAAATATAGATTTTATTATATTTTTTTTTATTTTTCAATTGAGGGTGCAATGCAAGCATCTATCACTTTTTCAGACGAAAACTAGTTACAGCAAAAAGTCCACAAGCCTTGGAACTAATTGAGTTTCTAAAAAAAAAAAAAAACATTTTTGTGGCCAGTGGTGTAACAACAATGTCTTTTCGATACCACACGCTAACAGAGTTATGACGCTTGCGGGCTGTCTGGGCCCACGGGAAATCACTAGCTCGATGGCTATTGCCGCTATCAACACGTGTCTCGATGAAAACTGATGTCTATGGTTGTCTGTGGTTTCCATGTCTAACGTTGGATGCGTAGCATTTTTACAAGATTTTATTTACTTACCCTGCATGTTAGTGTTGCTCAAATATTTCAAGTTAAATTTGACACGCTTTCAGCGGTCGGACTGACTTCAGATTTGGTTTAAGTATGGGATGAAAGTGCGATTACAGATAACGAAAATATTTGATACATTAACACGAAAAGCGTCGGGTAGGTACTTTTCTAGAGCCTAAAAAATTATAATGAGGGCCTATACTGAAATAGTGCTGTAAATATGCATTTGCCGATTGGTAGTTAGTATTATGAAAAAGGAGTTAATCCTGTAAGACCCACTTGCACAGTCCAGAGTTAAAAAAAAAATCGCTAACTCGGGGTTAGGTTTGACAGTTCCATACATTTTGACACTACTTAGCCCCGGGTTAGCATCTAACACGGGGTTAAGTCGTTAACCCTGGTCCGTGCAAGTGGTTTCAAAAGAACTAGGACAGTCAGATCAATAGTTTTTTCATCTCTCATACTCTGAAAGTAGGTCATTGATTATCTGGATATAGGGTTGAAAGTGACTCATCGCGACCCTTGGGTTGAAAGTAAAAAAAAATTCTAGCTAATCCAAATGAGGGACATAGCAATGGAAATACGTATACAGCCATGTAATCTATGTTTAAAATAAAAATCTATACTAACAATTCCTTTTTAATTGTAAAAGGCAAAATAATCTTAAAATAACATTCCCGCTATATATATAAGCTTATGCAAGCGTATACAACTAGTGTTGCCCAAATGCAAGAACAAGACGAGACTTAGCCAGTCTTGGTCTTGGTCTTGCGCCAATACACCTGGTCTTGGTCTTGGTCTTGGTCTTGCGCTCCCAGTCTTGGTCTTGGTCTTGGTCTTGCAGCAAGAGTCTTGCAAGTCTTGCAATTACCTATTAGTCTATTACTATTTATTAAAGTTTACTTTAAATCTTAGAAAAACGTATTAGAATTGGAACATTGTGAGCTTGAATTAACATAGCCATAGTAAAGATCAAGCAGATTAATAAATAACTGAAGATTTTATAAGAAATTCGAAAAATCAACTGACCTATATGTCGTTTTCCATGGAAGTAACTGTTTCTTAATAAACATTTATGATTTATAAGCTTACATTTGCTAAAACATGTAAAAAAACAAATTAATTACAATAACTTGACTGTATTTTAAAGAACAATACTTATCTGTCTAGAAAGAGATTGAACCCTCAACTTATAAGAAATTTAATAAAAGAGTTTTACGATTTATCATTTATTTGAATATAAAATAAAATACAACACAAATCAACAGCTGATTTGATTCTAATAAGTGTTTTGCAAAATTTGATCTATCTGGATGATTAAGCCTAAACGAGGGTAGTTTGGTAATATACGAATGTGGGTACATTTAGTTTATTTATAGTTTTACAAATTAGTACGACGTTGGTTCGCATGTGCATCGGTTGTGCTCTAACTTTGAGAATGATCCCGTAGAGGGATCGAAACACGCGTCAGTGTTTGTGTGGTGTTAGGATTAATTAAGTTTGTGGGATTTGTGTGCGTTTTGTGTGGTAGTAGTGGTGGGAGGGCTTGCATGCAAAACGTATATATTTCGCACAGGCTTGGTTAACTTGCACGTAAGTAGCGGAGTAGCAAGGTAAATATTTTGTGTTCATTATTTTATTAGTTTTGTAGAATTTTTTTACACGTTTCAAGTATATTTAAAAGTGGCTACAATATTTATCAAACGGGTGATATTTGAACACTTTTTTGCTATTTTTTCTTGTAAAAACTTAAGAAATATAATGACTAAATGTACAATAATAGTACCTAAGTAATTAGTTTAAAACCATATAAGTAATCAATATTATAATATATACTTACTAGAATGAATTATTATGACATCTACTACCTATCCTTACCATTTTATCCTAATCATAATACTACTTGCGTGATCAGTATAATGTATTCATTTTCATTCTAAGCACTCTGAAACTTATTTATTCTTTGGAACACCTGTAGGTACTCTTAAAATTCGAAATTATTTTGCATGAATAGTGTCAAATGTTATGATTTCGGCGCGGCGGCAACGATTGTTTTAGATTTCAAAAGAAGCCGCCGGCGCGTGTATCATAACCATGTACTTCCGAAAAGCGGCAAATTTCTTTGAGAAGTAAGTACAAAACCTTTGATGCCGCATTATCAAAGTACCGATGGTTAAAACATAACTATGCATGCACTCAGTTTGATTTTAATAGATATTTTTTTATTCGCTATGTTTATGGTATTAGTCGTAATGCGCATAGGTCCAGTTTTTCATATTCTTTGATATAGTTTTTTGCGTCTCATAGAATTCCTAAGCGTACCTACCTATACACCGAACTGTTACACCTAACTACTCCGTGAAATAGCGCTAAGTCCTAGCTGCAAGACGCAAGAGTCTTGCAGGCTATGTCTTGTTCTTGCTCAAGTCTTGCACGGTCAGTCTTGGTCTTGGTCTTGCTAAAAATACGCGGTCTTGTTCTTGGTCTTGGTCTTGCAAAAACGCAAGAACAAGACCAAGACTGCAAGACCAAGACTGAATTTGGGCAACACTATATACAACAAGGATTAGTAGAAATTATTACGTTCGGTAATTTTTTTTAGCTTGAAATATTTAAGTCTAAAATTAATTGATAGCGACCTCCGTGTCTGCAAGTTTAAAAAAAAACTAGCCGGCCGCCATTGGTGCGCAGAAGAAATGCGCAATGCGCGTAAATCGCGCAATAGAAAAAAGAGCGGGAAGAGAATGACAAACGTAACAAATATTAAATGCGACCATGCGACGTTAGTGAAATTTTAATTTCCTCATATTCGAAATGAAAAGTAGAGTGTTCAACTCGGATGAAATTACCCATTTCACCTTCGAACCATTGGTGCCCTCACTTCGTTCGGGCACCAGAAATATCTCAGGTGAAATGGGTATATTTCAACCCTTGTTTATCAATCTACTATTTTAACTTATTATTAGCAGTCTTGAAAACATTAATGTTAATTTAAAAACATTAACATGATAGGACCCAAATTATCCGAGTCGGAAACAAATCGCAGATGGCGCGTCATTAAACCAGAAACCACATTCTACAGTCTGTGGAGTCACGAGTCAGATACTGGACAACTATTTACTACTAAGGTAGCCGTGTCATAGTATATATCCGGAAGCAATCTTCAAAATGACATGCCAATATACTGTACCTATTGTATCTACGAGGTAGTACCGTAAACCGGGGTAGCTTTGATCATATGATCATCATCTTAAACTTAAGAGCTAGGCTCTTGTCGGTGGAGCAATTTCCATGTGGTCCTTTCCAGAGCCTTTTCTTTGACTTCCTGGTACGACACGACTTCTACCCTCTCTTTCACCTGGTCCATAAATGTTCTTCTAGGCCTTCCTCTCTTCCGCTTCCCTTCAACCTTTCCTTTAATTATGATCTATTATGATCATTATGATATGAGGCCTATTTTGATAGTCTAAAAATTGCTATACAGTTGTTCGATTTTTAGAATCAATCCTATGAAATTACCATTCGAAAGCCTCTAAGCTATAATTCGTACAATATATACTTCATTTATGTTTATTTATTGTGTGTACAATAATTTTGGCAAATACAAATAGACACCGCTGTTTGATGACTGTAGATAAAATATGATACGTGTGAATAACTCTTCAGAGCATCAGTTTCGTTCTCATTTTGGTATCCAAATGTGTTCATAAAAACACACAATAATATGTATACCTACATAGCCCAAGCACGCCCCTGCGGGATGCTTTACCACGTTATTTGCAGATTATATACTGGTTTGAACTGTGACAAACTACCTGTATACTAGATCTAGGTAGTTTAGTAGAGGCACTAGACCACAGCACTGGTAAAATCTAGGTTGGTAGGTCAGCGGCGTGTTTGTAGAAGTGTAGATTTAGTTCGGCTAAGTATTCAAAAAGGTAGAACGTTTAGTGAATTATTAAGCGATATTCTAGAACTGGGGCCTTACCAATAACAATGACGTCTTAAAGCGATTCAGTTCCGACTCAGTTAAAGTTTTAGCTGTAATTTTTTGTATGGATCTGACAGCAAGTTTGTCTTGCTGTCGCACTCACTCTTAACGTTCAGAGTATTTGCAAGTGAAAAAAGTAAGGTTGTAAATTGTAAAAGCTATAGATTGAATCCATCGCTAATCCCAAACATATTATTATTATTTGAAATGAAAGTCTCACCTCATACATTGAATCAAATCCAATACATCAAATGCGTTAAGAATTCATACCGGGATACGGGGTTCCATTAACTGTCAAATCACGTCACCTGTCACTGTCACATGTTTATTGCGGATTCTTTCACAATTGTAGGCTGTCGCACCTGTCACGCGTAGGATACGCTAAGTCGAGTGAAATTGGATTCCTGCACCACAGAGTTTAGAATAGAGAATAGAGAGAATACAGAGTTCTAAGCCTCTAGTATGCCTCTAGTGTAAGTTTTTGACACGAAAAACGTATCGAACGCGTTCGCGTAATCGTCTCAATTACTATGGGATAATTGACAGCGCCGCTAGCGGAACGAAACGGCAACAAACAGTTCTCATAGTATTTGACAGAGCCTCTAGTATAAGTTCCACACGAACAAACGTCTCGAACACGTTCACGTAAACGTCTCAATTACTATGGAAAAATTGGCAGCGCCACTTGCGGATCGAAACGGCAACAAACAGTTCCCATAGCATTTGACATTTTAACGCAAACGCGGTCGAGACGTGTTCTGTGACCAAAAACTTACACTAAGTTTACAGTTTAACGCAAACGTTATCGAGACGTATTTCGCTATCGAAACATATACCAAGTCTCTAAGACTGTCGTTCCCTGCTCTATCTATTCTTTCATGCTGGTCCGGGAGTAAAGAAAAAACATAGAATGTACCAGTTGCTCTTCCCGCTCAGATGGTTAAAGCCCATCGAGGGAATGGGCGAAAATCTTAGGAATCATGTTATAGGCTAGTAACCCATAACTATTCGAGGACTGCGATTTGTTCATTATTGTACAAAAAAAAACCCATAACTATTTTGATTCCCCTTCTCCACTAATACGCCCACAATCATGCTTAACGTGGCCTTTAGGTTTTGTTACCTCGGGCCCCGTCTACCCCGTAAGGGATAAAGACGTGATTTATGAATGTATATAAAGAATGTCCTTATGTACACATCATGTTATACTATTATCGACCTTGTTATTAAGGTAACTGGTGCTAAAAGTGTTGTTAGGCTAGACTTTTTAAAAACTGTTTTATACTTGACACCTAGCGATACTGTAGTCTGAACTGATAACTGAACGAAACATAATAAAAACTAACTGTATACCCGCGCCGCGCGGAGCCTTTCGTTTGCCCGAATTTCATATGCCATAATGTAATGTTTGCCATAATTATCATTTGCCATAACTCTATTTTTCTCTGAAACCGTAAATTTTCAGGAGCATGGAAATGGCAATCCTGTAGAACTCTATAGGTTAGGTTAGGTTTGTTTCATAACAATCCTGAATAATTAACAGTTAAAGAGAAAAAAGAGTTATGGTAAATGAGCATTATGGCAAACAATACATTTACGGCATATGAAATTCGGGCAAACGATAGAGAACCCGCGCCGCGACTTCGTCCGCGTAGAATTAAATATATACTCACAAACAACTCAAGTTAGAGCAGAACAAACTGTGTTACTCTGTTGCTATTCTGCTTTAACCATTCTTATAGTCTATACTCTTTGTCTGCACTATTGTTAGGAAGGGGGAATAAAGAAATGATGCAAATTTTCAAATAAGTAAAACATTTGAGATGCCAAACTTAAGAGGGCTGTAGGCTTATTGTCTAACTCGCTCGCAATCGCCATCGTGTTCATTTTGACAGTTCATGTATGGGCTGACAATTGGCATCGGAATCAGCTAGCTGTCACATTCATACAAGAACTGTCAAAATGAACTCGATGGCGATTGCGAGCGAGTTAGACAATAAGCCTACTGATTAGATCACTTCTACACATCATTGCTTAAATTTAAACGTTGTGTTCTCTCTTATGATATATAATAAACAAGCTTACAAGGCAAAACATATAAATTCCTACACGACAGACGGATCGATATACGTACTCTGAAGACACACCTAAGGTAAATAAACTTCATCAAATAACTGAGCAGAACTTTTATAAGAAATACAATTTACTATAAGGGCGTACTAGACGGGTCAAACTTCGATTTCTTTCTTTCTTTAATACAATAATGTATCTCATTGTTTGTCAATTGTATTTGTCTTGTTTATTTTGCACAATAAAGAGTTTACATACATACATACATAATGTCTACGCATTGAGCAATGTTAGTAACTTTTTATTTATTTTATATGTGCCCTTAACCCTTAACTAGGGTTACCAGTAGGCTTATTGTCTAACTCGCTCGCAATCGCCATCGTGTTCATTTTGACAGTTCATGTATGGGCTGACAATTGGCATCGGAATCAGGTAGCTGTCACATTCATACGAGAACTGTCATAATGAACACGATGGCGATTGCAAGCGAGTTAGACAATAAGCCTTCAGGTGGTAGTATAATATTATTGTATTATTAGAATAACTTCCAAATAAAAAAAAGCTTCAATGATTTACTTTGTTTTACTGAAAAATCTAAAATGCTGAAATCCGATCGCAATTATCTCACTCTTCTAAAATCTTTTGATATTGTAGAGCATCGAGATTTCGATTTGCAAAAAAGAATCAAAACAAACATACACTATTTCTAACTACGACGGTACAAACAGAAATCTCCTCTTTATTAAGTATAAGATTATAGATAATTTCTGGCTCGTGACCTAAGCTTTTTTAATTTCAAATCCCATACAATCTCTATCTCTAGTACAAATACGAGGTAAAATTACAGTACGTAGGCAGCATATAAAAGCGTCGTACGAAGCAAATAGCCACCGAGGGCGCACTTACCCAGCTCTAATGAATCCGACAACCGACAAAATTACAACACATACATACATTGTAACGTACATAGTACACCGTTCCCGTTCCCTTTACAAGAGGCAAATCCGTAGTTATTAACTTATTAAAGTGATACGTCGTAACCATATCAAATATAGTTGTTTTGACTTTCAGAGTATCATCCTAACTCAATGTTTGTACCCGCTAATATCTCTCGCGAGGACTGCAATTCGTCACATCGAATAATTAATGAGTCTTAATTGAAAAAAAAAAAAAAATGTTATAAGATTTCTGCTGACTGTTTGCGTTGTCAATTCGATCACTAGAAGTGCGTGAAATTTGACTCGCCTTCACCCAAATCATGCATTGCAAGTTGAAAATCAAAATTTACCGACAAATTTTAACGTCTTCGTTAAGCAAAATCATTTTGGCGATGGCAACATTATTTATCATGAGTGTCTGACAGCGTTGGCTGGTTTTCTCAAAAGTTATATGTATGTATGTAAACTCTTTATTGTGGAAAATAAACATAAGGCAAATACAATTGACAAACACAAGTTGTCTTTGGCCTCTTTAAGTGATACAATACAATACAATACAAATACTCTTTATTGAACACCACAAATCAGTACAAAACAATACAGAAACATAGAACAAAGTATACAAGCTAGCGTAGTAGATAGCTTAATTCCGAATGATGCCGACGTGTCTATGGGTCTGACAGAAGTAGCATGACAAATACTATACAAATACGAACATTTCCGAGATAATTTTGAAGAGAATTAATTTGAGAATTTTGCAGGAAATCTGTACGTTACTTCTTTGGTAATTATATTATTTGTAACATTCGGTGTATCAATTCAATATCAAGTAATTCTCTTGCTAGATGATAAACTTCAGTACACTCCGCAGCTTTAAGTCTATAACAAATCTATGGCCCGGAAAACAATTAGAAAAGTGCAATTACACGAAATATTCGCGCCAAACGCTTCTGAATCCTTCGCATTCGCACATAAGTTACAACTTCGTTTGTAACCATCAACCCTTGTCGGTTATCTCTAATCAGACGGACCGGCGGCCCCAAACGAAGGCAATCAATGCTGGGGTTGGTTCTTGATTTCGGAATTTTAATGCAGTCTATGCTTCGGGCGAATTTTTCGTTAAAACCTAGGCTTGGTAATCTGGCGATTCAATTGTTTTTTTATATCGGACCAGGGGGTTTACCATGACGTCTTAATGTGTTTCAGTTTAAGATCGTTCGCTGTCAGATTCATGCTAAAAGTGACAGTTAAAACTTGAACTGAGTCGGAATTAGGACGTCATGGTAAGGCCCCAGCGGCCGGGCCTGGCGCCGCACGGGTCGAAATAACACGGCACTGCCACAACTAACGTGATATTTTAAGCAATTTACAAAATACCTTGACAAAGTATACATATAGGCACTTAAACCTTCCTCATAATGATTTATTGGTGAAAAGCACAAGAAATTCCGTTCATTCGTTTTTGAGCGGCGGAGGACTTTGTTTTATAATAATGTAGTAGTCTAAATCGAGATTTTTAATAACAAGATGAATAAATCGTTTGTTTCCTAAATAATAAAAAAAAAACAAACAAACAAATGAAACACTCAGTTGTACTAAGTTCTCAATCTGCACTGGGTCCGCGTCGGAACGGAACAATAGTCCAAGCCCTTCAATTTTGAGAGGACGCCTTTGCCCAGCAATAGCAACTGTGGATGGAGACGAAAAACAAAATCTGTCGTATTGTGCAAACGTCAACCCTACATTTTTAACACTGGCAACACTCAGTGTATTATTTAACAGTCCGTGTCTCACTCGAGCGCAATTAGTTTAATTTGGCGCGATAATATGCAAATTAGGGTTATTAATTATACACTACCAGCTGCGCGAACCAATATCGATGCAGGCGGCGCTATGAAGTGAAGTATTTGCTGTGTTTCACCATAGTTAAGAGAAATATAGACTTAATCACTTTTGTTTAAGACTAGCTTCTGCCCGCAGCATTCTGTGTAGGGTTTGCAATCCGAATATTCGAATATTCAAATTATCCGAATATCCGCCGTTTATAGAATCCGAATACCACAGCATTCAATATTCGAATATTTTGAATATTTTGAATACTACGAAAAATGACGAAATGTTACTTTTTTTAATAAAACTTCTCTATTTGAACATTACAAATTGAGTAAAACTAAATTTTATAACAAACTGTTTCATGTGTATTATGTTTCTTCTCCCTCGACCATCGGTGAGTCAACAAAAAGGAGCTCTAAAGTACTAAGACCGCACCGGCTGACTCGAAGGTGTTCGAAAGACTGCTGCTTAACAAACTGAAGCCCCACATAGAGCCACGTCCGGAGCAGTTCGGCTTCCGCACAGGCCACTCAACAACTTTGCAGCTCACAAGAGTGCTCCATTTCCTAGGGACGACGAGAAACCGGAGGGAGCACGCCGTCGCAGCACTCTTGGACATGGAAAAGGCGTTCGACCGCGTATGGCATGACTGCTGTACAAGCTGTCAACGTCGCCAGCTCCTAAGCGCATCGTCCGCGTCCTGGCTTCGTTCCTGACCGACCGGAGGTTCGTGGTGGCGGTGGAAGACGCCAACTCGTCGGAGCGCCGCATCCTAGCCGGCGTGCCTCAAGGAAGCTGTCTGTCCCCGGCTCTGTACGCCCACTTTACCGACGACATCCCGGTGACCGGAGATGTCAAGCTGGGGCTCTTTGCCGACGACGCTGCATATTTTGCCTCCTCAATGAGCATCACCCACGCGGCAAAGAAGTTCCAAAAGACACTCGACGTCCTTCCCGACTGGCTCTCCCGATGGAAACTGTCGGTGAACGTAGGGAAGACACAAGTCATCTCCATGGGACAGACGAGACCTCTGCCGCCGCTCCGACTCTATGGTCAGGAGGTGCCATGGCCAGGCACCGTAAAGTACCTGGGAGTCACCATAGACAAGGGACTCCATGAAGCAGCATGTCGACGGGGTAGTGAACCGTGCGAAACAGGCGCGCACCTGCCTGCGTCCAGTGTTCGCCAGCAAACTCCCCATGTGCACGAAGCTGGGGATCTACAAGACCTACGTACGGTTGCGCCTCACATATGCGGCACCAGCCTGGTACGCACTTGTGTGCGAGACCAACCGCAAACGTCTACGTGCGCAGGAAACCCAATCCCTTCGCACCATCGTCGCCGCCCCACGCTCCGTGCGCAATGAGGACATCCAGCGCAGCCTCCACTGGCAGAGGCTGGACGCATTTATCGACCACCTCGCGCGCCGCATGTTTGACCGCGCTGACAGGCCACCGATCCCGTCATGCCGCAGAAAGGCAGAACGGGAAAAGAGCCGCAGATAGGCAACCATCCGCTACGCCAAGATAGGCTAATCGGACTAACGCCGCAGAGAGGCAGAAAAACCAAAGATTGGTAAGCACAGACCGGCCGCGACAGCCGCTGACTTAAAGGGCAGGGCCCTGATAAGTCTTCCCCACACCCGAGGTGTGTGAGATGATTCGCGAGGCCGACGGTTCGTGCGGGAGTAGGACAGCTAATGTAACTAACGGTGACCAAAAACCCTTAAGAGGGTACATCCCTAATGAGCTGGCAACGTCGCATTTTTGGTAATTTTTTGCGATTATCTCACAGAAATTGAATGAAAGTTTCAAATTTAAGTCTGTAGTGCACTTCATTTTTAGTGTAGATATTAATGTTTAAACAAGACAAGTATAGTATATTATCCCTTACGTAACGTAATTTTCGTTCATAATTGTGATATTTGTGATTCACCATATTCATATACTTCAGTTAATTACATTTCACTTTTAATTATTTTATCTAAAATATTGTTAAACTTTACAAGATTAGGTACAATTAGTGTTTTTTTTTTACTAGCTTTAGTGTTAATTTTTTATTGTTATTGTTCACAATCACAAAAATGTACTATCACAACTGGGAATCATTATTTTGTTTTATTTACTAAAATATTCAAAATATCCGATTTATCCGAATATTCGGATTCGCGTTGTGGACCTATTCATATTATCCGAATTCTGAAAATGGACGGATATTGCAAACTCTAATTCTGTGATCAGAGAGTTGTGAGGTAGGTAGGTTAGGTATGCTACTGTAGGAAAGAAGAGCAAATTAACACCAAAACAAATTCTTTTCTGTTATAGATAAAGCTCCTGCCGCATGGTGGTTTCAATGTTCTGATACAGGTCTACTCGGCTATGCTAGGCGCAAAGGCTCAAAGGTGACAAATATTAACTGCCAGGAGCACATGGCATGGTAGCTGCTTAAATCTTTACTAGCTTACTATTCTATACTATCAATAAATTAAAGCAGATAGGACAGAGTAGGACAGCAATAAATTAACAAACGTCGACGATGACAGTATTGTTGAAGTCGTATAACGTCTGGCCGTCGCGTCTGGACGTGATATTTGGTGCCGAAGTTACTGGCTGAATACAGATGTGCTACATCGTGTCTATGCTTTGCTATATATGTTTACAGGCTACTAGTTCAAAGCTGTAAGCAGTAGGTTAACGTGGCGAGCAAGACGAATTATCACCAATGACATTGCTTTGTCGTTTCGTTTTCGTCCGGGCTGGCAATCCCATTGGTCAACTTTTTCTCTGAAAAATTTACCGCTTCTCACGCAGGTTTGATGGACTAACCAACCTATCGCTCCGGGATTCTATTTTGTAGAGAAACGATTGAGTTGTAATTATTATCTTGAATGTAAATGTCGAACCACTTATTTACTACCCGATAAAGGCATAAAGAAGTTAAACTGGACTGTTGTAACAAAACAAAGAAGAATAACATAGATAAGTCATTTACGTGAATTCTTTTGAAGTGAAGGTTCTATCATTCCAGTTAACATCAATTTCCGTTCCGACGAATAAATACCTAGCAGATGTTTCTTCGGCATCGAACTTCCGCATGTTCCGTAAAACGAACGTAGCCATTTTGAAAAACAAAACAGAGTGGCAGTGGCAACTGTCAAGAACAATTATTGTAAATTTAAGTTAAGCCCTGCCCACGGCTACTAACTGACGTAGGTTGTACCGACCTATATTTTGTCTATGCTAGCTGTCAGTCGCAGCCACTCGACGCGGGCCCGGCTCCCATTTGGCACGAGACGACTAATATTGCAAGAGGAATGGCTGCTGAATATGGCAGCTGTAAAATCTAGTTTTCTTTGAAAATTTTTGTACTTCACTGTAAATTGCATAACTCAATCCGATTTCGTACCTACTAAGTAAAGATTGAGTTCTATGAAAGGCAAAGAGAGGCTTAATTAACGCATTCGCCTTTTACGTTTACGTATGCAACTACTTTGTTTGACAAAGTACAACAGTAGGCACACGGTAAGGCGTAGTTTAAACCGGCTTCAGTTTGCTCTTCGTAGAACCAATCATTGCCTTTTATTTAGGACTGAGTGCTCGTCAGTGCCGAGAAGGCAAGTGGATTTATAATATTTTAGAACTTCTTGAGACTTTTTAATTGTTGTATTATATCTCCTCTGAATATCTACTAAAAATCGGATGCTCATTGAACACATAAATTATGATTCACGTTACTTCAATCTACCACTAGGCGTGCTGTCCCATCATGAATTTCCCTTATCCCTCACACTTCAATCTCCGAAGAAACACCGATCGAACCGCACGGAACTTTCTGGAAAGTTTCATTAAGGCGGCCATTAGGGCTCGCAGTTTTACGCGGCTGGCAGGGTATTGGCTGGCCGGATTTATGGGTGCAATACAATTTATCGACTAAGACAGGCACGGCCGGGAATGTCGCCACGTGATGCGGGGAATAAAAGTGGGTATTGGATTATAGCTCGCCGAAGTGTGTCGTCTACGTACAATGCGAAGCACATGTTTTATTTACTGTTGAACGCTCTTTATTGAAGTGTCATGATAAGGTATATCTGCTGACAGTTTCGCTTTAATTCAATGATGCCCTTTGCACATGGATCAGAATTGACATCGTTCATCATGATTAGATATTAGGATTTATTTAACTCTATTTATCTTTCAATGTTTATAAGTATTTGAATAAAACAATCTCGTGAAATATAATCATGTAAAATGTACTCGTTACAGGATATATTTGTGGCATGGCGTTGTTGTTAACGACATATGCTATTAGCAGTTCTCTCGTGTCGCTAAGAATATATACGAATATTTTTCTCTAACTGTTTCGGACTAACGAGGTACATTTTCCTAGATAACGCGCGAGAATGTACTCTCAACGTTACCAAGCTAGTTAATACGTACTAGAAAATTTATTGGTCAGCGTTAAGTTAAGCATTGTTTTTTTATGAATTAGAAGCGCGGATATACGAACTCTAAATTATTTAACTCTAGATTCCTATCTCATTTAATCAATCAAAAGCTTCGTAATTTTCATCTCAGCGGCCCTCAGGCGAGTCTATATTTAACTCTGAAAGCTGAAGCACCAAGCACGAATTCCCTGAAGCGAAGCGTCGACAATAACCTGAAATGCGACTCATCCCAGTAGATTTCTGAGCTATCCACAAGCCGATAATCTGGAACAGATTGAAAAATGTCTTCAAACATTTTCAAGTTAGAGAAACAGTTTACTCAATAGCCCCACATTGGGCGCCACTTTAAGGCAGTTGGTTTATTATTTGGTTTGTGCGAAACAGTTTATTTCAAACTTATTATTACTTTTGCAATCATAATTGCTCAGATTTAAAACAAATTGAGTAATTTCCAGTCTGTGATTATTTTCAATCAAGACAATTTTCATCAAAGTAAATTCTTTCCGTTTTCCTGTTAAATGTTGAATTTTGATTCAAATTTGTTTTTTTACGCTTTTGTTTATAACCAGGACAAAGTTAACGAGCTTCCAAAATATAATAATCAGTTATTTACCCACATAAGTGACGGATTACATGAAACCATAATAAAGGCTTGTCCATTTTTGTACATTTCGCATGTTATTCTTATCTCACTTCGCTTGTTATGAAATTAGTTATCCGCTTGTTCAGATCTAAGTAGGTATAATGCGATTGATCAAACTGTTGCCACTGCTCTTTAACTTTAAAACAATTGATTTTAGAGTATTTAAGTAATTTTTCTACATCTTAAAATACTGCTGTTTTACTTATGCGACTTTTCATAACAATACAGCGTTTTTTGCCGTCTTTTTACTCTTTATTACTCTTAATGAGAGTCCTAATGGCAAGCTTAAGTACACACTTAATTAATTTTGCAGTTAAAATTGCACTGGAAGAGGGACAATGAGTCACAAAAGCGGACATATTTTCAGGTACAATAGGCATTCGAGAATAATTGCTTATGACAGATACCGTTCGTATTATTTTAACAGATAATACAACGGGCTTTTCTGGGGTGTTCTTGGCTCATTTAAATTAAAAAGTTTGAATTATTTGCAACTTCTTTAAACCAATTTTTTTTCTTGTATTGCGATCAGTCGTCCAAATTACAATAAAGTGAGTTGCAAGGTGGGGTAGGGCGAAATTAGGGCCACTCCGTCTTCCCTTAGTAAGGCAGTACGTTCGCTCTCTTGAGTCTTTTAATCGGATTTGGCTGGAAGAGCATACTGGACGGGTTTGGGCAAATTGTCAAACGCTCCTTGTAACTAACCAACTGGCTGAGTATAGTTTTACTTTCGTCCAAAATAGTTGGCGCTGCCAGGTGTTTGTAGATTTCCGAATTGCAAGCATATCAGGTCGCCGATGAGTCCCTCTGAATACCGTTTTGGACTCTCTCTAGGCATCTGTTGGATTTGCTGCCAGTCGACCACGCGTTAAATGCCAAAGTTTGTCAGTATGAATGCATGGATATTTAGATGTTTGTTACTCTTTCACGTTAGAACAGCTGAACAGATTTGGCTGAAATTTGGCACGAGGATAGACTAGCCTGGAAAAACATATAGGCTACTTGTTATCCCGGGGAATTGCGTAATTCCTGCGGGATAGCGATAGACAAATTCCTTGCAGACGAAGTCGCGGCCAACAGCTAATAATAATAAAAAAGGCAAACGTGAGCACGAGCTCTCTCCAATCAGTGGTAGAAAGTAATGTTGACAGCGGATCATTAAATAGATTTCTAGCAGCAACATTCCGTATTGTGTAGTTTAAGTGCAGTGTATTGCAGACTGAGCCCTTAACAAGTGCAAGTCTCAGCAATCTTGGTAGCTTGTTTACTAGCGTGGGTGCTATGCGACCGCCCCCCTGGGGTTCACAACAGCGCGGTACAATATCGAGTGATTAAACTCTTACAGGGAAGCCACTTTCATTGTGCAGTATTTCCTTATTATCTGTAATACGGTATAACTGGGCTTCGTCATAAATTCGTTGGAAAATTTATCATGAGAAGTACGTTTTATATATGAGACTCAAACCTTCGCAGTTCAAAACATGGCATTGCCACTTGAACGTGAAGGACGTGACGTTTTAAACGTGAAGGTTACAATTAGGTACAACTCAAACAGTGATGGGCTTTGGTCAGATAACCCAATCACAAAATACCAAGTGACATTTCGTTCGGCTTGAAATAAATCACATTTATACATCAAATCAGCACAAACACCATAATCCGTCGAAACTTCCATAACATTTACATACCGTCGTTTTTCAAACAGCTCCAGTCAATAAAGCAGCAGTACATCCGTCTTCCCGGCCCTATAGCAGTCCGGGATAAAATCTATCGGCGACATAAACTATGTAGTTCCCGGGAACTCGTAAAGGGATTCTGAACTCGCATGTATCTTTGTTTGGAGTAAATCGTGAGATCAAAGCGGGTCCATGGGCTGTGAAAATGGATCGCTGTTCAATTACCTGACGAGGCGTTGGACTTTTGAACGATAGCGAGCTTCATTTGTTAAGGTTTCATTGGATGTATATTATCCTGTACGAAGAAAACACCTTTTTTTTTATTTTAGTGATTTATTTTGTATAAGAATAAAAATAAAAAACACTGTTATTGCGGTTTTAAAATTCTCAATGAAAAGCAAAAATAACGGGTCAATTTTAACATCTATTACTATTTATGAATGTTGCTCGTCCGTCAGCAAAGCTTTGTTTTATTTAACTAATAAGCAATTCTTTCGTAAATCATGGCATTACGTAATATTGAGAAAGACTTAAACATTTTTGTATCAAGCACACGAATAAAACTCAATAATCTTTGGAATATTGTACAATGTATCAATAACTATTCTAATATCTGTAACAAGCTGCCAACACAAACATTTACCAACTAAACAAAAATTTTTCGTGACGAGCTAGAGCCTGCCAATCTCGCTTGACAAATTCACAAACAACGACACAACAAAAGCGACTTCATAATAATTTCGACTTTAGCAAATACATAAGTCGTCATTGGAATCGTGTGAAAAGTTTCACAACTCGCATAAATGCTGATTTCTCTCGTTTAAATTCATATTTAAAAGTTTCAGTATTTCATCTCCTTACTTATCGTCATTAAGAGTGGCAACACTGGTTCGTGTGTGGCAACACTCGAGCCGAGCGCGGGAAAAGTTGGCGTCACCGCAAGTCTGTCGTGTCGTGTGCTAGACGCAACGCGGCGAGGCTGAGTTATTGCTGACAGTAAGAAACACCGAAAATCACGTGGGACAAGTCATCGGCGAAACGCGTTACAGAGAACCTACACTTGCATTATGCATGCATCATTTGAGATTAGAAAATTTCGTCTGCTTTATCAAAAAAAAAAAAAGTAACCCAGTAAAATACGTTGGCAAAGCTTGCGTTGTGGTTATGAAAGTATTTTATTGAATCAGGCGTTACTTTGCGGAGGTTCATTTCAATGAACACAAAATATTTACCCTAGCTATTATTATTTTTTATTTTTTTTATTTATTTATTTTAGCTTGGTTGTTATGAAGGTTTTAAATATCTAGTTGTGTTTAGTCTTTAGGAACAAACACTAAAGCTTCTTAGCTAAAAAAACATCATGCTAATTTTGTAATTAAATAAGGCTTAAATTAAGGTAGAGGCGATAAGCACTATTAAATAGATGAAAGTGTCACTATTTCTTTTTTAGCTTTACAAGATCTATATTTTAAGTCAATAAACTAATGCTGTCACTCGTTAATTGAATGTAACCTGTTTCAACTCACAGCGCATACTAATTCAATAAGCCCGGGAACAAATTACGTCGCGAACGGTGTGCTGAGTCGATAGAAGCATAAGTTTAATAAATACCTTGCGTTTGGAGTTATATTTTTACTCGTCCGTGGTTATTTTGTCCAATATTACAGCTGTGAAAACTGATAAGAAACAATTGTTACATGAAACACACATTTCTATTCTCGCTCTTTGCCGGACGGGCAACTGCCTGGCGACTGCCTTGCGATTTTAATATAGATCTTACAGGTATCTGAACACATTTATAAACGCTCTATTAAAATTAATTTGCTTAATATTTCATTTGTTAGAAAGTCTTTACATAGGTACACTCTAGTTCCACCGCAATGGATGGGCATTAGGCGATTGTCTGCCAACTGCTAACTTAACTATATACATACATAAATAAATAACGTATTAGTCTTCAAAGATTTGCATTACATTTCACCGTATTGACATTTCATTACTTGTCCACGAAAATTACAATATCACAAACGAATTTGTCTCAGGATTACGTTCGTAAACGGATTTAGTAAGTAAATGCGAGACTTTACAGCTTTGCTTCTTGAATTCACGTAGCGAGTCGAAATACATACAAGGTGGATGCTGCTTGATATTGATAAGTGTACATTTACGTTCGGAATCTAAAGCATAATGAATTTCAAAGCGATGTTTTTTATCTAATAAAGCGATGCAACCAGGCAACCTCTTTTCATAAATGTTACAAGAATCGTAGAGCCACATTTTTCAAAATATAATTGCATTTTTTCAGGCCTCTCGCAAAGCCGTCTCTAGAGATTTTTGAGTGGAATGGAGCGGTTTTTCATTTTCCCATATAGCAACACCGTCGAGTTATCGCGCCCAGCCATATGTGCGATCCGATTTAGCGACACGCTTCTCTAAACAAAAACTGGCAATCCGGGCTTGGGCTTACGCCGGCTCTACACTTGGATGTCTTTTGAATTGTCAACAGCATTTGTTTATTGTTTCTGCGTAGTAAAATGTAGACAGTGAGTGATGTTTCAACCTAAGTAACATCAGGCAACAAAACCGTATTACCCCATTTATTTATTGAAGTACGATTAATTTTCTGAATAGTACCTGCGGTAACTAATTCATAATGACTTACCTTAATCGACTAGTATAATTCATTTCATACTCACCACGTTAATCAATTAAATTCTGGCTATGGTAAAATTAAGCATTAAAAATTTGTCGTAATCGATGTAGGTACCTAATCGTTGTGGCTGAAATATCCGTTTAGCATTAACGTGTATAACATCAGCCATTAGTGTGCCGAAAGATTAAGATTTGGAGCGATGTCGCAAAATAATGTAAAATAGTAAAATTATAGGCAATGAATCTAGCTAGAGTATCAACGATCCAATAATATATTGACGACAAAAATACAGTGTAGCATACACTTTTAACTGTTACAAAAAAGCACTATCTACTCTAAATTTAAGCCAGTTGACCCTGGCTTATTAAGCGATCGTGCAAACCATGCAAAAATGAGAGGCGGAAACATTGACAACAAACAGTATGGACCGAATTAATGTAAACATACAACATTATAATGCCAACTGGTTTTCAGTGTCATAATTGGTAATCAGCACACAGTCTTAAACGGAGTACTTACTTAATTGTCACGTGCCTCTGTTCGTTTATGCATAATGTAAGTATGTTACCGATAAGATGTAATGTGAGTTTCATTTTACTTAATTATAAAAACATATTGAGCATAAATATATTCAGTATTTTAAGACTTAGACCCGTTAACAACATAAGTCGTGTGTGTGACTGATGACGCCTTGCAAAGGAATAAACCAGGTGCAGACATTTATGCCTTAGTTATAAACAGTCTTCAGTTCGTTTGCATTTAAGTAGTTTATCGATATTTCTAAATACAGGATACCATAATAAAGTCGTGCATAAAATAAATAAAGATCGTAATCGCATTACAAACGGCTGAATCGTTATTGCCGTAAAGTGAACGCAGCGTTTGTTTAGTGTTGCCAGTACCATAAATTACCGTCCAAAGCATTATTAAACGACCTTCTGTAGGCTAGGCCGGCCAAAGCACCAGTAAGTCTAGATTATTTAGTCGAAGGCTATTGTATTTTGGAAACAATGGCTAGACTGAAGCTATTGATTGACAAATGAATGATTTATAATTTTGTTACTCTGAACCAAATACTTTTCGCTTAGTGTGCAAGTCCATCAAGATTTTATTTGCCTTAAAAGATCGCATGAAAAGTATATACTTCTCGTTGCTTATTTCAAAAGTTGCAAATATCAAACAAAAATAAATATTGGTTCTAACTATACCATGAATTTCAAGACTCCCCATAAAAACAATATGGTGAAACATTAAAGAATCCAGACCTTTTATTGCCATTGCAAAAAAAGAGGAGGTTTAAACTCGAAGAGCCAGTTGATGCAAACCGAGCACTTGGAAAAGTTTGTAAAACAGCGGTCAATGGCACAACAGAGAGCACTCCACAAAACAGTACTCAAGTTTCTTCGAATCTAAATTGTACTTAAATGCCCAAAGAATATGCCATAGATTGCATTCCGGAGCGTAACAGAAGGGTAGATAAGTGGGTATAAGGAAATAAATGACGGGGGCGAAGCGGACATCGCCCTGACTGGTAACTAGATTACTTCCTACTATTAGCTTGGGAAATGTTTCCGTTTCCACGATAATGATATTCGGTCGGGAGTGAAATCGTTTTGATAATGTAGTTCTCCAGACTGTGTATTTAGTAGTTTTCAGCTAAATAGGTAGGTATCTATCTCCAACATAGGTAGCTACACAAATAGGTCGATACTTTAATTGATTTGGCATTTTTACTCGTATAAAATATACCAAAAACCAACGATTTCTTCCTTCCTAGCATTTCTATTTTCATTTAAAATTTTAACTACACTTTAAGCATTTTAGGTACTGACTTGTCAACTTTTTCTTAGTAATTATTTTTATAGTTTAAGTTAAATTAAACGTACGTTATTATAATGTTTTAGAAGCTTTTCATAATAAATGACTTTCCCAACAAAATTTTAAGTACTCTTACTGAATGACACTTCAGTGACTATTCATCGAGATTCGTGACACAGACCATTATTTGGGACGATCTTGTGATAAAAAAATTTAGGAAAGGAATTGTTGCCTGATTTTCAGAATACTTTTTCTGTTCCAGAAAGTTAAGTAATGCGTTTTTCTAAGCGTGTGGTTTTCCGCTTTTGGATGGAATGGATAAGTTTTAAAGCCAATATTATACTCCGTCTAGCTGGTATTCGTTTAACTCGTCTAGACTCTCGACTAGACATTAGGGAGCGATAAGCACATAAAATAACAAAAGACACAAACAAAACATAGTTATTTTACAATTGATGTAAAAGACGTTAAATTAGCCATCTCAGAATATGATATGGCGAAACGAAATTTAATTTACCAAAACAACACTTGAACCTTTGATGACTACAGAACAATAAAGGGAAAAGAAATTGAAAAGGGAATAAATATCGCACAAAACAAAAATTGGAGACGAAAATTAGATTCAAAGAGCGATACACCGCGGGCGTTCGCGAGGCGCTTTGACAAAATGAAGTTTGATCCCATTTTTATTAGAGCCCAGATACGAAGGAATAGGATTGTAAGTCGAGACATTAACCGGGTCACAGCCCCTACCACAAATTGTGATACATTTTGATGAGGATGATCCAATTGGACTAAAGGGTACTTTAATGAAAAATTAAACGAGTTTGATTTAATTTTAAGCCATTTATCCAACAAGACTATTCATTTCTAAACGACACTGAAAACCAGAACACATAGAAAAATACGAAAAGCAAAGCTATGGCCGATATGGATATGGTAAGATTATTCATACTTTCTTGCACACCTTATTTCTGAAAAGCTAAAATCGGAACTCACGAAAATAACACTAAGCCACAGTACTAAGCGCTGCATCTTTGTCGTATATATACACGAATTATTCAATGTATAAACAACCGTTTTTTGCATATTTTGAAATCATACCAATCCAAAATACCCTTGCACGTCAACACATGTCTCAAGACTCATATATACCTACTCCCGTCTATTTTTACACGTACCAAGATAGCAACTTGTGATAACGCAAAATATCGCCGTCGCTATGACTTCACAATAAGTGACACTTCAAGTCAATCAAAGAGAGTAAATGGATTTCCAACTACTCGCTTGCATCTTGAGATGCAGCTGTATCGAACCTAATTCCAGGTAAATCGAATCAGGTGGCCGGGAACTTTTAGACGATATCGGCAGCTTCACCAGTATACCTGGAATTAAACGCGATTTTCAACAGGCGCAGTTGTACGAGGTCGTTGTCACCACTATATTCCATTTTAATTTTATATACTTTGTTGTATATTTACAACATAAAATTGAAAATTCAGTGACGTAGGTACCGTACCGTACGAGCATAGTATTTGCCCTGAGTCAAATTTTGAGTTTTCCTATTTCATTTTCCTTTCCGTCCTTAAACTGTTTGCAAACCCGTTCATCCATGAACAGCTCTCCAACAATAGGCTAGAATTTCCAGCGTCAGTTTAAACGGAGAACTGTTAAATTCTCGACATAATGAAAGAACTATTTAAAAAACTTCAGTCCGGAAACAAGCGCCATTTTAGCTGAAAAATCCTCGCCTTTCACAAGCTCTTTTATTTTACTACGATTTTTTGTTAGACCTTGCAACATAGTGGGAATATTATTCAAATAGGTACATTTAATTAAATAGCCTAGTATTAATTCTTAATCTAAATAAATTTAATTACATTACGTGCTGTTTGAAACGAAACTATTTTGACTGAATGTCCAAAACGGCTCGTTTAAAAAATATAAGTATAATATTTACCTACCGGTAATAATACAGCAATTAGTTTTGAAACAGAAGTTATGATTTGTTCCGTAAATCATGAAAAAACATTATAAACCATTTAGCACGAGCACATGCTGAAATAGAGATATATTTAGTAAAAACCCCTGAAAAGGTTGTGAGTGACGGAATTTGAGTTGAATAAGGAGTTATTTGTTGCCACAGCGGCAGCATTCAAGGTGAAAAACGTCAGGTTAGATGTTTTGAGATTAGTCTTTAACAAAGTTCCAAACTAAAACCAAGAAGCCTACATAATTTCAAAATATTTCAGTTATAAATTTATAATTAGGTATCTATGTATAATTGTATGTATGTATGTAAACTCTTTATTGTGCCAAATAAACAAGACAAATACAATTGACAAACACATTGATTTGTCACTCGCATCGGAAAATTCTTAAATAAACGGGCATTGGGCCACACGGTCCAATTTTCTCTAGTACGTGTAACAAAAACAAAGACCTGTACAATGTTGCATCCTCTGGTCGCTACAGACTCACATAAAGCCTTGGTCACATCATTTCGAAGGTAAACAATTTTATAACAATGACCCAATCACCTAATGCATAGGTACCTATACAATTCATGCAAGATATAAGTATGCTTACATTCTCATTCATTACTGGGTAATCCTATTTGGGATAAGTTCGCCTTTGTGCATTTGTATTGTCCTGTAATCATCTTTTTCATGTGTTTTATGTACAATAAAGAGTTATACATACATACATTTACATGTCGGTATATTTAAAAACTTCTATCAACAGTTTGTCATCAACCTTTCTATAGTGATGCCGATATCCAAAGCAAACAGACTCGTATCCTTGTATCGATTGAACTGGCATCATTCGCAAATTCTCAGAACACGTTCATTGAACTCAAAAATTCGTAGACAGTGAAGTTGTTCTAAATTCAAGACATCGCCTTTATATGTGGACTGAGCTTAGGACACTATAAATCACAATGGCGGTGAGGCTGAGAGGTATCCTCACGCGAGACAAAGAAAACGCGGTCCCCTCGGCCGCCTGATAAATGGCAAGTTGGATATACTACAGTAGAATATTACGGCCAGGAAGGGGCCTCTTCAGGTTTATAAAAAATATTTGTTTAAGCGTGATATACAATTACGAAGCCTTCTCGGAAATCCTGATTGTTCACGGGAAAGCAAGTCAGGAGAATTTCGAGCAGCAAAATATTCTGGAAGTATTTACTCGTATGTTGGGTAAGCTAACTTAAAATTAATATCTTCAAATAGTAAGTCAAATTTGGTTCAAAAGGTTTAAGTCAAGAGACATGATCAACGCAAACGACAATCTCGCTACACTACGAAAGTAATACTTACATATTATTGCGTATTTCAAATCTTCAAGAATTTCAATGCATGGGGTAAAGCGACCCCAAAAAAACTTCTTGTGTGAATGACAAAGCGAAACTATCAACCTGGCAAATAGGGTGTTACCTCGGTTTAAGTTTTACAACAGTTTCGTTTTGTCCTTGCTACCGTTGCCACGGGATCAGATAAAGCTGCCACGCACGCCAAGTAATTACCAGCCCGATCCCCTTTAGACCCCAAATCGATAATTTCGAGTAATTTCTTCACGCTCCAGAGGTTTCTTTGTATTAGATCAATAATTTACTTGATTGGTGTAATTGAATACCATTGTTGAAGCTTTTATTGTTAAAGGTAATTATACTTTCAACTTTAAAAGCCGCTTTACGTCTGCTTTATCTTTAATTTCTTTGTCATTTAAACTGTTCATTAGTAATACTTTATCGATATGAACTTTCGAACGAATACGTATTCAACTTTTCACGTTGCCCGTTTGATAAAAAGGTATGTCTTTCGACAGCAAAAAGTAACTAAGTATAATCGCACACATGGGTGTTTTTTTGCCACACTTGTGAAATTTATGATCTTTCTCGTACTTTTAACTCTGTTGTGTTCAGCTTTTAAACACACTATAGATATAATAAGAGTTTTTAATGATTCACGGTTAAGTTCATTCGAAATATTATAAACGGGATGTGAACCGCTTACCTTTATTGAATTTCTTCAGTCTACCCGTGATCATGATACATGCAACTGTATCGAAATATCGGGAGCTCAATAAAGGTAATCGCGGTTCACATCCCGTTTATAATATTTCGAATGACACTATAGATATGTTTCAGCGCACGGATTATAACGTTCATGAATATAACGTTAATGCAAAATACGTAACAAACACGGACCGTCACCCCGTAACAGGGTTCCTGCAGAAAATCGATGCCGAACTAAACGTAAATGACTGTATTTCGTGCGTTTTCTTTGCCGCAGTAGTTCAAACACCCGTTAATGCAACTTTACTCTTACGACGTTTTCTACTATGAGCGAGTTTGTACAACTTGAATATTTTGAGGAAATTTCAGACCTAATTCACTGAAATTTCTCCAAGTAGGTACCTATACTTACTTTGACACTTTCTACTCAGTACAGATAGAGTAGGTACATATTTCTACTTTTCATGCATAGGGGAAAGGCATAGGATATTAAATTAAGCATTGATAATAGGCTGAGGGCAAGAAAACCCTCATGTGTCTCGGTCTTTGTTAAAATTAATGCAATAATTAAATATAATTAAACCATGTTATATTATATTTGATATACTTAGTTAGATGTAAAGTTTTATAAGCTAAATTTAAAAACAAGTGAGAGTCGCTAGAAGTTTGTTAATCTTCTTTTACAGTACACGACTTGACGGAAACAAAGGGGTTTGTGTCTTAAGTAGGAAATAAGCGAAGTTAAGCGCTAGCCTACTCCTTAATTAGTTGTGGAACATTAATCACGGCAATATTGGCACGTTTTATTATCCTTTAAAACACAACAGGCTTGTTTAACATTTTGTTGTTACTGTATTCAGAATATAAATTAAATTTACGAGAATAAATGTGATTTTAGTTAGAGGTATATTCTTTCCAAACGTTGAGATTTTGAAGAAACTCTTTTGTCAAGTTGTTGAAGAAACCCTCCCTACTTAGTGTTGCCAGAAAAAAAAATAGTTTGGTAGGTATTACTTACTACAACTTCTAAATTTTCAGCGATTTTTGTTTTAGTTTATTGAGAATGCATATTCAGGTCTAATACATGGACTACGTTAAACAGACCTTTCTACTCTTAATTCAAGCAAAGCCTCTTGATTACTTTAAATAAAAAAAGTCCACAATCACCGCACAAAAATAGATAATTGAGACTTGGACCACTTAATCGCCACTTACAGCTAAGATGATTGGCCGATCGCATGACAAGCTCGGGAATCATCCTGAATGTGGTTCAACAAGTGTTCACTGAAAGATTATATTGTTTGAACAGTACGAGTATCACAAGATTCATCATAAATATTGCCTATGTTACTCAGGGATAACGTATAGCATTCCAGTGGTGAAAATGTTTTGAAATCGGAGAATGGTAGGGGAATGATAGGCATAGACAGAGGAATCGTTTATTTACAGGATAATTTCACCATCTTTACTGAAATTAATAAAATGGCAAGTTAATTAATTTCAACAAAGATAGGGATTTTGGTTTTAAGTTTAGGATGCTGGAGATGGCTGATGGGTATTCTTCTAGACTAGGAACAATCTAGACGTGGGATACACATTTTTGCGGTCTTCGGGAACTTCAGGATAAAGGAGAATTGGGTACCAGAGGGTAAGGTCTGAAACAAGGAAGAAAGCATTAAGTTAAAAAGTTTATTTATCAAGTCAATACTCACAGAACTATGCTGAAGCCGAGGTACGAAATATTGATCCAACGGAATCTCTCGCTGCAACAAGGAAAAATAAAATTTATAATAAGATAAATTCTGGAAAATAAATTCTTTTGCCGTGGTAGCCTAGGGGTTTGACCTGTGGCCTCTCAAGCAGAGGGTCGTGGGTTCGAATCCCGAGCTCGCACCTCTGAGTTTTTCAGAATTTATGTGCGATATCTCATTTGAAATTTACCATGAGCTTTTCGGTGAAGGAAAAACATCGTGAGGAAATCTGCACACAACTATGAAGCATTTCAATGATGTGTGTGAAGTTCCCAATCCGCACTGGGCCCGCGTGGGAACTATAGCCCAAGCCCTCTCACTCTGAGAGGCCTGTGCCCAGCAGTGGGACGTATATAGGCTGGAGATGATGATGAAATTCTTTTGTCTTTGTCTGTGAAAGGTAAATGTCAATGTGACAGATAAGGACAAACGATTGCTAAGTTAGAAGCCTTTAGAGCGTTTATGAATAAGGGGGTTTAAGTCCAGGGTGAAATTTCGGAGCAGTACATATTTCCATAGCGCATTTTGATATGAGATAACTTATTCAACCCTCAACATTTTACGCAACGGAATTAAAAAATAAAATGAAGCATTAAGGTACTTTGTAGTAAATAGCGCCGTAAGCCATTCAAACGAAATTCATTTCGACAATCAGGCGTGTTTAGGGCCTGCTGATAAGTCCCTAGAGGCGCGTACATTCGGCAACAAAGGTTTAATTGAACCCTATCCCTTTGGGATACGTGTTCGGAGTACCGTTGGGTGGTTCGCTGTACCTGTGGTCGACTTTGAAAGGGACGGATGTGTTTCCCAAACATAAAGATAACGGTTTGCTCCTCCAGCCGCTCCAATGTTTTTGAATATAAAATGAAAAGAGATAGTAGGTTTTAATGCCGTAAATAGAGATCTTTTCTAAAATAAAATATTAACTGAGCTATGAATTCGTTTTCATTATCTTTCATTTCAACCTGTACAATGACGGATTGGACTAAGTATTATCTTTTCATTATTTATTTTCGAAATTTTAATTCCTCTAAACGTGACAATACAGTGATTTATTTTACTAGCTTCTTATTGAGTGACGCCACGAAAACATTTCGACTGATAATCTTAGTTTAATCTATGGGCTACCTAAGTACGTAGCCTTTCCAACATTAAAGCTTGAAAGTCACGAAGAAAAATACAAGTTACAAAAGTTAGGACCCTTTTTTCGGGAGTACTTATTGGTCGGAACGCGGGTCGATGCCGTCAAGTCTATTAAGGGACTTACTGCGTGGCGTTCCCTTTTATTCGGTTGACACTTTAACTGCCGAAGTGTCAAACGAAAGCGATAGCGGCTCCGGATTCACAATAAGTTTCAGTGGGCTTATTACTTTATTGTAATTTCTATAGCGCCTGATATATATTGGTAATGTGTTTTTACATTTGTTGGACATGTTCCTGTTAGTTTTCTACGCAGGACTTGCAACAATTTAAATATAAAAAGACCAAAGTCAAGTTTTCCATGATTGTGTTGTGTGTAGTGTTTATACATTCTTAAACTTTCCAACAAGCGCATGTTTCACAAAATATTTTTTAACGATGTCACAACCGTCTTTTACAAGTCGCACTCGAAAATCGAAACAAAAGAACTTAACACGATGAAAGCTCTCGAAATTCATCCTACATTTCACGGTACTCCAGATAACCGATAATGTTTATCTTGATTAATCTGGCTATACACTAATGCGCTCGTGCCTGATAAGGCAGACGTATAGAGACGCACGATACGTGATAAGAGATAACTAAATAGGAACATTTTTCCCAGATTTGGCAGGTTTACTGTCATCTGCTGATATTTGACTGAAGACTTTAAGGACTCCGTTAATCTGTAGTTAAATTGGGAGTAACCATCTTTATGAACCAACGATGGCTAAAGCAACATAACTAAATACCGTACGATTGAAAAGATCAGTTTACATAGTAAACTTTACGAACTTATATCAACGTAAAGACTTTGACAAATGCGACAGTTGGAAGTCACAATCATTTCAAGATGTCAACCGAAAGAATACGAAAAGAATAAGGTTAATAAATTAAACGAGGAGAAAATGCTGTACATACCAATTTCAACACGATGCCTCCAACAACCGCGATAGCTTTTAAGATAATAATGTTTAAGATGAAATTAGTTCTGGAACTATGTATTGCTCTCATGGTAAGGTAAACATAACATAATACCGTATCAAATTTGAGATAAATCCAAAATCTTTAACCCGACTGGCGTAATCATGAAAAATTCGAAGAAACATTACACGAAACGTATATGTATAGAAAGAATGTGCATTTCTCTTATGGGTATAGATAAAAAACCATTAAAGTGTGAATCCCTTCTCTTCCGAGCACGGATATTAGTGGCAACTTTATGATACATCAACAGCTGGCTTTCCGGTGTGGCCAAGCAATATCATGTTACGACAAGTCTTAAACATGGAGTACTAATTTATATTATTATATTAAATTGGTTTCTTCCATGCTGGTCTGGGAGTAAAGAAAAAACATAGAATGTACCAGTTGCTTCCCTTCCCGCGCAGATGGTAAAAGCCCATCGAGGAAATGGCCGAAAATCTTACGAACCATGTTATAGGCGATGCGGCTAGCAATCCATCACTATTTTGATTCCCCTTTCAACCTCAATCATGCTAAACGTGGCCTTTAGGTCTTCTTACCTTAGGCTCTGTCTACCCTGTAAGGGATAAAGACGTGATATATATATGTATGTATGCATTAAATTGGTGCAGTAACAAGCACTTGAGATGCTTTTAGGACTTTCAGGGGAATTGTGGAATTAATAGAACTGAACTATCAAGTTGTGGAAACTTGAATCAGTGAGAAGTTCGGGGTTGTTAGAACACTAATGCATGTAGATTCTAGTTATAGTTCCAGCAACGATTGAACAGTTGATTGAAACTTGGCCTAGATCATAAAAACAAGGATGAAAATTTGTGTTAACAACTTAACATCCAGTCCATGAAATTTCAAAATTAAAAACCTAATACGTACTCTAAATTACTCTTCGCCCCTTACGACCGCACTATCTCCTCGGCACATCTCCAAATTTGTCACATGACAATTTAATGAGACGAGCAATCTACAAAACAATCAGAAAAGAATATCTCCACGAGCAAAATTGTACGATAAAACTGATTAATAATATAACCCCGACAATACTGTCGCTTTATTTCGACAGCCTTTTGTTTTTGCGGTATCGCATGTGGGCGGTTTGCGAATCGCTCAACTATAACTGATATCGAACCGGGGAAATGCTTCGCAAATAAAATACGACCGCAATACTCAATGTTTAAAGGCTTCGTCTCAGTCAGGACCTTTAGACAATCGTTAACTGTTTGTATGGGTCTTTATTGTCCTCATAAGGATCCCGAGGACGGTAGTGCGTCTGGAGTAGTAGTAAAAAGCTTGAGAACGTTAATACTCTTGTGGCGAGGCTATAAAGGTCTCTAAAAGGCTGTGCACTCATGCGTGAACTCCACATCCCGAACCATCCGAAACATTCGAGCACAATAAAACGAAATTTGGCACGAAATAGCACGCGTGCCACGGCGCACTCTAAATCTTTTACTACCGCGTTCTTTATGAATAAATTTTCTGGGTACGGGATTTTAAACACGTTTTACTAGTAGTACCTACTCGGAGGTTCACAAAGCGAGAGCCCGCTAACCCCTCGACACTACTTTCGAGTTCATACCTCTATGAGAACCCGCGGAAACGTACCAGAAATATGAACCTTTCAGTTTATTAAGTTGGCTTTATGCATGCTTTATGATTTAAATTGTGGGTTAGAAGCGTGGCGTTGCTTTCGGGGTGATTTCGCGTGGAGCACCGCGACCTATATATTGCTCAAACGGTTAAAGCAACTCAAAGTTTTGGTTGCATGTGCTAAAGTTTAGCGTTATCAGTTAACCTGGGATATTTAATAACCGTTATTCACCTTTTACTGAATCATTATTGTAAGCCTATTGTGTCCCACTGCTCAGCAAAGGCTTCACCCCAACGTTTCCACTTTCCTTGGTCTGCTGCGGTGAGTGGCCAGTCCTTCAAGAAGGCGTTCAAGTCGTCCCGCCATATCGTCGTCTTGACCTTCGAGGCCGGGCTTTGAGTTAGGACCCCGCCCATAACCAGTCCGGCATACGGCAAACATGACCAGACCAGTCCCACTAAATATATATTCAGAAAACATTATGGACACCTCTCATCCATGCATACTCATACGCAACAGCATACTCTGCCTAATCTACTTTCCAAGCTATACTTTTTACGCTAACGTATTACTCGCTTGATTGCAAACAATTTTCAATACATCAGGCTCCTATTAAGCTAAAAGCGCATTGGGGTTTCATCTCCAGAGACTCGTCAAGCCTAACAATTCCAATTTGCCAGAACTAGTAAACTCAATGCACCAGTTAATTCCGGTTATGAGCGTACAGGGCGTCGGATTTCAAAGAGCGTCGATATTGAGGTTGCTTGCGATGCGATTATACCGGTGAACGGGAAGCCTAACTTTATCAGCGGTCTTAGCTTTGTGTGAGATCGTTTTACTTTTTAGCCTTGAATTATATTTGCCCAACGTCTTGAGTTACTAGTCGTTGTGAGAACGAGTGAACTATCTCTCGGTTTATTTAGATACACGTGAAAGAATATCTTGTAGCGAGTGATTAATTGTCGTTCATTATTATTCGTATTCGCAGACAGGGTTGGCCTATTAGATTCCCAACATAGTGGTAAATGGTGGTTGCAATAGGTAAGAAAGATAATTTTTCACCTCCTTACGGAGAGCCAAAATATTAACTAAAATATCTAACTAATATAGAAACAAAAAAACAGACGTTAATCGTAGAATACCTCTCTTAATTAAGAACAAACAAAACGCTCACTTTTATAATAGGTAGGTAGCTCTGCAAGTAGACCTTGTAATTTTTTAGTTCCAACCAAACGTGACATTGGTTTTAATTATATCGACAGTTCTGATCGGCCCCATCGTGTGACATATGTAAAGCAATTACGTGTCTCTATGTTATGTCAAGCATGAGACAGTGAATACTAAGCGATCGAGCCTCGACATGGTATGAACCGTCGTGACCATAGGTGCTACGTGACTCGATATCAATAGAACTACGCTATAAGCATGTCTATTACACCGCTATTAGATACCTTGCACTTTAGAGCGGTCCAGTAATACGAAAATATACGAAAACAATCACGGTCACTTTACCACGACCTTGCCTTTACCGTGTTCTAATATGTACCTACGAGTACTTTCACCACTGATATACCCGACTAAGACGATATTTAAGAGAACGAAGAAAAAAGTTGACACATGCGGTGCGACTTATCTTTCGTTGAGCGGACTAAACCAGACACAAACATGGCGCCTAGATAAAAACTTAGCACGTTCCACCTAAGTAATCAAGTTAGTTCCTTGTTTCACGTAACTCGGGAACTGGTCCACTACTCCCAGTCAACAATGCGCTTTAATTCCAGGAACTTAGTCGGAACACTTTAATTTCTGAAACTAAGCCGGAACACTTCACCGGTTCTTGTTCAAGATAAGTTGCGCGTGAAATACAGTTAGGCACTTTAGGACTGTATAATAAGAGTCATTTAGTGTCAGTTAAGTCGCAGGAGTCACTATCTAGATCTAGTGTCTATCGGGAGAGTCGTACTTGTTCTATTTTGAAGCAGCAAACATAACATGAAACTACTGTGAGACTCAAACATAATTACAACAAACCGCTCGCTCTCTGATGAAGGACTACGGAATAGTCCGAAACAATTGTCGGGCCATTTCTTCGGCTTTTATACGTGAGTTATCCGGTTTGTTGTACTTCAGCAAACATAACAATGAAGAATTAGTTTTGGTAAAGCTTTGTTGTTGTGGGTTATTATAGTCATTTAGTTTCAAAGGCATGTATTCCGCTACGATAAATATTGAAACATTGTAGTCGATAAACTATTAGAAATTAGCTACTCCGTTCCTTGTAAAACTGACTCATCCAACATTACAACGAGAACAACTACAAGCGATGAGTCCAGTATACACTACACAATACAAAACGAAATCGACCATAAAGTTCACAAGATTGGTTGAAAGCAAAATTAACTCATGTTTATGCAAATAAATTATCACTATCTATGTATCTATCTTTATCCGTATGTACTACATAGATAAACGACACCTTACTTTTGTGATACTGCGCTAAACAACTTAAATAGAAAATGTGGTCAAGTTTTAATTTAGTGCGTCATTTGTAAATCTAGAATCTAGATAATATCCAATATTAATGTTTTATTCCTTAATTCTTTCTATTTTTGTATTGTACTACCAACCATCCAGTTCAAAGCTACGAATTAGCATTAACTACAGGAACTAAATCACATAGATCGTTAACTAAACACATCCTAAGTACATTATATAGACAGTAGCTTGGTCAATAAACAGATTGTTCAATTGCCGATAGTAATTCTGTTGACACCAGATGCCCTAATTACATCTGAATTATAGATCGATCGCCGAGTCTCGCCAGTGAAGTGTCCAGATTAACAGCTATTACAATTTAATCAATAACTCGGGAAGCATAATGGATAATGTTATTGTGGCTCAGACTCATCTAGGCAGATACAGAAAGACAACGATTTTACAGTCACCTCTTCTTTCTCCTCACCACTTTCCGTTCACATTTTTACAACCACCTGTACTACAATATTCATGTAACTAATTATATAGGGTGCGCCATTAAATCTCTGGTTAATATTCAACATATTTAGAGTAAACATGAAACACAAGTTTCAATACAATATTTATACTGCCTCAAGATACGGATTTCATTTCATCAAATTGCAGAATTGTAGAAGTTAACAGAAACAGAAAGCAACAAACTGCTCATTGTATTTTCTGTCGTCGTTTCAGGCAAAAGAAAGCAACGAGAATTCAATGCTCAGGTTCGATTACTTTAATGGAATAGTAGCAGTCATTTATTCGATCGAAAGTAATACAAAGCATGAATGCAATTCGCTATTCCACTTAAAATCTACTTGATTTTAAGCAATACTTGTTATTAAAATAACGGTTTAGTTGGTTTGACGATAATAGATATAGGGCACAACTTGAAAATGAGACAAATATTGATGTATCGTTGAGAGAATTTTATTCTGCTTAAATAAATTTCAGAAGGAAGCAAAATATTACTGACATTGTCACATTTTTATTTCCATTCTCGTCCAGTCATAATCCAGTGCATTTTCACAATTAGTAGTAGCAGTAGTAGTTTTGTAGCAACACAACACAATACATAGATTTACATAATTCACATATGATTTCAAATTCGACCTCCTGTTTCACTACTGAATAAAAGTGTTGCCCCCATAACAAGTCCCTGTGGCACAAAGCACCTAGTCAGCGACTACGTGATACTTGCCAGATCGTCGGTCCACCTGGTGGAGGCATGCCCACCCTTCGTCTATAAATTTGAAAATTATTCACCCACTTTAATTTCGCAATAAATAACGATTAACAGTTTCACGATTGTCAAACAAAATTGCAATGACACGAAGCACTCCGGAATAATTATCGCTTTTGTATTAAGCAATAAGAGCACGTTTCCGAATGGAATTTAAGTATAATAGCCATTGGAATTGAAATCGATTATAATCCAACAATGTACACAAAGCTTGGCCATTGAATATGGTGTTGTTCAAATCTTCGTTTTGCGGGTGTCGATTGCAAATGCTTTGTACCGGTCGGAATTGATGACGTTTAGAACGAGATTAGAATCGTTAATCGAATTTTCGAATGGTAGTTACGGGATCAGAAAATTGTGTCGTGAAAATCTCAGATCATTCCATGAGTACTAAGCGTGTAGCAATTGTGGATTATGGAGAAAGCTTAGACCAAAAATGTTTAGTTTAAAATTCGGCAAGTAACAAAGTGAGTCTATTACACCGAGGAAAATACCGACTAGCAGACTTGCGTATCCAAAAGAATATTTTTTAAAAGCATCTTCGAACGCACGAGCGTCAAACCCGAAATCGGTCGGAAGGATCATCATCATATTATAAAAGCATTTCATAATTTCATTATCAAATACACAAGAAATAACACGATCTCTCTGAGTTTCAAGTTAGTTTCAAACGTGTTTCAATTCGACCCTTTGGCAACACTAAATACAGTCCTCGAATTCCATATCAGCCCTCTATAAACTTAAGGCGGCTGTGTACTGTGCATTGGTGTTGTGTTACTCAAGTGGTTAAAGTGACGCGAAGGGGATAGCGACAAGCTTTTGCACTTACAAACATGATTAATAGGCTCTAATTTGTCATTTTTGTATTTTTAGTGCAGTAAGAATTTAGAAATGCTCTCTTAGAGCACGTTTTTACAAAGAAGTGGTAACGTTAGAAATACTCGTTTTGATTATATCCTTATACTAATTTAATTCGAGCCCCGTTTATCTTGGGAAATGATAAAATGGTAAGTATTATTGAATACGCTAATAAAAGTGCTGATGCTAATGAAGAAAGGGATGGCACTAATTAAACTAAAAATAGTTAGGCAGTATGCCCGCAATCTCTAAGTTTGTTCGTAGGGGCAATATCACTAGTTCTGTTCCACCTAACTCGCGTGTATGAAAACAAATGACATACATTAGACACTGTAGAACTTCTGGTGCCTACATTAAGTAATTATGCAGATGCTTAAGCTGAGGAGGCTGTAGACTTAATCAAATAGTACCTTCTGGATGTAAAACTTGACAATGACAGTTATTTGTTAAGTCCTACTTCATTAACATTTTTTTAATTTAAATTTTAACATTACGAAAAAAGAGGAACTTTTAAACTCACTCCACACAGTGCGGTAACAGATTAAAAGAAACATTCGTAATCATAATTTACAATCTGTATTAATTACAAAGTCCCTAAGTAGACTATGTAACATACTCGGTTCGTCGTAATGTATTAACTCTGATGACGGCTGTTACTGAGATGATTTTTCTGTCGTGTTGGTTTGTAATATAAAAGACTTAGCATGTTGTAATAAAATAAATTAATGTTAATTTTCTAGATTGTGTCGTGCGATACTAGTACTAAGGTATCAGATACCAGAGTACCTTCTTCACATCAAAACGTTACACAAAGGTCGTAAAATAATAAAGCATGGAGCATGAAACATTTTCAGGCACAGTCTAATAAACGACCCGCTACCTACAAAGCAGGTATCTCATTTCCTGCAACAAAATACATCAGTACATCACACATCACAGTGTTTCTACGTAGGAATACCGTATCTCATGTTGGTAACAGGATTCTAACCAGATTTTACTCTTTTTCGCACTGTTAATAATGTTTGGATCACTTAAATAAAACATCACTAAATACCATTGAATTAAATTGTAAAACCATTCTGATGACAACAAAAAGTGACATTTTGGTTTTGAGTTTTTGTAAAAGATTTGTTAGACAGGTGATAATGCATTTTCCATTGATTTCAACTTTGTTTGGTTGACTCTACTCCTTGATCCCAAAATGCCCCATTTTAAACGTATTCACGAGCGAAAATTTTGTGAAATGAAAAGCCATAGTTGCCTTCACCCCGCCATTATTTCTGTACGTGCTCAAAATCTTGTGAATATGAACTTCTGGGGATGTATTCTGTATTCTGTGCGAGTAGGAATAATATAAGTATAATAAAACACTTGGACATGTACGTCCTTACCCCCTTATTCATAAACGCACTATAGGCCTCTGTTAACTTAGTAATCGTTTGTCCTTATCTGTCACTTTGACATTTACCTTTCACAGATAAGGACAAACGATTACTAACTTAGCAGAGGCCTATAGTGCGTTTATGAATAAGGGGGATAGTCCTTAAAGATTGCTTTAATATTTTAATTTACTTTTAACAACTAGATTATCTATCTCTGCAGCTTTTGGTTACAATTTTCTCAACCAAACCAAAGAATGGTTTCTAATTGAAAAGTCTCAAGGGAAACAAAGCAAGCTTCTAATCAAGTCAAGCCGTGAATAAGAACACATGAAATGTCAATAAGCTCGCTAGAATACGAACATTCACACAACGGCTATCCAAGGTTTGCATCAAAAATGTACACCATCCAATCGCAAATGCAGATTGTCAACTAATCCCGTTGACGCACAGTTCGTTAGAGCACCTATCAACAAGCAGTGGATGAGGAAATTAAAAAGCCCCATAATCCCGTTTAGCATTGTACTCACGATTAGTACTCGTAACCAGGAGGGCAAATTTTCCACCATTTCGCGGGACGTTTGCTTAACAAAACAAATGGCGTCATAAAAAATAAATGACTAAATAAATAGACGAGAACTGAAACACCGTGGCGTGAATTTTAACCAAAAGACTGTGACGTCTGTAGCGAGCGAATCATTTTCGGTGCAAGTTTTAAAGCAGCTTTACGTACACGTTATTTATTACTACTCCTGCCACCTGCTCACCATTTCTTACGATTTCCTTTAAACTGAATTTATTCCGCTACAAAAGCTGGCGAATGGAAATTTCCTAATTAAATAAGGAGAAATGTCTTTGTTTTAACGTCGGGTCATTCATATTAATTTAACTGGATTTATTGGTGGAATGTTTGGGAAAATTAAGGAACAATGTGCGCTCATTTACATAACAAAACGCGCTCGGCGACACCAATTAAGGCGTATAGATACCTCGTAGCTCAAGCGCGTCCTCATATGTACATCCAAAGTACTACATAAATCTTAACGCAAGCGGCGCCAACGTTACATATACGACGCGAGTATGAGCGTGTAAGCTGAGAAACAATTACATCGATATGCATCATTATTAACTTTGACATGAATACCGGAGTCGTTAATATACTTTCGAACAATGTTTGCAGAGATTGGAACACACCTAACAACATCTAACATTTCAACTCGTGAACTTATCGCTTGCAATTCTGTTGCGAGCAATACAGATAATTTATGCGAAGAGTTTCACTCGGGACGCCGTTGCCTGGGAAGCATAAAAGCTTTTAACGTCATCTCTGCGCGTCCTGAGTAATTTCTTTTGCTGTTTAAAACCCATTAAAATGAACTGAATGTGTTTTCGTTTCGATTCTGCGTTATCTAGGACCGTCATCATCAACGGGTATGTAATATTGGTGGGAAAACATCAATAATAATAACGAAACTGATTGCATGCCGTAAAAATGCAGTAAAAGCGATCGAATATTTTACGAGTAATAAAGAAAGACAACAACGGCGTGGTTCTAAACTCAATTTGAATAGCTATTGCTAAACTTTGGTGATTTGGTGCTTCTAATAAAAAATATAGTCGAATTCTAAAAATTTGTCACACAGAAAAATACCTAGAGCCAAGATTATAAAATAAGGCGAAGTTGCCAGTTTCCAAATTGAGAATTGAGCATTCTAATTCAAGGAAATTTTGCAAAAGGTAATTCCTGTCAAAAACTGTCAATAAACTTAATAAACAAACAACAGAAATTCCTCCAGCTTAACTTTAGAGGGTATTTCACTTAGCACGTGTCGGGAACTCGGCAACTATTAATCTTGTGGATGTTCCCGAAACAATTTATAACGGCGACAAAGGAACGGTTACCGTGGTCTTAGCGAATTGTACGTGGAGATTAAGTAGGGCGAAATGTAATTCAACTAAATGCCGAGACAAATGATTGAATGATGTTGCGTGCGGCCGTTCGGTTCTGTGATGCCGACCAACAATAACACAAACATAACCGAACCTAACAGTACCAACATAACCATAGGTTACTACAGTCTTCATACAACGTACGACTACCTGATTCTGCCGTTTCAATCACCTTTACATCGAATATTGAATAACTTTATCCTCAGAATAAACTCGCCGCTCCGAACATTTACTTCAACTCACGTCCGAGTACATAGAAGTGTGCTTCAGTTTCAATATTGTCACTTATCCGAGCGCGAAATTTAACTCTCAGTTCCAAATTTGTAACGTTACTATGGCTTTCAACGCGGAACGCAACTTTTCAATATTGCGCAGTTGACTACTAAAACAAACAAAGCTATGTCAAAGTTTTAATTGGTGTGGCCGTGCATCTTTTCAAGCGGCATTAAAGATGGCCTCAATTTAGTACACGATTTATAAAACACTGATATTCAGACAAAGAAAATATATAATATTGGTATGTATGTTTATATACGTAGCAGTAGTTCGCTGTACTTTAGCTATGAAAGCGTATACATATAATAGTGACAATACTAATGTAAAAAGCAGTTAATACGAAAGTCGTAAATAAAGCTATACAAAACAGGGAAAACTTCAACGTCGGTAAACTTTTAAATTTCTGCTGGAACTAGATTAACCCTCTCAGAGTAGTTATCATAAAACATCAAACGTCCGCAACGTTCGAAACATTTTCGTAACTACCGTAACTACGGCCACCGGAGCTTAACATACGTCCAAAAACCATAACAAAGCGTTTTGGCGAGTCATGTGTGTGTAATTAAAGTTTCCAAAGCGGGTACCGTTCTGAAACCGCGCACAGAACTAAATACACTATCAAAACTGCTGGATAATAGTGGCTTACTTTATCATGCAGTGCGTTAATGAGTTTAGGGCTTGCTTAATACATAATTACGTCACGTAAGTATCTACGAGATTTTCCTCTTCAAGATTTTGTGGCATATATTACCTTGACATGCCTTCTTCATCACGTCAAATCTATGCAGTGGATTTGCAGTTATTCAAGTTGTTACTCTTCATTTAAAAATAAAAGATTAGTCTAACGTAAAATAACCAAGAACAAATGCAATTGTTAATTCAATTCCCCGGAAACTCGCAAAAAAATCTTGGCCGCTCTCAAATGGAAGGGTTACAAAATTTCAAAGCCGTTAAAGCCCTCATCTATTAAAAAATAAAGACCGAACACGAAATCTCTGAAAGAAAAATCAGATTAAAATTATAGCAAAGTGAACGGAAAGTGGGAACTCGGGCCGGTTGGTGGTTTTGTCAGAGCTTTCAGAGTTAATCAAACGGACAATCTTCCAGCTCATAGCCTCTCAATTAGACCCACTTTGTATCCTATTACAAGCGATTTTAAAAGAGCAAGGAAAATAAGCTGTCCTTACTAAATAAAGCGTGCTTGTCCAAAGGCAGTTACTTTTAAAACAAACTGCTGCTAAATTATGTACAAAGGGAGGAAGGTTTTTGACGAAATTTCTTGCTTGATGTCGAGACGGTGCATTGTATAGGAACTGAAGTTAATTATAATTCATTTCATTTAGAATGTGAAACCACAATAACATTATATTGCGTCTGGTCAACTATTTCTCACCTAGCAAATAGTACAGTACAATGGTCTGGTAGCCGCAAAATAAAATTGTTTTATGAAAATGAAAATGAAATTATTTATTTCAGATAAAAATTAATTAAGTAATCCATATCCATATATAATGTTAGTAACAATAAGACTTAATATTTAGGTTGTTAGTGACACTTTATTTGCGTGTCGTTAATGTGATAATTTGATAATTTATTCATTGTATACCTAGTCATGTACATTATTTACAGATGTTATAGGAATTTTGGTTAGTCCATAATTGTTACTCTAGTACAAATTGTAGAGATTACAGTTCACGAGCCGCAATATAATGTTGTTGTTTCTCATTCTATATTCAATGAAGTGTAAGCGACATCAAGGCGTATCATATGATAACGTTCCGATTTAGATGGTTAACTGATTACAATTGTCGCCAATACTGCCATTCAAGACCTTAGCACAGGATCTAATTACTTTTTAACAAATAAATATAGACAAGCATTAAATATAAAACAGCTTTTGTGTGTATTCTCATTCCACTCCATTTTTAACGCCTTAATAAACAAAGCAATTTTTTATTGAATCAGGCGTTACTTTGCGGAGGTCCATTTCAATGAACACAAAATATTTACCTTGCTACTCCGCTACTTACGTGCAAGTTTAGCAAGCAAGCAATTTTATCTAAATTCGCACACAATCCTCATTGCATGCAATTAGTATCATATCCACCGGAATGGTGCAGGATCATACTTAATATCTCGCGTTTTATAATTATACCATGATTATTATATTTGTGGGGACTTGTTTGTTTACAAAAGCGGTGAAATTTATTGAAATAGGTCCTATAGTTCATAAAATAAAATGGCATTAACTCGTTATCCGCACGGTAGCAAATTAAAATGATTAGAGTCTAATCATTAGACCATTATAATTTACAGTTGTGCAACTCGCGCTCCCTAAAGTTCTAAAAGCAACGACAAAGTAATTACAATAAAATAATGTTTTATTATAACACAAGACGTAATCGTAAAGGATTGAGAACTTGTACCAGTGGATTTAATGCAAAGGACTGGAATAACAAGAAAGCCCCAAAGTAATGGCATATTCAAATTTAATGTCGGAAAAACCGCAGTTTGGAAAACGATCGGAGCCAACGCACCTGCGTCACAACCTTTAGGCATAACTTTGTATAATATTGAAGGGTGTAGAGGTATTTATTAAGACAATTTTGCATAGATACGGCTTAGGTCACTATTAAATCAGGCGTAACTAATGCGTCATACTCGTATTGTGTAAAAGACTTACCCCCTTATACATTTACGCTTTATAGGCTTCTGCTCTGCTAACTTAACAATCGTTTGTCCTCATCTGTCACTTCGACATTTACCTTTCACAGATAAGGACAAACGATTGATAAGTTACCAGAAGCCTATAGAGCGTTTATGAATAAGGGGGTTAATGTGGATCAGTAGTATAAAGCATGGTAATTATCGCTGCAGTAAATTACGCATGACGTCTTTGCATTATATTTTACCAACTTGATTCGGAAGGCTGTCTGTGAATGAGACTGTACAGAATGGGGCAATTGCATGTAAATGAAGTATTTCTTTACACAACAGTGGGTGGATGTAGGTGATATGATTGATCAGTTTTCATAGCAAAAAACAGTAATTTGACTACACTACACTATGCCGCATAGATATGATTCATACTCCCCAGGCTAAGGTAAGGCTGAGTCAGTCTATTTTGTCAATGACTGCCGGCGACTGAGGCTCAGCCATGGTCACTCGGTCATATAAGGATCGATAGTTAGGAGAACAATCATATCGTTGCGAATACATTCATTGTATTTGACAGGTGTGCCTCTAAGAAACCATGTCGCAACGATTCCAAAACACTTATAAATATCATTATCATTGAAGCCTCCCCTTAGTACGGCACAATGAACGACAACCAGGCATCAACATTCAACATCCATCGGTATATCCATCTACTAGTGAGAGTCAAGCCAACGCTGTATCTTCCGGTTCGTGGTCGCCACTCGACAAGCTCTTACAAGTTTACTAGCATTCACCTCTCGCAAAACTAAAACTTTTTGGCGACGCATAACAATGTTTGACCTAAGAATGAAGCAAAATTATAAAACCAAAATAAGAACAGGTAGTAAAAGCCGTAATTCCATTTCCATTACGCTATTATAATAAAAAAGAGTATCATGTGTTTGCGTGGCAGACGGGTGAGAGAATTACACGGCCGCAACGCGGGATGCTTCCAAATGAGTTAATACGAACGACGTGTCTTTTTTATGCGTTTATTTACAATTTACAACCGGGGACTTTAGAAATATTAAATCGTTTGAAAAAATTAAGCGGCTCATGTTTTTCTAATGTGTTTGGAGATGCGGCTCTCCTGTTTGCGTAAGCAGAAAAGTTTTGAAAAGGGGTTATTTTAAATTGAAAGGGAAGTATCTACTTAATAAAACGAGGACTCTTTTCAGCAAATTTTTTTTCATGCTTTATTTTTGTCATCAGTTCACTCTACGCTGTCGATTTTTATTTTCTTTTCACAGGATTCATGGCAATAGGAAAAAGTAAACTTTTAGCATTATTAAAGAACACAACAAACATGGTAATCTGTTTGCTAATCGATCTCTAGCGGACGCTGTGTACAATTTTCCGGTACAAATAGTACCTATCCAAGTGACCTTTTCCGTATCATAATCTATTCATGTATATGCAAAATTTCATCCAAATCCGTGCAGCCAATAACCCCACAAACATTTACATTTATGCGGATATCAGGACTGTGCAATCCCTCCTCGCTACCACTATCTTACTCGCTAATCCTACCGCCAAGCTGCTGTGTTCCGGGCGTGGAGACGACAGTCCGCGAAATAGATAGACAATAACACATTTTCAATCTCTGGTGTTAAGTGAGTCCATAGGTGGTAGTACTTACCCATTTCTTCATTTTATATCAATAATAGATTAAAATATTGCGTCAGTGGTGTCAATCAACGAAAATAGATTGTTTAAGGTTCGTGAGCTTTTTGTGTACTTATTGGACACACGTCATACAATTCAATAAAGACTGACTGAAATAACACTGACGATCACTAGTATGTTTAATACTAAGGGTCAGGACGGCTACTCTGTAATTCGATTTTCAAAGTTAGAATCATACCTTCTCTCTCACTCTCAAATTAATTTAGTGTGAGCGGAATGGCATGAAACAAACATCTAAAATCGAATTTCAGAGCATAAAGCCTTTTTCACAACTCTCTTTGAAGTTCCTGATATCAAAAGTGTCAGATATGATGGCATCTGTTTGTATCGTAGTATAATAAATAGAGACAGCACCATAGATATCTGATGCTTAAGATACCTTTGAAATTCTTTCACACTAAAACTATTGAGCTGTCGATCAATTTCTGAAGAAGAAATGTTAACATCGCATTGGGAAAAAGTTTAATTGGATTACCTCTAACAAAAAGGAATATTCTGATTTATCCTGTCCAAATAGATTACCTACTTAGGTACCTGTCTCCCGTAATTTAAATAGAGGTTTGATTTGAGAATGCAAATGAATCTGAATCAGAAGCAAGCCAAGTCTGTCCGGCAAACGTAACGTAACTTGAGGTCACGTATGACTTGACGCAAATGATCCGCGAAACGGACACGGGATTGTACTCGTAAGACCAGCGCTGGCTGTAAGGTGTAAAGCCAGCATAATGCTGAGTTCGTTTCTTAGGCTCTTTATACGTCACTAGCAGCCCGTCCCGGCTTCGCACGGGGTAGACAATTATTTATTTTTGGAATTTGGATATAAAACACTGCAGACTGCATCGCAAACAACGGCCACAGCGCTATGGCGGTTTTGTTTACTGTTTGAATTTTTTAATTCGTAATATCTTTTGAATGGAAAGTCCAATTTAAATAATTTAAAAACTATTTTATAGGTAGTTAAATGGTCTTGACCATAAAATAATTTATTTGGATAAGGATTAATATAAACACATAAATAGCATGGTTTGAATTTGGTTAGCATTTTCATTAATGTTTAAAATAAAAAAGTTGTTGTAGTGACATAACTACAATAGTTGGACATATGCTACCGCGGAGTTTTTTGTAGACATTATGATGTTTTTCAATATTGTTGTACATTATTTTAGTAATAGTTTCGGCAGCGCATTCGACGAAAGACATTTTAAGACTCCTTTTTCTACACCTTCGGTTACATTGTTCAAATTTTACCAAGGATCCCTAATTTTTTTCAAAATGAAATGTAGCCTATGTCAAATTGGAAGAATGTAGCATTCTATTGGTGAAAGAATTTTTTAAATCGGCCCAGTACTTTTTGAGCCTATTCATTACAAACATACAAAAATAGATACAAATCTTTCCTCTTTATAATATTAGTGTAGATGTAGATTAATAAACTTTTCTTTTTGAAGTGTAAACTTCTTTAGCGACGCTGAGCACTTTTTGGGATAGGTAAAAAATGTTAAACCCGTGTCAGGCGTAAGACGGAGGGAGAGTTTAAGTACCAGGATACCAGGATCCTCTAAGAGCTTATTTTGAAATAGGTACGAATGAAGCTAGAGTCGCGTTCGATTTTTGAAGTGTACGTTGATTTCGTCGCTTTAACGTATGTGCGTTTGGCCTAGTGGTATAAGGTGTGGAATAACAGTGTGTTCACTCAGGTGACCTCAGTTCAAATCTCGTGTTTTTTTTTCTTTTTTTTTTTTTTTCTTTCACTTCTGCCGGCACTCCCGGAGTGCTACCCGGTGTTTTTTTAGGCGGCTTCTTGGTGGATGCAAGCCGCTTCCAACCGAGGCAACTGGAGATCTATGGGGAGACCTATGTCCAACAGTGGACGTCCCATGGCTGATATGATGACGATGAAACTGTTATTTGCTTTTCATTCGTAATTCGTAAGTTCGGGAGGCCTTTTTAAATCCTGCTGTCTTAGTTATATCTTGTCTTAGTAGCTCAGAATCAGATTTGAATTAAAATTGGTTTATTTCCAAATACTAAGAAGATTTGCAATTTGGATTGTGCACGAGTTTTAAAACGTCTGGTCTGGAATGATAATGATCTATAATCAGTGACTTCTACTTCATCATCTTAGTGCTCTTAGGTATTCCTAAAATAAAGTCTAGCTATCAGCCAGACGCGACTTTATTATAAAAGCAATATCAGCGACTATTTGCTTTATGTGATGGAAAATATCTCACGAGCTCGGGCAGGGCAAGAAGCGACACGATGCTAGCTCTACTTATTGGAAGTCAGCAGAAGATAGATTTTCTAGGTCACCTGTCTTGACGGAAAATAATGATCGAGGATGCTTTTTGCTTTAAATGCGAATTGAAAAAAAAACTCTACGAATAACCTTAAGTATCTTCTTGAACATAAAATACGCTCATTCACTTTAGTAAGACTAGTGTTTACACTTTAGACATCCTACGTGCTCTGCTTTGCCCAAATTAATGTTTTTTTCTGTAGTCGGAAAAAGGAAGCAAAAGCGACCAAGAAAACGTAGAATAGAAACTGAGAATGTTTGCATGGCAACTACATCCTCAGTTCTAGCGTCTTATTCTTCGTCCGAAAACCGATATTCAGTTGGAAACTTTTTCGTCGCAACCACCTTTCATCATAAATCCATCCAATAGATTTATTAAACGTCAGATTTCGTCGGCCAGTTCTATCGCAATAATCCTACTACTATTATAAAGGCGAAAGTTTGTAAGTATGGATGTATGGATGTATGGATGTTTGTTACTCTTTCACGCCAGTACGGCTTAACGGATCTGGATAAAATTTGGAACAGACATAGTTTATGATTTGGAATAACACATAAGCTACTTTTTATCCCGGAAAATTGCGTAGTTCCCGCGGGATAGCGATAAACGAATTCTTTGCAGACGAAGTCGCGGGCAACAGCTAGTCCGTTATAAATACGATCAATTCGCCGTAAGCTTTTCCTATAGAATTAACAATAAATTACCCGCTAATGCCTTATGCCATTACAAAGCAATTAATCAAATTGCGAGAAATGAAAGTCCCAAAAATAAGACATTCAGGACCACTGATAAACATCGTTAGGTGGCTAAATATCCGGCGGAATCTATATCTATCGTTTGTTACAAAGGAATTCGCGTTTTTCAAGTTTATAATAGAAACTCATAGAAATTTCGGAATAAAGGAAATATCGGGCACTATTTGAACACCTTGGTTTGCTAACAAAGAAATGGCATCTAATAAACGTTATTCTACAACAAGAGCTAGTAGGTATCGCGAGAAAACACCTATGTTTATGACAACATTCCCAATACAACAAATCAGAATCAGGAGCTTATACGGAAAGCAATTTGAATGCAAGAAATTGTCGCAAATTCATAGGTACTATTTTCTTCATAATTTATGCCAAAAACGTACCTATACAAAAATAGGACGACAAATCTATTTACATATTGGACTCTCAAAGAGTTTTAATTGTAATAAACTTTACTTTGCTTTTGTTTGTTTTACTTAGCGCTTAATCTATTGTTATCTTTTATCACTTAATGTTATTTTTTTCTTTATTTTTTTTCCTGGCAGTGCCAACCTGCCAGCCACATTTGACCGTTTGACGAATCAATTACCAAATTCATCAAACTACAGTCAGTAGTGTTGCCATAATCTGTATTCAGGACTTAGTGACTAAAAAGCCGGATTTTTGGGTCTCAAGGCCAAAAGCTAAATTAAAAAATATTAACCAATTATACATGTATACTTTGAAGTTGCGTTCGCGTATCTTGACGCTCTCAACTCGCTCATACTATTGTATGAATCACATAAATCAACAAAGAAAATAAGAGACTGAGCAGTTTAATTTGGATGGATAAGCGATAAAAGCTAACTAACCTTATCCTGCCCCACTTTATATGGATAGACAAAAATGCTACAGAACTCTTGAGGATTGAATGAGGAAATACATTTGATACTAGCGGTTGCCGCGAATCCGTATGCGCAGAATTTTCTTATCGCTATCCCGCGGGAACTATGCTATTTTCTGGGAAAAAAGCTATCCTATGTATCCCCGGGACTGAAACTATCTCTGTACCAAATTTCATTAAAATTGGTTCAGTGGCTTAGGCGTGAAATCGTGACAGACAGACAGACAGTTACTTTCGCATTTATAATATTAGTAGGGAGAGCTTTGAAAAATAGAAATAAACCTCTTTCTGTACTAACTAAAAAAACAAGTTATGTAAATCTAAAGTAATCACTCTATAGTACAGTTGTTAATAAATACTGAAACTACACCCAGATAGGTACATAAATGTAGCGGACCTTGGTCTTTGTCATTATTTGGAACCTTCCAATTTTTTTAAACTAAGGACATTCAAAACATTCAAATACAATAGAATTTATTAACATTTCCTCTCAGTGAGAGTCAGGTCCACCTAGTGGGTGGCCTGCCAACACTGCGGTGCTACTATACTATACTTCATTTAATTTAGAATGAGAAACCACAATAGCATTATATTGCGTCTGGTCAACTATTTCTTACCTAGCAAATAGTACAGTGCAATAGTTTGGCAGCCGCAAAATAAAATTGTTTTGTCACTTTATTTGCGTGTCGTCAATTGTTACTCTAGTACAAATTGTTAAGAGATTACAGTTCACAAGCCGCAATATAATGTTGTTGTGGTTTCTCATCCAAAATTAAATGAAGTATATACTAATACTTATACTATACTATTACTATACTATACTAATACTATACAACAATGCAGTGGCTTATTTTAAATATCCTGATGTGTTGTGTTGTTAATCATGCTAAATGTGGCCTCTAGGTCTTGTTACCTTAGGCTCTGTCTACCGCATAAAGAAAAAAGATGTGATTTATGTAGATGAGCTGATTCAGACCTGTCAATATAAAGGGTCTTCTGGTTCACATTATGAGACTTCCTCCGGGACTCCTTTAGTCCGGAAAGTTCCCTATCATGCGAGTTTCATTCAACCCAATAGCATCTCAATTGGTCAATTGGTGTTGTTTGTCCCATGATATTTATTTATTTGTTGAGAGTCTAGTTTAGATAATACATATATAAGGCTTCTGATTAACTTCATTGAGTAATACCTACCTGATATGAATTGTACCTAATATTTCTTTCATAATAAATTGGTTTGCAACCTCTAACTTCGGATAATTCAGTTTAGATGCATGTACAAATTAAAGGTAACTTAAATTTAAGCCAGTTTGAACATGGAGCTGCTGAAAAACAAACTTTGTTGTAACTGTAAAATAAATCAACCCTGTATTTGTCATAACAAATATTATAGAAATTGCTATAAAAAAATCTCTTCTGTTTAAGTAATACATAATTGGATTACTTACAACTAGCCATGTTTTTTTTTTCTTCATATAAACAACATTTAGACCTTAAATTCAAAAAGTTATAAATAAATTTTCCTTGGATTTAAAGAAAAGATTTGCATGCTTAGTGGTTTTACTGTAACACCTTGAAAAAGCAATTATTGAAAGAATGGAAAGAATCACTAAAAATAAGCAGTTTATAATTATTTTTTGTTGGAAATAAAAACATTGAAAATAACTAAGTAAATAGCCTAGCCAAGTGCCAACCCACACATTTAACATTTGTTACACCAGTATTTAGGTTTCTATATTTAATCAAATGTACGGCAAAATCCGGCTTACTACGGCAAATGTATTATAATTAATTCAAACCACGTTCTACATCAGAAATATGTATAATAAATAATGGGACCTATTATTTCAAATGGGTCAAGAGTTTGTATTCAAATGTATCTGAAAGAATATTAATATGCGAGTGTATTTAGCGAACGCAGTTACGAAACTTGTTTTGCGAACAGACGTCTGCTATAATATATTACGTAGATCGCTATTTATTACTAACTGTAGAAAGTTGTACTCTTTATGTGGAAATCATAAATGGGTCATCACGTTTTCAGTGATTACAACACTAGTTTTCACATTAATCTACAAGATTATTGATAAATTCTATATTAAATGTGTTAATAAAACATTAGTTTTCTATATTATCGATCGGTTTTGTTAGCAGACGGAATAATACTTACCAATAACCTCGCTGTTTTGAAGACACCACTGGAGCTTTTAGAAAGTCCGATCTGAACCCGATTGTAAACACTAATAACAAATGCACATCGCACTTATTCGAATTGCGAATTTTAATTGTTTTTCTTCACAAACCATAAAAACGCGACGGCAAACGAAACAAAATTCCTGGTTAGAGCGATGGCGCCACTGGGTTATTATAACAACAAGTGACGTTTTGTGTAGTGTTGCTAGTACCTATTAAAAGTCATTAACATTTTGATAGTTATTACTATTTATTTATAAGAAAAATAAACAAATGATAAGCATGTATTTAAAAGTGTTAGTAAAAAAGAAACATACCTACCAATCTTTAAGAATTATGTTGTTCACTCATTTTCTGCCATAGTTATAGGAATCATTACTCGGAGTTCTCTACTCTATGAATAAATCGCTATAAAGTAAAATAGGTGGATAGATATTTTAAAACCAATCTTAAATCTACTTTAAAAGTGAATAAAAATAAAAGCTGTAAGAGTACATTCGAGTGCAAGGTAATTAGTCAAGAAAAACTCGTTCAAAGAGCTCAAAAAATCTGTACATGTACACACATAAAATTGGATGCAGAATTAAATTTGAGCTCTCCAACTGTTTAAGTACCTACTTACTTTTCTGTCAAGTGTAATTCTCAGGAAATTACCACCACTTGCTCACCACCCCACTTGCTAGTTTTCCTTCCTATTCATATAAAAAAATATTTAAAAAATATTAGGCAGTCAATAAAACTAAAATGATTGATAAACAATTTTATTTTTAAATAATAAACTGACACCTCTTTGGTTCATGCACGAAATAGCGGCCTGTTTTGGCCTGTAACTATAGACCGACCGCTTAATTAAGCGCTTAATTAATAAGAAAATAGACATTAATTTTTATCTTTCATCACATTCTTCACATAACAAGATATTCGAAAATATGTTGAACAACCTTACAGATATAAGGCATTTCCAAGGAATACTTTTACTCATAATACTAGTACGAAATTGAGCAAAGATTCATTAGTAGACAGTTTAAAACCAAAGAACATTTTATTCTAAAGGGTTGTGAAGAAATTATAATATATTAAAATAGTTACATTAATTAACTCGTCAGGCAAACTAGGCAAATATGATAAAGCTATTATGCTTTTCGGGTCTACCCAGTGTCGTAATGTAGGTGGTTATTATTTAAATGATGACAACACCCACTACTTAACATATTCTACCCTGACAAACCTTGATTAACTTTGTTAGCTATTATTGATTGTGATATAAATATAAAAATATTTACTAGTAGCTAGGCATGTTAATAATATAAACATTTACCATATTGCAACATACCTAAGTATTATATTATACTTAATAGTCCAAAGGCACTTTTAATTTAATTTACATTATTACATAGCAATCCTCGTTTGATACTTGATTAGCCAAATATTACAAAAAAAAAATACAAGACATAACTTATCATATAAATCGATAATATAATAAAAATATTTTGTCTTAAATATTATAACGGCCCATGCTGCACCTAGGCGGATGAGACTTTACAAAAAAAAACAAATGGTATGCAATGGTCACCCATTTCATTTGACATGACATGACAACAATTTTGCAACGAAAAACTGACAGTTCCAATGATAAATGACTATCTCATAGTTTTCAAATTATTAGCAAGAATATTTTTACAAACAACTTTTAAAAGCTATCAAAGTTCAGTAGGCATTCTTAAACGCTATGATGTTACCACAAAAAAATCGGCAATCGTCGAACATGTCAATTCATAGACAATTGTAATCGCAACTTTATAGACATGCGTGGCTTATAAGTCAACGCGCGTAAAAAGGGCTCCCGCCAATTTGGTCCGTATTTCGCTCATGCGCAGGTATATCGCCAGGAGCTCTTTTTACGTGCGTTGATTTGTATTTTTATTTTGCTTTTAAATGCAACTTCCTCTATACTCGCAGACAGATTGCTTAACCGAGTCCTCACCCGCGTCTAGTCCTACCGCCCGCACAGAGAGAGGCCCCCTTTGTCACCTACCCCGCGCCCCTGTGCCGCGCGGGCGAAGACTCAGCTAAGCGGTCGGTCTATAATGTAATTATTTTTAGGCTGAATAGTCTTCGTCACCGCAGCTCAAAAAAAAAACAAATGACAGGCGTCATATGATTTACTTTAAAAAAAAATCTATAAAATTAATTTATTATCACGCAAAATCCACTCCAGTGTCCAGTAAGTCCCGTATGAGTACGGTGGCCTTTCTCGGCAGGATCCTCAGTAGGTGGCCGAGGAAAAGCAGGTGCTTTGGCACAGAAGCCTCAGGGTAGTTGCGGCGCACACTATCCAAGATACCAGAGGCCGCAGCGCGGGGCGTCAGCGTACCAAAATAACTTGGTATCCTGGAAGGACCAATTTCCATTTCTATATACAGGAAGGCAAACAAGTAAGGGTGCTACCACAGCAATCGATTGATCATCGATCGAAGTCAGGTAGCTTTGGCAGTATGCTTAGTGTAAGTTTCCGGTCACAAAATCTCGCGTTTGCGTTAAAATGTCAAATACTATGAGAACAGTTTGTTGCCGTTTCGGTCCGCAAGTGGCGCTGCCAATTATTCCATAGTAATTGAGGCGTTTACGGGAACGCGTTCGAGACGTTTTTATATGCGAAAACTTACACTAGAGGCTCAGATCGACGGATAAACTAATCGATTCGATAACATCGATAACATCGATCGATTTGTGTGGTAGAAATAGGTCTAGTAGAAACTACTGTTCCGCTCTTCCATAGATTGATTGGATTTCCTGTCACTGAATTTCGTCTGTCGCACAGTAAGTGTGCCTAAGTATGTTATACAGTAACCGGTTGTCCTACCTCTCCACACTAACCCCCTTATTCATAAACGCTCTATAGGCTCTAACTTAGCAATCGTTTGTCCTTATCTGTGAAAGGTAAATGTTAAGTGACAGATAAGGAACACGATTTCCAAGTAAGTAAACAAGAAGCATATAGAGCGTTTATGAATAAGGGGGTTGGGTTATACTCATAGCTGGGCATTAACTCGTTAATCCGTTAATCGTTAATTGAGTTTTTGAATCAATTTTTTTTTGTCATAAATGGAAAGATCATATATAAGTTTTGTAAGAAAAGTATTTTTAGTTTTTTTTTATTCGCTATAATTAACGAGTTATACCGATTTGAAAATTGATCGTCGAGTACCGCACCGAAAACACACCGACAGTTCCCGAACAAGGCCGAGCCGCGTGTGACGTCACAATGTTAGTTTCCACTCGTAGTTAGTATACAGGTGATACCGTTTTTTGACTTTAATCTACTCTATTCTGTTATTATCCTACTATTATTATAAAATGCTATTGTTTGTGAGAGCGTATTGGTTTGTGATTCTTTCACGCTAAAACGGCTAAACAGATTTCGATAAAATTTGCCATACACGAACTTTATAATTTACAATCTGGATTTACGTACCGGCTATAGTAGGTGTCATTCACGATGGATGCCATCCACCGTGGTTCTTATTAATTTGTAGTTAAAGGTTAATTTTAATACATCTAAGAGTCTTTGTGGATGGCACTATCTATACTTCTATCATGCTTCTATCCCAACTTTCCACGGTACCGGGATTTAAAACAATAAAATTAGATGAGAATAGTGATGACTACACTTTGGTAGTAACTATTTATATGAATAAGTAAATAAGTCGTGGGATTTCAGTTCAAAATCCCGTTGATTTTATCCCAGGGGAATTTCATAAGAACACCCGGAATTTCGAGCACAAAGATGACATGTTGACACTATGACACTAAAAATGTTTATGGGTGTCGTTTTTGAGTAATTTGATGGCTCTGAGCCCGATTTTGGCATATTTTTTTAGATTCAAGATGGCGAATGACATTTTGACACTATTGACACTTTGACACTAAAATATTAATGGGTGTCGTTTTTGAGTAATTTGGTGCTTCTGAGCCTGATTTTGACATACTTTTTTGGATTCAAGATGGCGGATGACATTTTGACACTATGACACTAAAAATATTTATGGGTGTCGTTTTCGAGTAATTTTGTGGTTCTGAGCCAGATTTTAACATATTTTTTTGGATCCAAGATGGCGGATGACATTTTGACACTAAAAATGTTTATAGGTGTCGTTTTCGAGTAATTTTGTGGCTCTGAGCCCGATTTTGGCATAATTTTTTGGATCCAAGATGGCGGATGACATTTTGACACTTATGCCAATAAAAATGTTTATGGGTGTCGTTTTCGAGTTATTTTGTGGTTCTGAGCCAGATTTTGACATAATTTTTTGGATCCAAGATGGCGGATGACATTTTGACACTAAAAATGTTTATGGGTGTCGTTTTCGAGTAATTTTGTTCTTCTCAGCCCGGTTTTGGCATACCTTTTTGGATCCAAGATGGCGGATGACATTTTGACATTACTGACACAAAAAACACAAAAAAGTGTAAAATGTTACTCGAAAACGACCCCCATAAACATTTTTAGTGTCAATAGTGTCAAAATGTCATTCACCATCTTGGATCCAAAAAATTATGCCAAAACCGGGCTCAGAGCCACAAAATTACTCGAAACGACACCCATAAACATTTTTAGTGTCAAAATGTCAAAATGTCATCCGCCATCTTGTATCCAAAAAATTATGCCAACACCGGGCTCAGAGCCACCAAATTACTTGAAAACGACACCCATAAACATTTTTAGTGTCAAAGTGTCAAAATGTCATCCGCCATCTTGAATCCAAAAAAGTATGTCAAAATCAGGCTCAGAAGCACCAAATTACTCAAAAACGACACCCATCAATATTTTAGTGTCAAAGTGTCAATAGTGTCAAAATGTCATCCGCCATCTTGGATTTAAAAAATTATGCCAAAATCGGGCTGTTTTACTCTCCTCACCCGGAACACATCAGCGCAAGCATTGCTGCTTGGCGGCAGGATTACTAAGATGCTGGTACAGTCGACGTCAAAGATATCTTTACACTTTTGTGCCTTGTCGCTCCAAGCACTTTGACAACTTCATATGAAACTTCAAACATATAGTTACAACGACAAGGTACTAAATCTCTTTGACGTTAACCGTACCTAGCGATCCGAACGTACCTACCTAGAACAAGGTTAGGCTCTTACACCCGCAAAAATTCCTATTGAATATATAATACAATCCCACGGGATTATAAAAAAAAAACTAGAAATACCTATCAACCACAAAATCTAGCCATTAAAATTTACGTACCTACTACCTACTAGTCGAAGAAACTGAATCACGTAACCTACCTAATAGGTACAATTTAGCAATAATATCTCTGGCAGGGTGTATGTTAAAATTCCACAGTGGCAGGTAAGCGATTCAGTATCTTTCACTGTACTTAGGTACTTTATTGTGAAATCTCAGGTCCAGTAAAATCAATCCAGTTCACATAAATCAGAAACATTATCAGGATTAAGCTTTTATTACCTACCTACACATGACTAAAACAAAAATTTACTTACTATAAGGTGATATGCGTGCTCGTTTGCCACCTTATTTCATAAAAAAAACTTCAGCAGATATTTTTTGTATTAAATTTCGGGTATTTTTAGTGAAATCAGCCGTTAACCCAGTATTGTCGTGAAATTGCTTTAACATTGTGACGTCACAGCCATGGCGACCAATCATGACCCGTTCCCGGTCAAGTGGTCATATTTCAAATTTCATGAATTTTGAATTGCTTATAATTAATTAAAAAAAAATATTTTAAGATTTCTTTGAATTAGATATTATATAATATGCTATAAAGTTTTAAAAAACATAAAAAAAAACGATATTTTTTTTAAATTCAAAGACTCAATTAACGAAGTTAACATTTTGATTAACGGATTAACTTTTAAGTTAACTTTAAAAAATGTTAACGGACACGTTAACTTCCGTTAATATGCAGAAGTCCGTTAATCGTTAATCCTATGCCTACTAATTACCGCACGGCACCGCGGCGCGGCGCGAAAAACAAATTCAGACAAGTATGAAACGACAAGTGCCGGGCGGCGCGTGGCAGCGAGTGAAATAAAAACAAAACTAAACTAAAACTAGGTACATTTTGCCGGTGCGTGCGAGTGAGAAAACTGCGAAGAGATTTGTTTCGTTTGATCATTTCATTACTTAGCGCAGAACCTAAACCAACAGGTTTTATAAGTTCACTAACGCAACGATATAAAAATGCAGTTTCACATATATTAACGGATTAACGATTAACGTTAACTTGCGTTAATTCTTCCGAAATGTAACGCTTTAACGATTAACGAAGTTAACTATTTGATTAACGGTGCCCAGCTATGGTTATACTACAAATCCTGTTGCTAAATGGGGCGATGATATTCGCAAGGCGGCGGGCAGGGATTGGAGGAGGAGAGCTGAAGATCGAGCCCAATGGCGTGCCATGGGAGAAACCTATGTCCAGCAGTGGACTGACACGGGCTGATGATGACGATGATGATGACTAGATACAAATCCAATAAACCCAAATATCAGATGGGCCTTGACTCGACCTTAAACCCTTAAAGCTTGAAAGTCAGAGCTTAACCATATCGAAATTAGTCACAGTTTACCTATTTACCCAAATACAAACTAAGAGACATGAAAACAGAGTTCATAATAGCTATTTGCGTAGTTCGGATAAGCGCACGATAACATTTTCGAGGATTATGCGAAAAATCCAGTTGATAACATTACTAATACTTATCACAGTGCAACATGCATAATCTGTCAATTCAAAAACGTGGTTACCAACGTGTGATTAGATTATTGTGTGTCTATTTTCTTAATGGTCTCTCGGCAATAGGGAATATGCATTAAAAAAAAAGCGACGGTTAGCACACCGGGAGTGCCGGCAGAAAGTGAAAACTACACACACGCACACACGCGCAAAAAGAAGAAAAAATAAAAAAATAAACGAGATTTGAACTGTGGTCACCTGAGAGAACACAATGTTATTCCACACCTTATATCACTAGGCCAAACGCACATACGTTAAAGCGACGAAGTCAACGTACACTTCAAAAATCGAACGCGTCTCTAGCTCCATTCGTATTTCAAAATAAGCTCTTAGAGGATCCTGATATCCTGGTACTTCAATTCTCCCTCCGTCTTACGTCTGGCGCGAGTTAAACATTTTTTACCCATCCCAAAAAATGCCCAACGCCGCTAAAGTAGTTTTCGCTTCAAAAAACCAAATTACTTAATAAATAACGAAAATATCGTAAAAGAGACGTGTTCTTTAAATTTACAAGGTACCCTAAGCCGACGAGCATGTATGAAGAGATACGTCTGGATCGTAGCAAATGGATCATAGCAGTCTCTGCCTATCTTTGGGAGAGAGGCGTGACGGTATATACAGTACCCGGCCATAAAGATTGCACATCGGTCTTCTCGGCTAATTTCGGCTGTGTAGAACGTTGTGTCGCTCCAACTTACGTGACGCCAATTGACAACATTTCATTTTTATAACACCTGAAAATGTATATATGGTTCGAAAGCATTTTGCCTCCTGATCACTGCAATATCGCCTCTCTGCAGTTCGCCTTTGTACTATTTTCTGTGTAATTCTGTATTTTTAAATTTTTATGTGCAATATGGAGTTTACATACATATGTTTATTTAATTTTAATATCGGTTATTATAAAAAATAAAAAATAATTAAAAATATGTCCTAATTTTACCAATACTACCACAGGATAGGTGAAACGCCTTTGCTTTTTTCACGATAAAAAATAAGCGATCATAATTTTGTATTTTTGACAACTTCAAAGTACAAGAGGGGCAACTCTGAAATTCTATTTTCGAAGTTCGTTGCATACCTTCTCTCTCACTCTCAATATAATGACTATTAGTATGAGCGGAACAGCACAAAACTGAAAATCGAATATTGGAGAATAGGGCCTGACATTGACAATTTGAAATTAACGTTAGTTTTTTTTCTATAGAGAAAAGACAAAGGGATAAGTGTGTATTCTGTGATAGTACCGGAGTTGCGCCCTTTTAGAATAAGCACAAATTAATAAATAAATTATAAATTAAACACAAGCCCTAGCGAAAAAATTAAACTGTCAGCATGTTCATCTTTTCAAACAAAATACAGAGAACCATTAAAATTATAGGCTCAGAAATATGAAATGTTGTCAATTGTCTTTCCAAATACCGAATTGCAATCTTTATGGACGAGTACCGTATGTAAATAAAGGTCCGACCACACCGGTACGTAAAAGACGTTGACGGTGCGTATAAACAACAAAATGTATGAAGACTCGGTGAGAAAACATGACGCCAACGACACGTCACTGCGTATGCGGTGTGGTCGGACCTTAATTCAGTTTCCATTACCTTAATCGTAGGTCTGAGATGTCATCCCCCACGATGAATGGGTAGATGTGTGTCAGCGTCACGTGAACTCCGTCAATTTTGTTTATCCTCAGATCCTCCATTAGAGATTCGGCCAGGCCTGGAAAATTAGACAAAATACATAAGGTCTTTTCATTGTTAACTGTTGTTAAACAAAATTCTAACCTCAATGTACAAACTTTTGCAAATAATAAGGTGTATTATGCCTAAACCTGAGGCAATATTTTGTAAGTACATAATTTTGCTGATATTTTATCTCCAGTTCCTTTACTTACGATGGGATAGTCAGTCAGATGGGAGTCAGAGAAAGGAAAGCCAGACAGACTGGCGCCGTAACGCCCGTAACGCGTTACGTTACGAAGCGGTTTACCCTCCTATAAGAAGTTATTTTCAAAATGTCTGACCTTGCACGGCGAATTGCGCCACACTTAGCGGCATCTGATCCTTGATGTAGCTGAGCCCAGCCACCGAGGTCAGAGCCACGATGTGCCCGTGGTTCTTGGCTTTCATAGCCGGCATGAACTGGTCTATCAGCTGCAAATAAGCCATAGATACCACGTGAGTTCAGCAGGCTTATTACGTAACTCCGCAATCGCCATCGTGTTCATTTTGACAGTTCATGTATGAATGTGACGGCTAGCTGATTCCGATGCCAATTGTCAGCCCATACATGAACTGTCAAAATGAAGACGATGGTGATCGCGAGCGAGTTACGTAATAAGCTTGCAGAGCCTCTAGTGTTAGTTTTAGGTACGACAGACGTCACGAACACGTCCGCGTTAACGTTTCAATTACTATGGGAAAATGAGCAGCGCCACAAGCGGAACGAAACATCAACTAAAATTTCTCATAGTACTTGACATTTTAACGCAAACGCGGTCGAGAAACGCTAGGAAGATGACGATGATAAATGAAAGACTCGAGCAGCAACTTTATTAAGGCATCAGGATACCAAGGTCCTCACCCAGAAATAGGACGTCAGCGTGAGGTCCAAGGTCTCGTGGATGTCTTGAGGAGGCTGCGTCAGCAACGAGCGCGGGCTGGGAATGCCGCAGCAATAGAACAGCATGCTGACGAACCCGATCTCCTAGAACATCATCAATCATCAAATATTATTAGGCAGGGTAGGGTAGCACCAGTGTTAGACAGTTTAACCTTTTCGCCACCGTTGACTTAACCGTTTCGACGCCAACGACATATACATATAAGCATCGCAGGTTGAACACCAACGACCTATATATTACGTCCATTACTTCAATGCAAAAGCAACCTTAGGTTCAATTTTAGGCATCGCAATAAAGAAGTCTGGTGTATGGATGACGTCTCTTGTATCTGATGTGGCGGCGAAATTAATATGAACTTGCAGTGTAAAATGCACCTTCCTTTGAAAAGATAAAGTTGACAGTTGCGAGTAACACGGGAGGTGCTTAGCGTGAAAAGGTTAAGCTATCAAGCACCAGTAATGGACACTTCATTCATAATTTAAAGATATGGTTATAAAATTACTGTTACAAAATAAACTAGCCCTTCGTTTCTTTACATGAAAGTTAATGTTCATTATTGGGTTCTTTCATTACTGGTGCTGTCACCTTAGACTCTACAGGTCTTGCTAGAAGAGGAATTCTTCCAGTACCCTCTATAAGTCCACACAATTACTGATAAGTATCATTCGCGGTGAGACACAGTTTGTAAGATCCAAGGTGCGTCAGGGACTCGCAATCATTAGGCACTGAAATCTTGTTAAAATGTTGCCACACCACAAAAACACCTTACCTTTTGAACCTGCTTCGCTAGCTCTTCAACATTTTCTTTCTTCGTAATATCACAGGTGAAGCCAAGTGCTGAACCGTCCCTAAACTTGATAGCTTCTAGAGTGTCCTTGTTAGTTGCACTATTTTTATCAACGCATAGAACTATAGCGCCTAGTTCTGACAGCTGGATGGCTATCTCTCTGCCCACGCCGTTGCCAGAACCTATTACCTAGCATTAAAAAAAAAACTTTAAAACAACACGAAATATTGCACCACCTGCTGAGATCTGTTCTTTTCTGCAGTCCGTTATGGTTGCCTGGTAGAGATCGCTCTGTAGCGATAAGGCCGCCTATTGTTACCTTATTACTTCTGTATACCTTTTTTTCTGTTTTGATTGTTAAATGTGGTGTTCAATAAAGAGTTATTGTATTGTATTGTATTATATACAGTAGGGGGCAAATGATTAAAAGCAGTTATAAAATTAGATACAATACAGCACCATACAAAAAAATTAACAAAATAAAAAATGGTTCACACAGAAAATTACAAGGCAAGAACACAGGCACAAACAGATATTTTAAAATTAGATTTAACTATCATGCAGTAATTTCGTCCTTATTCTTTTGTTTACAACATGAAGGAAGTTTATAATGCAAATCACCTTTTCCAGATACAAGGTATGAACTTGATATCTAGAGGCAGTGCAGTCAGTAAATCCAACCTCCTTTTTTTGTGGTTTACTTTTTATCACTACATAGTATATAGTATAAAACAAAGTTGCTTTCCGCTGTCTGTCCCTATGTATGCTTAGATCTTTACGCAATGGATTTTGATGCGGTTTTTTTTAATACATAGAGTGATTCAAGAGGAAGGTTAAGAAGCTAGAAGGAGAAGCTAGTTACTTATATATTGAGATTAAGACTTACCAGAGCTGTCTCCATACTCAGTGATTTCATGGGCGGAGGTCGGAACAGTTCATACACCGCCTGCATGATGGCAAATACCGCGTTCACCACCACCCAGGACAGGTCTATCATGAGGATGCACAGTGAGTACACTCGGAGCAGCATCTTGATAGGGAACAAGACATTCAGAACTAAACTGAACAGTGTGTCCATTACACTTGGTTCCTGCAAAGGTATAGACATTATCGAGTCTGTCTCCTTTACCTCTACTTTATTAATTAATCTGTAGTGCTTTGGTATTGGGTATTTTGTATTCATCTTCATTTTTTTGAAAGCACTATTTAAAAAAATTATGGCTTCAGCCAATTCCGAAAATAAATTCAGGTATGTAATTTCAAAGCGGTAACTCAAAAAGAAGTGGTATAAAGGAAGTCCTTTGTGGGTAATTTGTTAACGTTCCTTATTTGTATACTGCTTCTACCCACAGTGTTGTGTTATACTTACTTATACATATTTATTTGAATTCATATATTTTTAGTTTAATTTTTAATGAAAATTGAATACCACTTACCATTATAGAATGCAGTTTAGCCATATATATTAAGGGATTAGGATTAATTATCAAATCATATAATTAACAAATAAAAAAAAAAAGTTTTATTTTACTTTCAGTTTTTGAACGACGATTAACTTGACAAGGTCTCCAATAGTACAATGTCAATTGAATGGACAACGAAACGGAATTAAATTAAACAATGATAGTTCGATAGGTATCACCTACAAAACTGATAAAGCCTGATAAAAAAGTTCAAGAACACATTGTACAATGCCATGTTGATGCCATGCTACAAATATAATTGACGGGCCACTACGTCAATTATATTTGTACAATTATAATTATAATTTACTGATTCATATTGTTTGTGGTTTGTGGTAGCAAGTTGGATCAAAAGAGAGATGCAACACAAAACTGAAACTGATAACAGAAACAAAACACATTTATATGCTCTTAAGTTATTGCTTTGCTATGTGTCTATTAAATTAATTCAATGTGTTATAAAAAAAATAGAGAATCAGATCAGATTCGATGTTCAATTCAATGTCAATATTGTCAATTGTCAAGTTGTCAACAAATAAAAGTGACAGCTCAGCTCACAGCTGGTCTGTCTGACAGTGACAGTGACACCGAGCAGTGACATGACAAGGTCCATGGGAAATCATTTTTGTACATAGTAACCCTTAACGTTATTGGTGCGGGCGCGATTTGACATTGACACCCCACTCCGAAATTCGATTTTAGAAGTTCGTATCATGATGCCATCTCTCACACTCAAATTATTGAATATTAGTGTGAGCGAAACAGCAAGAAACAAACTTCAAAAATCGTAATTCGTAGGGTAAGACCTGCTGAATAAGTGCTGAATACATTAATAACAAGCACCGTACGGTGAATAGTATCTAAAAACGAAGTTTCAGAGGCAATTGCGATTTTCCAATTGTTGTACTAATTTACCGTCATGTTGTTTTAACGGTGTCCATGGAAGACTTGCTTAGCTTTTACTCTGAGGCGGACATATTGTTCTCAAATTACTTCACATTTATCATACTTCTCTGACAATTTTCATATTCTTTAGTCATTGACTAAGGTCAATGCCATTGATCAAATGTCAACACTTAAAAAAAATACAAGAAATAGAAAATTGAAATTGAGCTTGTTTGTTTTTAATAAAATAATTACCAGCTACCGTGAACACAGAGTACCTTTGTATATATTGCGATCGTGAACCTGTACTTATTACTTCCATGCAACAACCTGAAAATCGGAGAAACTTGTTTTCTATTGCTTAAACAATGACGTTTGTTTACCAAGGAGATCCAGATCTAGAAGCAAAAGCGAAGAAAGGTAATCTAATACTTTACTGAAATCCAATCTAATAGTGTCTAAAGTGTCTTCTCCAATCTCAACATTGGCGGAATCATCGACAGTCTGGACAGAGCTATAAAATGAATAATTGAATTGAATTGACAACATTTCATTTTTATAACACCTGAAAATGTATATGTGGTTCGAAAGCATTTTGCCTCCTGATCACTGTAATATGTTTATATAATTTTAATATCGCTTATTATAAAAAATAAAAATTAATTAAAAATATCTCCTAATTTTACCAAAACTACCACAGGATAGGTGAAACGCCTTTGCTTTTTTCACGAGAAAAAATAAGCGATCATAATTTTCTATTTTAGACAACTTCAAAGTACAAGGGGGTTGAATTCTGTTTTCGAAGTTCGTTGCATACCTACTCTCTCACTCTCAAGATAATGACTATTAGTATGAGCGGAACAGCACGAAGCGAAGCTAGAAAACGAATATTGGAGAATAGGGCCTGACATTGACAATTTGAAATTAATGTCAGTTTTTTTTTCTATAGAGAAAAGACAAAGGGATAAGTGAGTATTCTGTGATAGTATCGGAGTTACGCCCTTTTAGAATAAGCACAAATTAATAAATTAATTATAAATTAAATACAAGCCCTAGCGAAAAAATTAAACTGTCAGCATGTTCATCTTTTCAAACAAAATACAGAGAACCATTAAAATTATAGGCTCAGAAATATGAAATGTTGTCAATTGTCTTTTTACCATTTCATGCCTGCTGACTGGTAAACTAGGGCGCTAATTATACGCAGCTGCACTGCACTGCACCTACAGAACATAAAGCCATGCAGTTAATTTTGTTTCTATCACTAATCGGACTTTAACTTCCTTTCGTTATATTTTCTTTTCTGCATGTCATTGATTCAAAAGACCCAATTGAACCGGACTGGGGAAGCCTTGCAACTTGCAACAGACAGAGACTGGTAGAAAGAGAAAGGGGAGCCCTTTTGCCCAGCAGTGGCACCAAATAGGCTACTAAAAAAAATAACTTGGTCAAGCAAGATACTGGCTAAAGCTAAAATAAATAAAATAAAAAAGCCTTTTATTTCTGGTAACATTTTTACTTACATGCTAAACATTTTAACTTTTTTAGTGATTGACAAAGAAATTAATAATATGACAGTACAAATATAATTTATTCCACACCAGATCCCTCCTATGAGGTGAAGGCCTGGCTAAAGCTAAAGCTACATAATTATTTTTGTCAATTTTTAATAGTCCAATAGACACGAAATAATGTTTTTTTTTTATTATTTCCAGCTGCAGAGCGTATATCAGAAAACATGCATATTGTAGCCAATGAACCCTCACTGGCATTGTACAGGTTACAAGAGCATGTGCGCAAAGCTCTACCTCCCATGGTGGAACGGAGAATCGAGGTCACAAAGCTTCAGCATGAGCTCCAAGGACGGTGCTATGATGTGGAGTATGCTTTGAGGTAAACAATTCTCTTTTTTTTTTCAAAAATCTGAAGAATGTTAATCAGTGTGAAGCTTACGTTTGTTCAAAACTCCGCAGTGACTCCAGGGCCCTATTTTATAATGACTGACCCTATGTGTTAGATAGAGGCTTCCGCTTGTAAATTATAACTTATAGCTTTATAAAATAGGTCCCTGGAAGTGCTACTACTATACCTAGTATAAAATTGCCTAGTAAAATTTAAGGACCAACATGCAATAATTAATATTTACTTTTTATTGCAGCGCAGTGAAATCTATGGACAGTGCGGTAACCAGTTTCAAGAACATTCAAGAAATGTTAAAACAGTCGATATTTCTGAAGCAACAGTTAAAATATGAGGAGGGTAGGAGAAATAAAAAAGATTCCAGTTCGGTTTACAAACGTCTCTCTGCCCACATTGTGTTGGACCTTCCGGATATTTCCGAGTTCTCTATGGTTAGGGAGACTACTAACAGGATTGAGAACATGATGGCCCAGGCTAGGGGGTCTACGGCGGAGTTGCAGAGGTCACATACTACATTACATTGAAATATGATGTAAGGTGTACATAGATTATGGTTGCATAACACGGGCAATTTTGTACAATGATATATCACTATGTGTCTCTGTTACTCTTGTAGTTATTTGCCCTTGTACTCACATATGCTGAAACAGTAAATAGGCACAAGCGACACATAGTGAAAATAATGGTACAAAATTCTTCATACTTGCGATCACAGTATTGTAATTGTCATGCCAAAGTTGAACGCTTATCATGAGGTTGACAGTAAGTTTGATCTCACATACCTGAAGTATAACCTTATTTATAAATGGGTAGTTGGATAATATTACAAGCATGATACATACATGCTGACGTAAATTGCCCTATGCGTAAGAGAATCGCAAAGATTTTTAAGGTAAAACAAGCTAAGAAGTTAGTTTTTCCTGCTTGCCAAAAAATGACAGGCCAAAACCAAGTTGGTCATGGAAAATTTTAATTGTGTGTTTCACATTCGTGGTTTTGTGATGTTATGGGTTTGTAAGAACTCTATAAGCAAATTGCCAGCGCCTCTAGTGGTGACTATCGGCAACAAATTATTTTCATAACGCGTTAAAGATGTTGAAAAAACTATACTAAACACTGCAGTGATGTTATGATTTATCAAAGATTTCTAGGTTGGCTAGCATTTTCGCTTCTCAATCGGCTCATCGCTTTTCTACAAAGTCAGTTAGAAATCGAACCTTATCAGAAATGGAACCTTCTTATCAGTTAAACAATGTGGTCTCTTGTGCTAACCGTGAGGAGCTAAAAGTGCGTAGAAATTTATCAAAAGATTTATTCCACATGCAATTAAGTCGTGTGAGGACAAGTAAGGTACCTATTACGAAACAGCAATGAGGATAGGATTGCAAGATCTATCATTTCATGTACAATTTGACGTAAAAATATGAAGTACCAATTAGCTCAAATCATTTTCTAATCAAATTGCACACTAAGGTACTTAGGTACACAGTGAATGCGATTCTACGTGCACATCTCCTAAATAGCCTAGAACTAAATTTTCTTATTTTAAAATCGGCGTTGTCATTTGATTAAGACAGCCGCTCATACCTATAGAATAGCAAAGGGATTTAGCGACGCCTAAATAAAAGTAAGAATTTTAGCGGCCGCTGTAGAATCGGGTCCAGTACCTACCTAGATAGGTCAAAGTCAAACATGCAGTGCTCCCTCTTGTTCCTTCTAATAGGATTCACGTAGGACCACTACAAAACGGGTGTTCTTGCGGGTGTGGGTGGTGCTCCCACCATCATTAAGGCATGAGTAATGGATAGTGGTTAACTACTATAACATAAAAATGGGCAATAAATTGGAAGCAGTGACATAAAAGCTACGTTTATCATTTTATACCGAAGATGATTATATCAGCCGCTCGAAAGCGTGCCGGCAAATCAGTTCTCAAAGCTTTGAGAGTTCACAAAAGTGACACGTAGACAACCTATACGAAACGATGTCTCAAAATTACATTAATTTGAAACTGCTTCTGGTTGTAAATAAAACTCCTGGTGGCTTGTCAATTTTAACTTAATTACCAACATTTTTTTCTTTACACGTGGATGTCTTGTGTGATATTATGCTTATTTGTTCTTGAGATTCTATTCCAGTCTTACGCAAATACCCCAACCGCTGACTTGCGCCGATAACCCTTAGCGCTTTTCGCGCAAATGATTGCTTTGTATTATGTATCGCGTTAAGAAATTTCGTTGGCGCGATGTAGAACATTTGCAGCTACTCGTGCGTCGTAGCAGTTATCCAATCGATGACTAGGTGGCGCTAAGGTCGCAAAGTATAGTCACTTTGGCCGTTAAATTCCATCGAGTCAACTTTGCCTCATGTGTGAAACGAAAGAAGTAAGGAAAACTATCACGATGATCGTAATATTTTTTTACGATGGTTTCGAAGGATCATTTTCAGTGTTGTCATCGCTATGCGTAAAATTAGCATAGAATTTCACACTTACCCGTGGTCCAGTCAGCGTCAAATAGTTCGTGACAACCAAAGTGGCCAAAAACTTAGCAAGACGACCTTATTCCAACTGTAACAATGACGTGTTGTGAACTATAATCAGCGGCAATCCGCTAAATATAGCGGAACACAAAAGAAAGTCAGCAAAACGCATACTTAATGCTTGACCAGAAGAAAATAAAAATAGTTAAGTACCTACACTTTTTTTGTGTTCCGCTAAATATGCCGCCGAGTGTGTTTGGCTACTTTCGGTGTCATGAACCATTTGACGCTGAACATGTCCCACCCGGAAAAAATAACGCTATTATTTCGTACACAGAAAAAGGAGCTTCGCCCTTAGGCGGAGCTCCGTCGAAAACTACAAGACAAACTGTGGGGGGACCACGGGCAAGTGCCCAAAATTTCGCTAGCATCTTGCAGCAATTTCACTTGTTATTGTGTTGGAAGGGCACATGTGAAATGTACAAGTCTGTGCTGAAAACTTATGTTTGTCGGTGACTGGGTCACGCTAACGAATGGACTTTGTGTCTTGATTCGTCTTATTTGTCTTTTGTATTCTTATTTCACCTGATTCTGCATTCGTCACTTATGCTTAGTTCCACGATTAAAGGTCCGACCACACCGGTGCGTAAAAGACGTTGACTGTGCGTATACGCAACAAAATGTATGAAGAAACGGTGAGAAGTGACGCCTACTACACGCCACTGCGTATGCGGTGTGGTCGGACCTTAATTCGTCTTAAGGTGCGACCACACCGCCGCGGTGACGTTACGGAATCACAACAAAAATGTATGAAGAAATGGTGAGAAAACGTGACGCATACGACACGTCACTGCGTATACGCGGCGGTTTGGTCGCACCCTTATTCGGTATCTGTGCCTTATACTTAGTTACCGAAGTTATGACCAGGACAGGATCGCGAATAATACGAATACAACATGAGGCGAAAAAGAGAATGACACACGAATGAGACGAATCAATTATGGATTTTGGGCTTCATCTTTGTACGTGCTTGTTGCATACTAATCATAAGGGGAAGTAAACTTTGCAATATCAAAACGCTTTTATTTGCATGAACTAACATAATTTACTACACCCTCTATAATGTCACAGGCATAATAATTCTAAGGCCTGCGACACATTCACAAAACAAACACTTTTACTTTAGTTAAAAACTTAACTTATAAATCGGCTTACAATGTAAGTAGGTACAATAAAGGGCATAAATATATTTACTTTACCAAGACTTCAAAAACATCTATATACCTTTTCACACCTCTCATTCAGAAAAATAAGCTTTGCTTCCTCCTGTCGAGAGGGATCAAAGTGCCACTTCAAGGCTTTTCTAAGTGTTTTTTTTTTTTGCAAATGCAATTTTTGAAGTTATTGTAAAACTACGCCATTTTTTCAAGTTTTTAAATGTTCGGTGTGAAAAGTTGTATGAGCCTTTCGGGAGCAAACTTATTTTCATCTTGGGCGTTAACACTTGAATCATTACGCTCTGGTTTCAACTTTAGAATCCCGTGCTACGCTCAGGATTCTATTGTAGAATCCTTCGCTACCTTCTGGATTCAATGTAGCGCCCTCGCCGTAAATACATAATTTTGCTCCCACGTGACATAAATAACTCTGAGACTCGGAGATACATAATTATATTTGACATGTCGGCTGTATCGATATACCATTATGCCCTCGACTGTACATTTAGTATCTATCTAAGCTATCTAAGCATAAACGAAAATTATCATAAACCTGCAATAGGTTGGTGCCAATGATATTATAAACCTCATTGTTTGGTGCAGTCAGGACCGGCCCTAGGATAGAGCAAGTGGAGCGACCGCTTTAGGCACCAGGTGGCAAGGGGTGCCAAAATCAAGGGGTTAAGTACTCCGAAATTCCATTTTCGAAGTACGTGTCGTGCCGTCCCTTTCACTTGCGAATTAGTGACTATTAGGTAGTATGAGCGGAACGGCACCAAACGAACTTCGAAAATCAAATTTCATAATATGAGGCCAGGGGACGCGGGGCGCGAAGCAACCTGACGGGGAGAGGAGGAACCGCCGACCGAAAGATCACTTTTCTCTATTCCGATTAAGGGTAGGCTGGCCCTGGCAGTAAGACAACAAAGAATAGGTACACACATGAATGAATAAATATTCCATTCGACGTTGTTACTACAATCAGATATTTTATGTCAGAAATAAATGTTTATTTCTTGCCGAGCGGATAGTCCGCCCGCCTCAAGAAATCAAGAGGAACTTGGAACCATTTTGGACCAAAGTCTCCAACATAAGTACATAATTTTATTATTAAAAAGAGATCTGCCAAAACCGTTCCAAAATGGCAACCCTATCGTTGAAAGATAACCGACCACGGTAGCTCCTTCAGCGTAGTAATGTCATACTTCTTTTCAAACTTCTCCAACTGGTTCACCGCCACGTAGCTCGGTCTTCTCTTGGTCTTCTTCCTAATACAGCAATATGTCCACCACGGGAATACAGTGTGAGAAGTAGGTGTGCACCCAGCACTTTGCATCAAAATCTTGTTGTAAATGTAATTCATTGGTATACCCGATACGATGTAGGAGTAAACTTGGCTATGGTCCTTCAAAAGCTGTTCCATTATAGTGAATATTTCCGCATAGTTTAATGGATCTAACACTTGCACGTTGGCCAAGACCTGTGACAAAAGAGTGTTTAGGTATTTCGTTGTTAGTTACGCATTGACTTAAGATAATTATCGTAAGTCAATGTAGTTACGGCTAAACTTCGGAGACATAAAGTGGTAATTATCACAAGGCTGATTGGTATACCGGAAGACGCAGTGTAGGAAAGCCCTCCACAAGATGAACTGATGACCTGGTAAAAGTTGCGGGATGAGAGCCCTGCAGGATCGGTCGCTCTTTGAGGAAGGCCTATGTTCAGCAGTAGACGTCTTTCGGTTGATGGTAATGATCGGTAGTGTTGTTTCAATCAGAGGCCTGACTATGTGCAGAGAATAATAGGTCTATCCGTGATAGCATTTTTGTATCTGAGGGTAGGTGGTACCTACACTTTCCAAATGCTTACGCTTACCTATTTTACCCTCCGCGTTGATGGGAAGACGCGACTCGCATCAGCGGCACAGAGGCAAGAGTTCGCGAGGATACTGCGGTGTTTTTCACACCGCGCTGACGTTAACGGAGTTACGATAAAGAAAATCGCTAGACGCGATATCGCGTCTTCAGCAATAAAGGGGCTGTTAACTTAATGTCTTGCGAATCGGGAGACGAGCTGTTGGTAGGCCTCCAACAAGATGGAGCGACGACCTGATTAGGATCGCGGGATCGCGGTAGATGCGGAAGGCACAGGACCGGTCCGAGTGGAGAGCCTTGGGGGAGGCCTATCTCCAGCAGTGGACGTCTTTCTGCTGACATGATGAACTTAATGTCTTACTTACATCAGCCGTGTCATTGATGGCAAACATCTTGAAGTATTTGCTGAACATGGGTCGGACATCCAACTCGTCCTTGAGATGCACCACGACGGTGTATCCCCGCTGACCGTAGCGCTCGACAAAACGGTCCACGCTGTCGATGTCGTAGATCTGACCGTCGAGCAGGATGGCGAGATGGTTCGTTATGGGCATGTGGTTTTCCACGCTGGCGCAAAAATGGCACGTATCATGCTACACTCAGAAATATAATTATACAGTGCCCCTTTAGATTTAAGTAGTAACAAACAAGCCAATCACGTTTGTCACAATAGCAGATATTTGCCGCATTATAATCAACTAGCTGTTGCCAGCGACTTCGTCTGCAAAGAATTCGTTTATTGCTATCCCGCGGGAACTACGCAATTTTCCGGGATAAAAAGTAGCCTATGTGCTATTCCAGACTTTTCTCTATCTATGTGCCGAATTTCATCCAGATCCGTTGGGCCGTTCTGGCGTGATTGAGTAACAAACAAACATCCATCCATCCATCAATACTTTCGCATTTATAATATTAGTTAGATGAATAACTTGAACCTTTTCGTCGCCAAGCAGTTCTAGTGACTGTCAACTTTATCTTGTCAAATGAAGATAGGTACATTTTACACTGTCTTTTCGCGACAAAAATGTTAACGCATTCGCTGGCTGCCAGCTGCCAATTCTGAGACTTTCAGTCGCCTCAAACACACATGTGCGTTCAACTGCCTGTAAAATTATGACAGCGGCAGTGTCACAAAAACACATATATCGCCGGCAGTAAATGCGTCCCGATATTTAGATATAAATGACCCCAGGCGTTGAAAAGGTTATACCCTCACCTAGCCGAGCTAACAAAGATGGCGTGCCCCTGTTTCCTGAGATGGTACAGTATGTAGTACATGGCCCGGTTGACTGAGTACTTCTGGTAGGCCGTGCATTCGTCCAACACGAGCACCGGCGGAGCGCCCACCACCGCCGCGGCGAAGTTTAGACGAGTCCTCTCGTTCAAATGGAGGCGACACACATCCGTGTCGGCTCTGTCATGAAGCTCTGGAAACGGGGAGGTTGCACACTAGGGGTGTCTTAGTATTTCGATTCAGTTTAGTTTCTTTCACTGTGAGATCCATACTAAAAATGACAGCTAAAACCTGGGGCCTTACCATGACGTCTTAATTCCGACTCAGTTCAGGTTTTAGCTGTCATTTTTAGTATGGATCTGACAGCGAGCGAACTTAAACTGAATTGCATTAAGACGTCATGGTAAGGCCCCAGGACAGACAGGTAGGTAGACAGGGCTCAGGGTAACATGATCTTAAGGCGTTTGGCGTGATGTGGGCATATAGGTGAAAATGGAAATCAAAATAGTTATGGGTTGCTGGCCGAATCGCCTATCCTTCAGAAATGATCGCTCATTCTCTCGCTAGGCTTTACGATCCGCGCGGGAATAGGTACAAGTAGAAGCAGCTAGTGAAGCATGGAAAATACTGCCTGTGACACCAGGTTCCTATTTCTCGAACGCGACAATTGTCGACGACATGCGACAATCCTGTACACATTACAAACTCGACAAGATTGAATGCGCATTGCATTTCGAATTGTCACATATCGCCGACAATTGTCGAGTTGTTAAAATAGGGGGGTAGTTGATCTTACCTAAGGCGTTAATCAGGTCTTGAACTTCTTCCCTGACGTAGTTCCTCGGGACGCCACGCAGCACTGCGATAAGGACCAGCGCGTCGAAGACAGTCATCCAGGGCGGCATCGGAGTGTTCTCGAAGCAGCACAGGGAAACGTTACGAGTGTACTGCCAAAACGCAATAGCCCTCTGTAGCAAGGGCGTTTCCAAGGGGGGCTGCTCCCCTCCCATAGAGAATCGAAAAATGTATCGCGTTGAGGTTTTGTTCGACTGTACAATCACGAGTTACTTTTCCCATTCCCATCTATTCTTCTACTAGCCCTGGTATTATATACTACATCATAGGGGTGACAATTTAAAATCAAAAATTACCAACTTAACTTAACTACCTGCTAAAATATTGGTAGAGAGAGCCTTATAGGTAACAAGACCTAAAGGCCACGTTTAGAATTATTGTGGGCGCATAGGTGGAATCAAAATCGCTCACTCCCTCGATGGCTTTTTACCATCTGCGCGGGAAGAGCAGCAACTGGTACATCCCATGTTATTTCTTCGCTCTCAGACCAGCATATTAGCTACACCTTGTATACAATTAAGATAAACGCTTGCACATAAATTAGCTCACATTAACCGGGTGCGAAAACAAGTTCCACTTGGACATTGTGAAGGCATCCCCATCGCTGGGCAGCCGGTAGCCGGCGAGGATCTCACAGAGCCGCAGGCGTCCATGCCTCTTCAGCCCCACCACTGCCAAAGCCTGCCCTTTCCCGATCCCAAACGATATGTTCCTCAGGATGTAGCTTCCTGATTCCCTTCGTGTCAGATTGTGAGCCAAGAGGTGTTCACCGTACGTGTCTTTTTTTATACCTGGTGAAACAGATAAAGTCATCTATTACTTCTGTTAAAAAAACCTGAAGTCTTAAGACTAGTCAAAAAAAGAGAGATTCCCTCTCCCTCACGCGCCGCGCGCCTCTTTAAAGAAAGAAAGAAAGAAAGAAGACATTTATTCATTTTGCAAGGCACACAAATATATACGCAACACACACATACACACACACACACACACACACACACACACACACACATTCACGTGAGGTTTTCCTGACTTTTAAAGATACCAAAAATTGTATACCTAAACCATCCCCTCGCTCCCCTTATATTCGGAGTTTTTTTAGATCCCTCCCCTTATAAATATTGCGTTAACAATTTCCGCCTATTTATCTGTTGCGTTTCCTAAGTAGATGGTTTTCACAGATTAAGAATAGAGGCAAGCTACCAGGGGAGTTCCTAAAAGCAAGGGTACCAGGTAAAATTGATCTTCGAAATTACACCCATTACCATTTATACCTAGTAATCAAATAATCATCGAAGCAACGAGTTTCATCACAATCACGCCTGAAGGTAATCTAAAATGTGATCTAGGGTGGAGAAAGCTTGCTTTGAAGATTCATCCTTGATTTGAAGGCCAGTAGCGTTGCAGTGAATACAGATGCTGGCAATTCTGTTCCTCAGCAGTCTCAGACTTTAGGGCCGGATTTAGGGGAGGGCAACCGGGGCTACGGCCCCCGGGCCTCCACAAAAGAGGGGCTCCCACGTTAGACTTCGGAAAAAAACAAATTCAGTTTAGTAAACACTAAACAACTTTGGAAGGAAAATAATTTGGAGCCTAGGGGCCTCCACTCCTTTGTTGCCCAGAGGCCTCCGGACCTCTAAATCCGGCATTGCCAGTCTGACTAATGAAAGACGAGTGGAACCGCTTCGTGCGAGTTCCTCCATACAAACCTATGGTCCTCTTAAGTTTCATCTGTAAAATCTTGGCGTTGACGTCTCTCAAGTCCCGAGTGACGCCTTCAGCTACAACGGGCACTGACTGCCCGCGGTAGACCCAGCGAGCGATGAACCGCTTCGAGAATCGCTGGACTAACTTGTACTCCCAAGCGCCGAGGAGGCATATGAACAGGACACCACTTATCAGGGTGGCGATTACTTCGTCAAGGATACCCATGCGGGATAGGTAAGAGATACGTTGGAAGCAAGGCTCCATTATACCACATTTTTCTGGAACATAAAGACCATTACCAAATAACAATTAGGTGGTCTGCCAGCTAAGGTTTCTTCGCCACGTCATAAAATATATAATGTCGATGAGACGTGGCTGTCAACTTCAAAGTTCAACTTTGGCGACATTTTCATTTGATGAAGTGATAGACCATTTATTTGATCGAACGTAGGTAGGTTGACGCCGCGTCAAGTATCGCCGTGTTCGTACACGCCGTCATGTATTTATATAGAACATTGTACTATTACTGGCGTCAGTGTCGCTTGGCTCGGAACTGGCACCTTTACGAAGTGAAAATTTCATCTAGAATGTCGACGATCAGGCCTTATACTCCGAAATCCGATTTTCGAAGTTCGTTTCGTGCCGTTCCGCTCTCACTAATAGTTATTAATTTGAGAGTGAGAGGGACGGTGTGATACGAACTTCGAAAATGGAATTTCGGACTAACCCCCCTGAAAACAACGAATGACGGGCGGGTACTAACGGCAACACCTATGCAGCATGTTGGAAGAGCACAAGTTCCTGTTGTTCAACAGCACGCATTCGCTGTTGTAGACGAAGATCTGCGTCATGCGGAAGAACGCGTGCGCCACGTTGTACTGCGGCGAGAGGCTGAGCAGCCGCACCGCGTAGTTGAACACGTCGCCGTAGCATATCTGGCTTATGATCGTCGCTTCGCCTGGAATCGAGGACCGGAACCGGTTATCATTAAAGGGGTGTTGGATACGGTTCATAGAATTGTTTTCACAAACCCCATCAATTTGGTAAGCATATCATCAGGTTACCTGAAAGAAAGTCTGACCGTATTCATATAGTTAATTCCAGCGCGATTATCAAAACTAAAAACCCGGCTACCGTATAGGGTAACCGTATTAGAAAACTGTTATAACCATAATAGAAAACGGGTAACCAACGGTTAACCTTATTCAAAATGGTGTCCGTAATGATAGGCTTAGCACAACGATAAGCTAACCATATCATAGGGTAACAGTTCAATAGGGTTACCCTATGAAAAGGCTTAAGAGGGTGCATCCGTGCTGAGCTCGCAACGTCGTATTTTTGGTGATTTTTTGCGATTATTTCACAGAAATTGAATGAAAGTATCAAATATCCGTCTGTAGTGCACTTCGTTTTTAGTGTATTAATGTGTCTGATGCAATAATTCATCGTGATGGACTTTTATTTTCTTATTAAACGAGATATAGTATTTTATCCCTTTAATACGAAAATAAAAGTCCATCACCATTAATCATTGCATTGGACACATTAATACACCAAAAACGAAGTGCACTACAGACGTATATTTGATACTTTCATTAAATTTCTGTGAAATAATCTCAAAAAATCACCAAAAATGCGACGTTGCAAGCTCAGCACGGATGCACCCTCTTAAGCAAATGAAGAGGTTTTCCGGTCCTTGCCTGGAATTAGGGCCAGGTGTATCCGAATAGTTACAACCCAGCACGGTTAGAACGTTAGCACTGTGTCGCACGTGAGATAGACTACCCGTCTCTTTCTAGAGCTAACAGTGAGAAAAAGACGGGTAATCTATCTCTCACGCGACAGCTCTCGCGCACTGTCGTGCTATAGACCAACCGCCTAAATGAGTCCTCGCCCGCGCGGCACAGGGGCGCGGGGTGGGACGACAAAAGGGACCGAGGTGCAGGCGGGTAGTGCGCCTACAGCAACCCCAGTAAAGACCTTTGTTACTAAGCGCAAGCTCCTACCACCCGCAAAATAACAATACGGCGGGTGGTAGGGCCTTGTGCAAGGTCCGTCCGGATCGCTACCACTATCTTACTCGCTAACCCTGCCGCTAAGCAGCAGTGCTTGCACTGCTGTGTTCCGGTGTGGAGAGTAAGACAGCCGGGGAAATTACGGGCACAAGAGGCATTTCATCTAAGTCCTCTAGGTTGGCAACGCATCTGCAATCCCTCCGGGGTTGCGGGTGTGTATGTGCAGTGGTGATCGCTTACCATCAGGTGACCCACTTGCTCGTTTGCCTTCCTATTCACATAAAAAAAAAACGGGTTACCATGAAGTCTTAATGCGATTTATATTCCGATTCAGTTTAGGTTCGCTCACTGACAAATCCATACTAAAAATGACAGCTAAAGCCTACTGTAGGCTTAAGTATTGTATGATTCGCTCACAATCACCAGTTCACGTATGGGCTGACAATTGGCATCGGAATCAGCCAGCTGTCACATTCATACAAGAACTGACAAAATGAACACGATGGCGATTGCGAGCGTGTTAGACATAAGCATACGGCGGCCACGACGAACAAAATCCGCGTTCTGAAATGAACACAGGCACGACGTCGTCTGTACACGCGTCAATGTGTGCGTAAGATACACAGTACTATAAGTACTACCAATGGCATAAATATATGTACTTATAATAATAATAATAATAATAATAAAAATCTTTATTGCCAGTGACCGGGTACACAAAGAAACAAAAATTACATAACAAATCAAATTAACAATAAGTACACAAGTACAACAACAACACAAGTCTTATATGAAGATATGGCTTAGATGTGTGCAAATAAATGTACTTAATCGTTATCTATTTATTTAAACTTACTTAAAATGTGTCTGTCTATGTATTTAAGCATTATTATTTTCAATTACTATAGATGTACGACAACAAACTTAAGCGAATGATTCTGTAGTTATTTCATGTATTAATCGCGATAATTTCAGAAAGCATTAATTTTCTAATGTTTTATAAAATGAAGTAGGCAGGGTAGGTTCCCGAACTTGGGACGTGCGGCCGACATACATCGCGTTGCGAGCCCTACTAGTTGCCAGCAGCTTTCCGGCAGACTGCGCTTGAGGGGTGGGGTAACTCGAATCGGTGCGGGGCGGAGCGTGCCATTCTGTACATTAGTACTATTATATATTCTGTGACATAAGCCTACAGAACTGAGTCAGAATTGAATCGCATAAACACGTCATGGTAAGGCCCCTGAACTTAAAAGAATGTACGACCGTACCTAATATAGAAAAGGTTCTTACCGAAAACGACATTAATTATAATAAACGTCATAGTGTTCAGAGGTGCACTGTCACCCAAGCTGAAGAGGTAAGCTTGAGGCACACAGCTCAATCCGTAGATCAACATCATACACGGAATCACAACTGAAAGCAACAGTAGATACTTAAATATCTTAATCGATTTTAACAACATTTTGTATTTTATTGAATCACGCGTTACTTTGCGGAGGTCCATTCCAATGAACACAAAATATTTACCTTGCTACTCCGCTACTTACGTGCAAGATAACCAAGCTTGTGCAAAATATAGGTATATGTTTTGCATGTAAACCCTCCCTCCACTACTGCCACATAAAACACATATAAATCCCACAAACTTAATTATCCCTTACACCACATCAAATACTGACGCGCGTTCCGATCCCTCTATGGGATCATTATAATACGATACGATATTGTAACACGTAAGTATCGGAGTAGCAAGGTAAATATTTTGTGTTCATTAAAATTACAGAGGGTACGGATCGAATCCATCGAATCACAAGAGCGGGCGCGAATGAATGAGTGAATGATAATAATCTATGTGGGCTTCATTTGATTAATTACATAATTATTTTGAATGAATTTTACTTAAATCTCGGTCCATGAAATACACCGGAGCCACCAGGTACATGACGCAGAAGAGCACAGCGGACATGACGCCGACCAGCATCCAGTAGAGGATCAGGTCGCAACAGAACAGGACTAACCAGTATTTCACGGGAGAGAAGTTCATAGCGTGAGCCTGGAACAGTTAATTCGGTAAGAAAACAATCAATGATAAGTCTCTCAGATCAGATGGTAAAAGCCACTCGAGGGAATGGTTGCGGCTAGCAACTCATTACTATTTTGATTCCCCTTTCCACCTGTAGTTACGCCCACAGTCATGCCCTTTAGGTCTTGTTACTCTAGGCCAGCGGTCGTCACACTTTACTGGCCAAGGGCCACATATGACAGTGTGAGTTCCAGGGCCGGGCCGCAGAGTATGCGAAGGCGCTCCAAGAGCCTTTGCCCACTTGTACATATGTATTCAGCTAATTTCGTTATTTGAAACAATTTACTTTGCCGCGGGCCGCGCCGCAATTTGACGACCACGGCCTTAGGCTCTGTCTACCCCGTAAGTGATAAATACGTGATTTATGTACATAATATATGTAATAACGTGTCACTAATCTCAGACCTGCGTGTGCCGTATGAGCCCGTGTTCCTTGGACGGCAACAGAGTGATATGCGAAATGGTTAAAATCAGCATAAACTGTATTATGAGAGGGGAGACACTGGAATGGTGCAGAATCTGAAAGGTAAAGAATTCGTTTATTAGACCTTCAAACGGATCGTAGGTACAATCGTATGCACTATGCGTTGGGGTAAGTTGAAAAGTGGGGTAAGATAAAAAATCGTAACTCTCGGAGTTACGGACGATTTTTTATATTACCCCGCTTTTATCCCGCTTTTAAACTTATCTCAAAGCACTACCTAATTATTGACCACTGCATAAATAATGTCTTTCATCCAACTTCGTGTTTCATATAACTGACGTCTGAACTGAAGAAACACGAAAGTTTGCCGAGAGACAATAAGAACAGAAGCACTTTGCTTAATTACGCAAATGTTTGAGTCATCTAAACAGCTAAACTTGAAATAAAAATGATTTATTATTATTTATTATCATTATTTTATCATCGTGACGGTGACGAGTCGATCACTAGTGGGTCGTCAGTGACCACGATGTCTGCGTTCATGGCCCAAATGTAGAGCCGCACCTGTTGCTGCTGCTCAGTAATGATTGCTGTGATAATGATGATATCAGTCGACTGACCGGTGACGAGTCGATCACTAACGGGTGGTCAGTGACCACGACGTCTGCGCATGGCCCAAATGTAGAGCCGCACACTTGTTGCTGCTGCTCAGTAATGATTGCTGTGATAATGATGATATCAGTCGACTGACCGGTGACGAGTCGATCACAAGTGGGTCGTCAGTGACCACGACGTCTGCGTCCATGACCCAAATGTAGAGCCGCACCTGTTGCTGCTGCTCAGTAATGATTGCTGTGATAATGATGATATCAGTCTACTGACCGGTGACGAGTCGATCACTAATGAGTCGTCAGTGACCACGACGTCTGCGTCCATGACCCAAATGTAGAGCCGCATCTGTTGCTGCTGCTCAGTAATGATTGCAATGATAATGATGATATCAGTCTACTGACCGGTGACGAGTCGATCACTAATGGGTCGTCAGTGACCTCGATGTCTGCGTCCATAGCCCCGGTGTAGTGCCGCAGTAACGCCATGTAGAGCCGAGCTATGGACCGTGCCGCCGCCGCACTGTCGTGGTGAATGGGGCTGTATAGTGCGTCGAGCTGAAATTTGTAATCACTTTTATTGTCTTTTTTTTAATTTGCGTAGAGGATACAAATTATAAAATGGCACTCACATTAATGAAACCGTCGACGCTGCTTACGACCAAACCGTACGCGTACATGTAAACGTACTGCTGAGGGGCGTCCACCGCTCTGAGCATCAGATACTCTATGATACGCTGAAAAAAATAACGCTGGTACTCTAAAACTAGAAAAAAAATCGCATCATGCTGTCCCGTTCACACTAAATGGTCACACGTAACCGCTCGGCACTGGCTCGCCGTCAACCAGGCGTCAACCATACGCAAGCACGTAACGGAAACGGCTCAGCACCTCCGAGGTGCCCGCGCGGCTGCGGCTAGGTGACATTGCGCTTACGGCTGGGCGACAGCGCGCTTAAAGCAAGTGGCGGCTAGAGCTGGTAGTCGATGATGGTTATTCTCCGCGGGGGGAACAATGGCCGTCCCCGTTCCGGCGGCGAGACGCAAGCGCGGCGGCGGCCACACGTAAGCTCGATGACACCCGCGCACCGCTTCGGATTAGGTACTTGCTAGCTTGTGCTGAGGCGAGGCGATGCTGTTCCGATGGCGATATGTGTGCGTTACAGTATGGAATTGCTTACAAATAATACTGAATGGTGGTGTCGAGCGATTATGTGTGCGACAACCTTAATTCGCTAATTAGTGTTCAATTTGCGAGTGGGACGATTATAATATTAACTTCGACTTTGGGACCATGCATGTACGTAAACGTTTGTAAATTCGATGTCGAAAGTGATTTCACTGTACTTATACTCTTTTACACAGGATTTTTTCCAATGGGAAAGAGGCGTGACGGTATGTATGTATGTATGTATCAAACTAACACTCACTTCGTTATTAGATAGGGCAGTATAATGCATGTCAGCCACTTGAGCGGGTGTGGCATGCGTATGCGACAACACATAGCTGAAAAGAGACATTACAAAATACATGTGTGGGATTTTTTTTTTCTGAAACCTATCGTGTGTGGTATCGAATTAAAGGGCTTACTAAGCTGATTTTAACCCCCTTATTAATAAAAGCTCTATAGGCTTCTTAGGAATCGTTTGTCCTTATCTATCATTATTATTTCTGTCACTTGTTTTAAATTAAAATAAAAAACATTTTCAAAAGATATCAAGTTTGGGCTTCTCCAGATATGATACGGTTAAACCATTATTTGTAAAAAATATGTGTGTGTGTGTGTGTGTGTGTGTGAATGGGTGCGTTGGGAGGGGAAGGCCTAGGCGGACGTTCCATGATCAAATTGGGAACGTTTTGGAAAAAAGCCAGGTCAAGAGTACTCGAAACCGACGAGCATGTATGAAGAGATTGATGAATGTGGATGAAGCGAAAGTGGTATGTCAGGATCGTAGCAAGTGGAACAAAGTAGTCTCTGCCTACCCCTGTGGGAAAGAGGCGTGACGATATGTATGTATGTATGTATGTAAACTATATCTAAAATCATATGCCTCATATTCAACCCCAAAAAAGCAATTTTGAAAATATTTACATTTAGTATTTTATTTATAGCACTATAAGCTAAACTTACGCAGCAGCAATATTGATGGCGTCACTTGAATTATCAGCTTTTATAACCAGCGTTGTTTCCTGTTCCAACGCCTCTACAGTCATCTTCTCCCCGTGAAGCATCTTCTTGAGCGTAAAAGACTCAGCCAGCGATATCAGCTGCACGGAGAGCGACACGCCTATAATAACACCCGTAACTATTGCTGCTATTATCTGCGAACAAAGTAAAATTACGTGTCGCATAGATCTAAAAAATAAAAATAAAATAAAAATCATTTGTTGCCACATTAAAAAAAAATAGAAACAGGATACAAATATATGTGGTAATAGGCTCAAGCTCAGCATTTATGCTGGCGATTGTGAATGCCAGCAGCGCTGATTTTCAGCCTGCGCCCGACCCGTGACCTGTCGGACACAGCAATAACGGGAAGGGTAGGACTCAATACTTTTCTTTTAGAAAACAAATACAAAAAGAAACACTAGTAATTGGAGAGAAAAAGGGGAGATCTGACATTCTGGACTATTATACTTAGTAGTATTACTTAGTAGCACTATACGTAGTATAATACTTTACGTATTACGTAGTAGTACTATACGGATTACGTACCTCACTTAACGATGACCTCAATTGTGTGGGATATTTTACACTCACCGTTACTATGAGGTAGAACCTGTAGTAGACGTAGAAAGAGAGGTACTTCCACCAACTCTCTCGGAAGCAGGACGAGTTTATAAACCACGTTTTCTGCGGTACCCATGGTTTCGGTTCTGCGTCATTAAATTAAAAAAAAATTGTTAAAAAGTTTCCAGAAATTAATTCAATAACTAACTACGAGTATATTAAAGTGTAGGCTTTATTGTCTAACTCGCTCGCAATCGCCATCGTGTTCATTTTGACAGTTCATGTATGGGCTGACAATTGGCATCGGAATCAGCTAGCTGTCACATTCATACAAGAACTGTCATTTAAATCCGATGGCGAGTGTCAAAATAGTTACACAATTGTGTGTGCAGGAATTTCTCGTATATAAAGTGTAGGGGAGAGTGGGTAGGATTCGTACACCGGGAGCATTCATACAGTAGTGATATCTCCGCTATTGAATACAGTGGCGTGTTCACGTTTGTGTGGGTAACTCCCACTCATACGCATACGCTACACACGGGGCGGCGCGACAGTGCGGCCGCCGGCTTCGACACGACAGGTTCATTCATGTTTTCGCTCCAGGTAAGTTTATTTTGTATTCACCTTGAAACTCGTTTAAATCTTATAAATTTTGCTCGAATTAAATAAAGTGAATGATATAGTTTATGATTAGATATCGAGGTTTTATTTGTAAACAGCTATTTTGGGATACCTACAACGGTTATTTTTATTTCAAATTTGTTTGTTAATTTGTTGGGTTGGGTTACCTTCGTACAGTTGTCAGTGGGGTAGATTCGTACTGTACGAATGCTCCCCGCTCTGAACTGCGTAAGTAAAAAGATTTTATTCCATGAATATTATTATTATTTCAGAACCATTATGCCGCGAGTATATGTAAAAAAAGGTACAAGATCGGGAGAGGTAAACGAAGATGCAATGAAGTCAGCTATAGAAGAAGTAATTAATAAAACATTGTCTATTAGAAAATCTGCGCAAAAATATGGCATCAAACCATCAACGCTCGAAAGTCGGTTGGTAAAGTTTCATAAGCAGGCGGCTGCTGGAGAAGGAGATAATAGGGTACGTGTTTTCACTTCCAAGTATTCATCAAACCAAGTGTTTACAGCCGAAGAAGAGACTCTTCTTAATACGTACATAATAAACTGCTCCAAATTGCATTATGGAATGACGATCGATCAAGTCAGGAAACTGGCGTACGAGTTTGCAAAAGCCAAGCAACTACGTTATCCTCATACTTGGGATCATAATAAAATGGCAGGAAAGGATTGGTTAGACAGTTTTCGCAGGCGTTATACAAATTTAAGCCTTAGGAAACCAGAAAACACCAGTGCGGCCAGATGTTTTGCTTTCAACAAGACTGCCGTAAATGATTTTTTTGGAAACCTTGAAAAAGTATATACAAAATATAAGTTTACTGCTGACCGGATTTTCAATTTTGACGAGTCAGGGATATCCACTGTGTTGAATACCCCTAGGGTTTTAGCTGAAAAGAACCAGAAACAAATTGGGCAACTTGTATCGGCAGAGAGGGGAGAACTCGTTACATTCGGAGGAATAATTTCAGCTAGTGGTAATACAATTCCCCCTCTATTTATATTCCCCAGGGTTCATTTTAAGGACCATTTTATGACTGGTGCTCCGGAAGGTAGCCTGGGGATTGCTACAAGGAGTGGTTGGATAAATGCAAGTATATTTTTAGAGGTTCTGAAACATATCCAGAAGAAATCGTTATGCTCCAAAGATAACCCTATTTTGCTGCTGGTTGATAACCATGAAAGCCACGTCACAATAGAAGCTATAGACTATGCTCGTGATAATGGTATTGTTTACCTGTCGTTTCCACCTCACACAACACACCGTCTCCAACCTTTAGACGTCGGAATATTTGGGCCTTTTAAGGCCAAATTGAAGACAGCGTTCAACGATTGGCATGTGAATAACCCAGGCAAAACCCTTAACATTTACAATATACCGCAACTTGCCAAAATGGCGTATTTTGAATCATTCAATGGGAAAAATATAACAAGTGCCTTCGAGAAGACTGGAATTTGGCCATTTAATAAGCTAGCCTTCGGTGATGACGACTTCGCAGCTGTCAGCGTATACCATTCGGGTTCTACATCAGGTGCAGATGTTACCGTCGTACAAACTAATACTGAACAAGTAGAACAACAAGATCTACCTCCTGAATTAGCCCATACATCAACTTCTTTACCACCACTGCCATTAGAACCCGCACAAGATGGCCAATCAAGTTCTACGGCTGATCAAGACCAAGGTCTCCCACGGATCTCAGTGCCTGTATCACCATCTTTGCCTAGATCTACAACTCCGCCTGCAACTTTGCCAGCTGTAGGAGTAATAACTCCAGAAGTAATCCGGCCCTACCCCAAAGTGGACAGAAACGCGTCGAAAAAGTCGAATAAAGGAAGACAGCCAGGAAAATCGAGAATATATACAGAAACTCCGGAAAAAACAAGGCTAGAAGAAATAGAGAAAGTAAAGCAGTTGAAAAAGCAAGAGCTAGAAAAGAAACAAAAGGCCAAGGAGATGAAACAAGCATTATTTTTAACCAAACAAAAAAGACTGAAGATAACTGTAAATACAACTAAGCCAAAGAGGCAAAAGACAACTTTAAAACCTGACAGTGAAAATGACACTGAATCTGAGGATGACGCTAATGTAAGTTTAAGAGAAAGTTCTTGCTCTCCCACAGAAGAGATGTCTGAGGAATCGGATTTTCAAGACGAAACTCCAGTTATATCAGTGAACATAAAAGAAGGATGTTTTATCCTTGTAAAATTCGCGAAAAAAAGGTCTGTTCTATATTATGTTGGACAGGTGCTTAAAAAATACAGTCCCACTGAATACAAGGTTTCATTTTTGAGGAAGAAGCCTGGTACTTGGAAATTTGTGTTTCCCACCACCAAAGATGAGGGCACAGTTTACATATCAGATGTAGTACACACACTGTTGCCATCAAAATCTGCTTCAACTGCGAGAACAGCCCACATCTTTAGTTTCGGAAAAGACTTATCTATGTATAATGTTGGATAATACATCTATTATTACCTAAAACTAAGATTTGTTACTGTAACGGTACAATTTATAATGTTGATTAATTATTGATTCTATTAATAAGAGAAAATTTTATCACAAGTTTTTTGTTTCTACAAATAAGTAGTCATTATTAGTACTCAAGTACTTAAAAAAGAATAATCGTTAATTGTTACTACAGAAGGCTGATTTATTGTTAACTTTGATCTCAATAAATGATAATATTACATTGAATAAAATGGTTTTTTCTTTGATTGTACGAAGGTTCCCCACTATGTACGAATGTACCCTACGGTATGTACGAAACTACCCCACGTGTGGGGTAGTTTCGTGCGTTTCCCATTTTTGAGAAAAATCACTGTAGCATCGCCATGCTGCTTAATATCCAAAAGACACTTAATTATTATTAAAGCCAGATAAGTGAGATATACAGCAACATTGAACTTATTATAAAATTAGTAACAGTTATTTTTTTATGTGACTTACAAAAAAATGTGCACGAATCCTACCCACTCTCCCCTACTTTAGTATAAATAAATGTATATTTAAAGAGGATATTGCATGTAGGTATCGAAATTTAATAATGCACTTACGTGATATTTTTCTGAGGGCCCGTTTACACATTTCATGATCCCGGATCTGTCCATGAATGCCTTTCCTTGACTCGTTTACAGCTCTGGTGAAAAAATATATGGCATTCCCAAATAAATTAGGTATATTCACAGTCTCTCTCTATTTATTACTAAATCAGGCCCTAAGAGCAACTTATATGCAACGTGTGCAACATTAAGGCTATGGCACCACTGTCTGAGTGTTTCATAGTAATAAAAAGAGATGTAGAGATATGAGACGTGAATTGTAAAAAGTGATGGCGCCACAGATATCTGACAATTATACATATTAGGAACTTAACAGGAAGTGGTGAAACAGGCTCTAAACCTGACAAACCTTCTGCAAATCTCATCAGAATCCGGCAAGCTGACATGGAGCGAGGTGATCGCGTACATAGCCGAGTTGTCGGTGAGTTCTCTGATGAAGGCCGCGGCCTGGGCCGTCGGGCGGGTCGGCAGCCGCAGTATGAGGAGGGAGCCGAGGTGCGCGCGAACCCGGGCGCCAACCTAGACATGTGAAAATGTGTCACTAAAAAGTTTAATTACAAAAATAGAACCGCCTTCAAATATAGACCAACCGTTTAAGGGTGCGACCACACCGCCGCTTAAAAAACGGTGACGTTACGGTATCGCAACAAAATGTATGAAGAAACGGTAAGAAAACGTGACGCATACGACACGTCACTGCGTATACGTGGCGGTTTGGTCGCACCCTAACTGAGTCCTCGCCCGCGCAGGTACAGGGGCGCAAGAGTAGGACGACAAAGGGAACCGAGAGAGGTGCGGGCGGGCAGTGCGCCTGCCGCCCGCACCTCTCTCGGCCCTTTGACATTTACCTTTCACAGATAAGGACAAACGATTGCTAAGTTACCAGAAGCCTATGGAGCGTTTATGAAGAAGGGGGTTAATGTTTAATACGAGAGTAAGATAAGAAGAAGAGCTACCCCTGTACCTACTCATCTCTACTCGTACCTCGGCCGCTCGGACGAGCAGCGCTTCAATGTGCTCGTTGTCAAGGCTGCCATCGATACGGAACGTCATCCGCACGCGGTACTCTCGACCTGTGGACACTATACTTAATAACCTATCCAGTAGGCTTATCGTAGGTATAAATCGCTCGCAATCGCCATCGTGTTCATTTTAACAGTTCATGTATGGGCTGACAATTGGCATCGGAATCAGCTAACTGTCACATTCATACAAGAACTGTCAAAATGAACACGATGGCGATTGCGAGCGAGTTAGACAGTAATCCCCTTATTCATAAACGCACTATAGGCTTCTGCTAACTTAATAATCGTTTGTCCTTATCTGTGAAAGGTAAATGTCAATGTGACAGATAAGGACAAACGATTACTAAGTTAGCAGAAGCCTATAGAGCGTTTATGAATAAGGGGGTAAGCTTACAGGCTTCAGAAGCGTTTGAGGGATGGCAAACAGGGCATCCAGGCATGGCTTGCACGAATGCGCACGAGTTCTGTGTCGTACCTATCTTTTTCTTACTGTTCGTCCTGAAAAGAGATACTCATCTCTTCTAGTTTCTTTTAGTTTCTTCTTCAGTCTATATCCCTTCCGCCTTTGCGCTAGCCGTACACGGCTACAACCCAAGTTATGCAGACTTTTCGGAGCAAGCAAACTGTTGGAACTTTTCAATCATAATCTTATTATATTAAAAAAAATAACTGTGCGTGCTATGCTATCTTGAATGAAAATAAAGTTGAATTAATCAAATCGGTACCTACATAACAACTCCGCTACCGTAATACCTACTTAGCAGAGTATCATAGGGTCTTCACACAAGGGCAGGGCCACCTCTCATTTATAAATAAATAAATATCTACTTAATAAATATCTTGGGACAATTAACACCAATTGACCTAGTCCCAAACTAAGCAATATATATATAAATACATACTTAAATACAATATTAAACATGTAAGACTCGAGAACAAACATTCGTATTTTTCATACAAATATCTGCCCCGACCAGGGATCGAACCCGAGACCTCAAGCTTCATAGCCAGGTTCTCTAACCACTAGGCCATCCGGTCGTCATTTATTTAATTAAACTAACCAAACTTGAAGAACATGTACGCTGGCGAGCCGCCGAAAACGAGGATTTTGTGGTCGAAGAAGAAAACGCGGTCGCATTGCTCCAGCGCATGCGTGCGGAAGCAGAGCTTTACGATGGAGATGTGAGTTCTGCTTCTCTGAAAAGAGTTACATCTTAGACTAGCTGTTGCCCGCGACTTCGTCCGCGTAAACTTAGCAATTGACATGTTTATCGCTATCCCGCGGGAACTATGCAATTTTCCGGGATAAAAAGTAGCCTATGTTTCAATCTAGGGTAAAAGCTATCTGCGTTCCAAATTTTATCCAAATCCGTTCAGTCGTATCTGCGTGAAGAAGGAACAAACATACACACTCTCTCACATCGTCACTCACAAACTTTCACATTTATAATATTAGTAGGACGACACTCACAAGTAATGTGGCTTTCTATTAGTAAAAGAATTTTCGAAATCAATTCAGTAGATCCAGAGATTACCTAATAAACTCACAAACTTTACCTCGTTAAACGTTTAACGCTCAGCCCGAATTCTTTGGCCTAGAAGCTGAACAGAGGGTAGAGGTTACATTTCTTTACGTAGACAAAGAATAAGGATATGTATATCTTGCGATATTCCCTTGGGTATGAAGTTCAGTGTTTGTAGCCAAGGCGCCGACACAATGCTCGTGAAAAAAGGCGTGAAAAGGGAGAAAAAAGATCAAGCGCCATACCACGCATACACTATACGTTCTAGTCTATTCTTAATCACGAAGAGTATAATAACTATTAAAGCTAACCACGCCTGTTACAACGTAGCTGAATCTTCGATGTAATAACAATGGCCTAAAATTAAACAAATTATTTTTAGGCCAGTGTTCAAACTTACCACAATTTTGTCATTGATCACAGACATATATTTTTGATCGTCTAAATAGTTGGGCACGTACACAATCTGTAAAGAAAGAAAAAAAAAACACATTTTTGTCTATTATATTATACTTAGTAACTATATTATATCGCGAAAATGATGGTACAGCTGCTTTGTTTTGTTGGGGCTACTGCGGTGCCGCAATTTTTCGGTGACGCGGTTAGCTGTTGCTTCTTTTAGCTACAAAATGTCATTGTGTACCACGGATTCAAGCAGCCATTTTTTTAATTTGATATGTTATGGACATACTGCTTATCAGCCGCCATGGGGCCGTCGAGAGGCTGGGTAAAATATTTTTATTTTTATAAAATATATGGATCGACGGAAAAATCTGTAACTTTTTTCTGTCTAAGGATGGTTATTCCTATCAATAGAAAAATCATCTAGCACTTTTAAAATAATCAGCCATTCTCAATTGTCGCGTTGACCTGATGTATACTTATATACTTCAATTTACCTTTTGTCTATTCAGCGAAGTAATATCAGCTTGTTCCCCATACATAACTAAGTTACATAACCGGCACTGGTTAAACTAATGTAGGATGATTAATTTGGATTAATTTAGGTTAAGGTGCGGCAGAGGTGGCCCTTGGGAAATCCCTAAGCCGTGAACTCGTTGGTTTTAATTTAGAATTAGTCTTTATTTTACCTTTTCTAAGCCCTGGTTATTTAAAATAGTTATGTACGGGGAACAAGCGAATATCAGCTTGTTCCCCGTACATAACCAGATTACATAACCGGCACTGGTAAAACTAATGTAGAATGATTAATTTGGATTAATTTAGCTTTAGGTGCTGCGAACATGTTGGTTTTAATTCAGAAATAGTCATTATTTTACCTTAGAATGTCCTGGTTATTTAAAATAGTTATGTACGAGGAACAAGCGGTAATATCATCGCTATCCAAATTTGACTCATTCCATCCAGTTTCCATATTCAATGACAGCGTTTCCTTACCCGTGGCTCCATCAACATGGCGATCGCCCAGCACAGCTGAGCCTTGTAGTACATGTCCAGGTCTTTCACACGCACGTGACGTACTTCCTCCAGGTCGCAATCTCGGAGCAGCTTGTTCCTTTGGACCAAGAAGAACTCGTCTATGAACGGCGTTGGCTCGTCCCACAGACATAACTGTTGGAATATATGAACGGACTCTTTGAATATAAATGCTAGTATAAAGCCGCATTTAGGTACATAATGCAACTAATTTTGTGTAACTAGCATTACACTGCCGCCTTACTGCAGCGTTTGATTAATGCATAATGTAAATTCGGCTTTATACTGAGTGACTTGGCATAAGTTGCTCCCCGCTAGTTTAACGATAACCGACGATTTCAAAAATCGTTGATAGTGGTTAACATTACTATTAAAGTATCTTGATGCCACCTTCATCCCCCGTAAGGTACGGTCAGGGGATGTACACTCCGCAGTTTAGGTACGATCAACCGGCGCTCCTGCCAGGCAGGATAATGGCTATTGTGTACTATTACTTATTCTGTGGTACTGTGTCCCGTAAGTGTTATAGACGTGATGTGTGTATGTATGCATGTACGAACCTCAGTGAAGAACTGCAGCTCCTCCAGGACCGTGAACTCCTCGACCAGCACCTGCGAGCGATGGCAGAAGCCGACCATGCCGGGCTGGGTCATTATACTCTTCGTCCCGGGCAAGTCTTTCATGTTGTGTCCTAGCACGTTTATCGTGCCCTTGTCGGGATATGCTAGGCCTGTTCGACAATAGTAAAGCATCATTACAAAAACGGATAACTCAAATTCAAACTCAAACTCTTTATCATAAAATTTGACATTATGTTCGGACTATTCCGTATTCCTTAACGGAATAGTCCGAAACATAATGTCGGGCATTGTTCGGCTTTTATACGTGAGTTATCCTTTTTTGTAATTATGTTTGAGTCTCACGGTAGTTTCATGTTGGAATAGTAAACCAATTTTTATTTACGTCTTTTAAAATTCAGTTTGCAACGTCGGTTCGTGATTTGGTTTAGGTATTTAGATCCATTCCTGGATGTTTTTCCTTCACCGAATAGCTTAATGGCAAATGTAATTCCGCAAATAAATTTCGAAAAACCAGAGGTACGAGCCCGGGATTCGAACCCACGGCCCTCTGCTTAAGAGGTCACAGGTCAAACCACTAGGCTACCACGGCTTTGTTCTATATTTCTGGTATCTAAATAATTGATGCCTAACCTGTAATGAGGTCCTCAATGGCGGACAGAAGCCGCTCCTGAATCCTCTCAGCAAAGAGCATCGTGTACTCCCCCCGATAAATGTCCAGCGTTATGTTTTTAAGCACCGGAGCTCCCATTATACTCTGAAAAGAAAAGTCAGTACCTATACCTAACGTCCTTATTGTCTAAACCTAGAATTTGTTGAAGTGAAAACTTTAGCGGCGCTGAGCGCTTTTTAGGATGGATAAAAAATGCTAAACTCGCGTCAGGCGCAAGACGGAGGGAGAGTAAGTACCAGGATATAAGGATCCTCTAAGAGCTTATTTTGAAATACGAATGAAGCTCTCAGAATGCCATTTGGGTTTGTCTTCCTATCTCCCTCGCACAGTTCTAGTATCAAACGCAGAGTGAAGTGAGACAGCAACACAAATCCGAAAGGCAAGAGCTCACGGAGTGTACCTTAGAAACGTTATGGAAACTGATCGCCTTAGCGACCAGTTCATCGACCTCTTGCAGCTTGTCTCGCTCCTTGCCGGTCGGATTCTCCATCACCCGCAGTCTATGAACGTCCTAAAATGAGGAATAAGGGTGTGGGGTGTGAGGGTGTCGCAAAACTCGTTCTCTCTCTCTCTCTCTCTCTCTCTCTCTCTTGCATACGCATAGTTCACTAACGTTTGACCTAAAAATTATTGACAAAATGATCATTTGACAAACTTTAAATATCTGATAAACCGTAAAGTTTTTTAAAAACTTATAAAACAAACCTAACCTAATGTGAGCCACGCATAAAGGTTTTTCGATTTTTAAAAAAGTTCACGGTTTATCAAATATTTAAATTTTGTCAAAAGATCATTATTGAGGATTCGATAGCAAAAAAAGAGCAGAAATTGGAAGCGAAATAAAAAATCATGCAGTTGACTTGACGTTAGAGATATAAAGAGACAGAAGGTTTAAAAAAGCATGTAAAAAAGTAACTTTAAATAAAGAATAGGACAATAGACAAAAAAAAACAACAATATAAAACTATTTACAGCGCCAACAATGATTTTGTAAAATGATGCTTTTGTCAATAATTTTTAGGTCAAACGGAAGGACACCGCTCAGCCCACTGCCACTTCAGTTTCGCAATTCTTCGGGCTAAGTATGTTGGTAATCCTAAAAAACGGCAACGTACCACAGCCTTCTTGAAGATAATGGACTTCCAGGACACCTGACCGCCGATGGCTCTCTCATGCCCGATGGTCCTCTGCAGCAGCATCAACACCCCGAAGTAAAACAGGGTCAGGCCGAACCACATCACCACGGTATAATTCACGTTATGTTTTATGGTCTTCTTACTTCCACCTGCCGAAATACTTCTTAATGAGCGTCCTCACAGAGAGCATTCTTTGAGCATTTGAGCGTTTTCCAAAAAAAGTCTATTTTTTCCAGAATTTAACTATTTTGGGTTTTTCTTACTCAGAATTTACCCTATCGATTCTCATACAAGAGAAAATGAGTCTTTGATTTGACTATGGCTTTTTTACGACCTATAAAAAAACTACGAACAAAAAAGTGACGAACTATGAATGGAAGTTTTAAGACACATTTTTTCTTGCGTAAGGATCGCTAGAGTAAACGATTCTGAGCAAAAAAAAACCGAAATAGTTAAATTCTGGAAAAAAATATCACGTACTTAGACCTTTTAAAAACGCTCATTTGTAAACGAGCAACCAATGTAGCTTTATATCATTTTTATATCACGTATGTATATATAATATATGTATATTTTGGTCCTTCGAAACAGAACGCAAACTAACGACTAACACAACTTCTAACTCACGGCCGGTCTGCAGAAGGGCAAAGCTGTTGAAGCCGTGCACCAACCCGAGCGGCGGCAGGACGATGTGCATGAGGAACGACACGAGGGTCTCGAAGTGGTCATCGAAGCCGTGGTGCACCAGCAGCTCCGACAGAAACAGCTGGAGAAGACTGAACAGCCCCGTCCACACGCTCGCCATGTGGGCTGGAGCAAAAGCAAACGGTAAAGATACTTACTATAAAGATTATAAGGATGTTTTACGCATGTCCATCGATACTTCGATACCTCGTTTCGAATTATGCGTATGTAATTATGCGTGTAATGGATAAAACCACCGCTCACCGTTATTCTGAAACATGCCCACAATGAGCGACATCATGATCATGACGGAGATGTAGGCAAGCACGAAGATGAGGGCGAAGAAGAGGACGATCCACCGGAAGACCAGGATGATGGCGACGCCCGCGAGCATGCAGATGGGGAGCACGGTGAGGTACGCGTACGCGAGCCAGCCGATATACATGCAGGAGTAGCCCACGTCGCGCATGCGGAGCGCTCGCTGAGAACAACAATAAATGCTATTTGTACACTCGCAGTCTTTAATTGTGGACAGAACCTCGTCGCAAAATGTCAATGTCAAAATATTATTGAAATTTGTTTGTCGACATGGCATTCAGTTCAGTTTCAGTTTCTTTGTTTTGCTTTTAAAAGATACAATTTTATTATCATGCAAAATTGTGTACAATAAAATAAAACAAAATAAACTTAGCTTAGATCATTCATACAAGTAAAATTAAATTCAGAAGAACATGTCATATTTCATTAAATTTTAAAAGCAATAGTTAATCGTATAATTTACCAAAATACTCATCGAGACTGTAGAAGGGTCTCGCCTAGCCAAATAACTTTTGAGGTTTTTTGGGACAACTACAGAACGACAAATTTTATACACTGATTTAATTTAATACATAGATATTATAGGTGTTTCCCTAGTATCTAACCTTCGGAAATTATTGAAAATTGATCAAATTTAGGAGATATAAGAACATTTCCGAAGTGGCGCTAGTTTCGCGGCTGGTGTCGCCTTAAGAAAATAAGAATTTAACGCGTGGCTGAAATTGGAACTACAGGTTTTCCATACATGCGTGACACTTTGGCTTAGACGGTGGCGCCGCTGTCATTAGTTTTGTATTTTTTCACGGCCTACAAGCTGTATCATTGTACAAATACCTAGTTTATTTACTTATCCTATTTTAAAAACATGAGGTTACATTACATAGGTTCAACTTAGAAAAATCCTTAACATTAAGTTTTTTGATTACCGCGCCATCTAGCGTGATCTATTGGAACTAGTTGACCATTTTATGTTATTTTCTCTTAAAATTCCTTTTACCTTGTAACTGTTGGCCGTCTCAGTGACAACCAAAGCTGATACCTCCATGACAGGTGGAATGAAGGCCAGCGTAAAACTTAGCAGAATCCAGGTCATGGCATCACGGACTTTCTCCTCTCGCATTAAAGGCGACATTGGCATGGCTACCAGGTTTATCTGTCGATACAAACATTTATTACTTTAATAAAATTACATTACAATAACAATTACATTAACAACAACACTGACACTGACACTGTCTCGCCCTGAAGCATAGTAGGTACTAAAGCAAGACATTATTGGTATGGGTATAGTAGTAAATAAATATGTAGGGTGGAAGGCATAAATTATATCGGTACAGCCTTTGCCATAATATTTATGCCTTTGAAAAGCTTAAATATAAAATGTAGTATGTAAATAATCAAATAAAAATATGTAACAGCAATCTATATCAGCATATAAATGTAGTAATATAACAAGCTGCGAGCGGCACCGCACAGCATGACGTAAGAGGCCGCGTGTTATCTTAAGCCGTATGATAATTTCGTTGCGTCTCATATCGGCCGAAATAGCTCAGTTGGGAGAGCGTTAGACTGAAGATCTAAAGGTCCCTGGTTCAATCCCTGGTTTCGGCAATCATCTTTTTTATTATTTTTAACTTTTTGTTTTATTTTGTCATTTACTGACGACCTTTGTTTTAAAAAAGTGCTTTATAAATATGAAATATTAGTTTGCCATTTTTGCTCAGTTTCATACATAAAGCACCGTTTATAACTTAATTTAGTTAAGTTTACTTAGTTTTATTTTGTTTGGTTATTATTGCAATAAAAATAAAAAAAACTGAGACTATGCATACACGCTGTGAGCCTGAGGGAACCTTGTTCTACGGGGCCCAGCACGTCTAGCACGACAGCGCACAAGAGTCGCGTCGCGCGCGAGATAGATTGCCCGTCTTTTTCTTACTGTTCGTTATAGAAAGAGACGGGTAATCTATCTCGCGCGCGACGCGACTCTAGTGCGCTGTCGTGCTAGCCAGGCAGAACTGGTTTGGTCCAGATTACAGAAGGGACGATGATAAACTTATTTAACTGAGGAATCTGATAAATTTGCCACGAGCCACAGACGTTAGTTACGCCACTACTATGGTGGCGGGCGCGGATCAGAATGTATAATAGGTTAACATGCATAATGGTTCAAAATATATAATGCCATTTTCTGTGAAACTACTAGTTAGCTAGATGTACTTTTTTTATAGTGTAATCTATAGATTGGTTTAGGTTAGGTTAGGTTTAGTCTATAACAATTTTGTTAATTTGCAATTTTCTGAGAAAACCGCACTGTAATATATATTAACCAATTATACATTTTGAACTTTATGTATTTTAATACGTACCCTTAGCCCCTAATTCACCAACTCGACAATTGCGTAGATTCTCGCAGAGTTTGTAATGTAAGGGGAATACACATGTCACCGACAATGACATTATGACAAGTTGACAATTTTGCGTTTCATATAATATTACTAGTGATAGTGAAAATTTTGTCGTAGATTTTTTGTCAATTTTCTTTTATGAAACACAATATCATTACAAACCTGTCGAATTGTCGCAAGTTCATTGACATCTGTCGTTCATTCGTTGACATCTGTTTCTGACACAGACCAAGGTGGGGGCCTGTGTCAGAAACAGAATAAGAATAAGAATAATTCATTTGTTGAAAGCAGATGTACATAAATGATCTTAAAGCTAGTCAGAATCTCCACTTGTCAACGGTCACTTGTCAGATGTCAACTGTGCCACTGGCAACTCACACGGTGCCGCGGCGGCGCCATGATGGAGTCCTCCAGCAGCACCTCGGAGACGGCCATCTGGACCGCCAGGAAGCCCACGCGCAGGTGCATGTTGTGCGGCAGCGACGCGTTCATCTTCGCGCTCACCACCAGCTCCGTGCAGCGGATGCTGAATTTCCAAACGTTCCCTTCCTGGAGACAAGACCTGGCGTCTCTGTCTGTTTCGTAGTAATAAATAGGGACGGAATCATAGATAACTGGCAGTTAAGGAGTGGTGAAACAGGCCCTAAATCTTTTTGTATTTTAGAAGAAAATTCATTTATTCCACAACAATACACACAATGAACAGTTACAAATTAATTGGCAGGTAGAGAAAAAAAATACATCCGCACTAGGCATCATCAAAATAAACAAGTGAAATCTGCCATAAGCTTCGTCATAATTTCCCATAGTAAAATGCTTCGTCAATATCAAATTAACAACTACACCCCGGAATGATGAGTAGTGGTGGTCGTTATTACAACAGCAGATAACGTAATGCATTATTTGCACGCAACGAACAACGCATTATCAAATCGTCAACTATCCTGTTATCATTATTCGTTGTCTGTTGTCAACGTTTTTCATACGCGCACTGTTGCCGCACTTGGCAAAGAAGCGCAAGCGAGTCCGCAACAAATCAAGTAGTTGTGTGCGAGAGATAGCGCTATACGCTATAAATAACTGACTTTTGGTATTATTATTAGCTGTTGCTGTTTGTTGTCAGTCAGTACAATAACAAACAAGGTAACAGAGCGTTGTGTTGCTTTTGTTCCCGTACGTTTTTATTACGCTGTGATCGCGACGAAATAAGTATAACAATTATTTAATAATAAGTTCATTATCGTTTTGTAAAACAGCAATATAATAGGATAACAGACAACAGTTTACAATAACAGCTATTTAAGAATAACACAACACTGTTATTCATTATTGCAAAACACCCGTTATTGCCACCACTAATGATGAGTACCCGGTCCAAACGTCCCAAAAATGCCGGCATTGCCCCGCTGAATAGCCAGCGACATTTGTTGGACAAGGTACCCACCCAGACCGTGGGTCGTGGGTGGGTTTTTGAACTGAAAACTTTTTTAGCGGCGTTGGACACTTTTTTGGGATGGGTAAAAAATGTTAAACTCGCGTCAGACGTAAGACGAAGGTAGAGTTTAAGTACCAGGATGTCAGGATCCTCTAAGAGCTTATTTTGAAATACAAATGAAGCTAGTCGCGTTCGATTTTTGGAATGTACACACAGCAAAGCTATTCGGTAAGCAGGTTTAAAGCGGCGCGTGCATGCAAAGGTGCTTACCGAATAGCTTTGTGTGTATGTTAATTTCGTCGCGTTAACGTATGTGCGTTTGACCTAGTGGTATAAAGTGTGGAATAACAGTGCGTTCTCTCAAGTGACCGCAGTTCGAATCTCGTGTAGCTAAAGATTTTTTTTCTTTTTGCGCGAGTGTGCGGGTGTGTAGTTTTCACTTCTGCCGGCACTCCCGGAGTGCTACCGGTCGCTTTCTTTTTGTCTGTCTGTGTATGTAAGTAGCAGGTAATCAATAGAAAATAGATTTTATTTAGTTGCCGATTTTGTACGGAATCCTCGGAGCCCAAGTTTTTTTAATAGAAACTATCAGATTATTGGTTATCTTCTTAAAATTTTATCTTCACAAACCTTTGGCTTCCAGAGCACCCATATCACGTGATGGTTCAGCGGCGTACCCCTCGACTTCTGGTACAGCATATCATTAAGTTCCGCCTCCGACATAGCGTACATCACCGCTGCAAGAATCGTAAGGGCTCGTCCAGAGATCATGTGATCGTTTATGGGGGGGGTGGGGGTCAGCAAAATATCACGAATGATCACGATGGGGGAGGGGGGTGTTCGAGAACACATCACGTGTAATTCTTTTACACAGCAGGAAAGTCAAAAAATAACGAAAAATCAAGTTAAGTATTGCTGCTTTTTTAATTACTTAACTAACTTAACCTTTCGTATGCTTAGGAGCAGATCTGCTCCATATGATCAAAGGATAAAATTTGACAAGGTCGCATATGAGGAGTTAATTCATACTATTCCGAAAAATACACGTGATTATAAAAGCGTTATAATCGTTTGTTCCGGTTTCTTTTTCTGTTAGCCGTGCACCAAAACATTATTGTTTTGGACCACTTTTCCATACCTTTTTTTTTATGTGAATAGGAAGGCAAACGAGCAAGTCACCTGATGGTAGGCGATCACCACTGCCCATAGACACCCGCAACCCCGGAGGGATTGCAGATGCGTTGCCAACCTAGAGGACTTAGATGAAATGCCTCTTGTCCCCGTAATTTCCCCGGCTGTCTTACTCTCCACACCGGAACACAGCAGTGCAAGCACTGCTGCTTAGCGGCAGGATTAGCGAGTAAGATGGTGGTAGCACAAGGCCCTACCACCCGCAAAGCCTCTAATTTACCTCTAGTTTCATTGCCACAAATTCAACTTACTCTTGTTGAATCTCAGTGCTACCCTCAGCATGATGGAGTTGTAAGGTTCTATGGCCGGCGCGTAGCCCAGCTCCGTGTCCTTGGCCAGGGTCAGCATCAGGTCGGCGAAGGTCAAGGGCTTCTCCTGGTCGCGCTGTATGGACGTCATGAACACGGGCTTGGCTGTGAACACAGCCATCAGGAACATGGCGGCCGCGAACATCGTCTGTAGGAGTTCTAGCTTCCATCGGATTCTGCGAAAACTTTACTTGTTATTTGTTATTGAGAATCAAAGACGCAGTGTCGAAGATGCCAAACTTCATGACTTAGGGCCTGTTTCACCACTCCTTAACTGTCAGTCATCTATGATTCCGTCTCTATTTATTACTACGAAACAGACAGAGACGTCATCATAGATAACTGTCAGTTAAGAAGTGCTGAAACAGTAGGCTTATTGTCTAACTCGCTCGCAATCGCCATCGTGTTCATTTTGACAGTTCTTGTATGCATGTGAAAGCTAGCTGATTCCGATGCCAATTGTCTGCCCTTACATGAACTGTCAAAATGAACACGATGACGATTAGGAGCGAGTTAGACAATAAGCCTACAGGCAGTTAATGAAGTCAAACGTTTTTGAGGATGTCATTTTTTCAGCTTACCAGTTGAAAGGTTCTCGAATAGAGACCGCGGATCGACAAGCGTAGTGAAGGACGTCCACCAACGAGGACGGATGACGATGACGGTATAGCGGTCTATACCGTCATCGTCATCCGTCAGCCTCTTAAAGGGTCGGCTTTAGAAGGGGCGGTTTAAGAGGCTGACAACATCTAATTTTGTTGAAATCGATGTTATTTAAGCACTTTTTTAAGAAAAACTACACAGAAAAAAAAAAAGATGATAATTTTCATCATATTTCAAACACGCTAGACGGACTCGATACATAAGTGAACAAAATTGGCTCGATAGAAAATAATTGCAAAGATTGGTCTTAAAATTATCATTAAACGGTTCTATGTCTTTATTTTTTCGACGTATGGGTCTGCAATTAAAAACATGAAGTCAACATATTCATACCTAAACGGCTAACGAATCATATTTCACAAATAATCCATACTTTTTTTTTATTTGTTATTATTTGTGTCTTATTTGCAAAATTTTAGACGCGCGCCAAGCTGCCGGAATAGTTTCTTCTCTTTCACCAACAGGCACGCGAACTATATGTGTGAAGAGTGGCGCTGCTCAAGGTTATTTGCTGTTGACAGCGCCTTAAATGAGAGGAGCGGGCGGCAGGCGCACCCGCCCGCACCGCTCTCGGTCCCCTTTGTCGCCTGCCCCGTGCCCCTGCGCCGCGCGGGCGAGGGCTCATTTAAAGCGGTCGGTTCTATACCCACGTCAGTCAATTATGAAATGATTATTTTGTACTTACTGTCTTTGTAAATAACTTTTCCATAGCAAAAGTCTTATGTGCCTCCAGAATCGGCTCTGCGTTGGCTTAGTAGCGGTCGTTTCTTGCTTATTCATTAATTATATTTGGTGCTTAATATAAGGAAAACTTAATAAGTCATCAATGACAGTGAACATCAATGACAATTGCACTGACATTGACATATGAGGTTGAGGAAAAAGTACATGTTTAATCTTAGCAAACTTATTTTTGCCGAACGTGAGATTTAGTGCCCGCGACTTCGTCTGCAAAAACTACGCAATTTTCCGGGATAAACAGTAGCCTATGTGTTATTCCAGACTATAATGTCCAAATTTCAACCATATCTAACAAACATTTATAATACATCTAATCTAACTAATATTATAAATGCGAAAGTATGGATGGATGGATGGATGGATGGATGGATGTTTGTTTGTTACTCAATCACGCCAGAACGACCCAACGGATCTGGATGAAATTCGGTACATAGATAGAGAAAAGTCTGGAATAGCACATAGGCTACTTTTTATCCCGGAAAATTGCGTAGTTCCTGCGGGATAGCGATAAACGAATTCTTTGCAGACGAAGTCGCTGGCAACAGCTAGTAATATATAATTATCATATTGCTCAAAACTTTCGGATTTATAATGTTAGTAGAACGGGCAATGAAATAGCGTGAAACTGTACGATTAAATTACTTAATAAATACTTATCCTTAAATTTAAAATAAAATTTAACTGACCAAAATTAAAAAAAAATCCTCAAAGGAAGTCCCCTAGGACATGCCTCATTATGTAGTTGTTGACCAACAAAACCTCAGAACAAAACGCCCGCAGCTTTTCCTCTTTCGATAACTACCTATGCTTTATTCTTTATCCGAGAAAAATTTACGCAAGAAGGCGTTGACCTTTGTCTTATTATACTCAACAAACCGTACCAATTTTAAAGTTTACACACAAAATGAGGAAGGCTTCTAGGAAAATCTCATGTGATAAAGAAAATGTAAACAATTTGCTGGGTATTTTTCCTGTAACATCTTCATCTATTTATTTAGACGACCGGATAGCCTAATGGTTAGTGACCTTGACTATGAAGCTAGAGGTCCCGGGTTCGAATCCCAGGAGGGGCAGACATTTGTATGACGAATACGAATGTTTCAAAGTCAAAGTCAAAATATCTTTATTCAATTTAGGCTTTACAAGCACTTATGTGTTTGTGCCCGAGTCATGGATGCTATATGTATTTAAGTGTGTATTTATTTACATTATATATGTACCTATGTTTATCCGTTGCCTGGTACCCATAGTACAAGCTTTGCTTAGTTTGGGGCTGGGTCAATTGGTGTAATTTGTCCCATAATATTTATTTTATTTATTTTTATAACATCCTTTAGTAACACGACAAAAGCGATCTAAAATCAACCAAAGATGCGAAGCGTACAGGAAAGTCAATTTAGCAAGTGTAAAAAATTTCATCGCCAGCAAAAAAACCATCCAAAACGCCAATTTGACGTCAGTTCAAAAACACACGCTATTGGCGGTCAATCAACGTACAAATCAATATTTAAACAAGAACCATAATACCACCGAGAAGGTAATCCCCTAGAAACCACAGAACAGTAAACACAAACATGAACCAATAACCGACGGCTATCATACAAGGGACTATCGCTCTTATAACTATGAGAATACAATCGCTATCTTGATGTTAAGATCCTAGTTTGCTGAGTAAGTGAGATTTGTACGAGCTGGTGCTAAAATTTTTGTTTAACATCTCAATAGGAATCACATATAAATGGCTATTTGCCCGAGTGTTGGGTATCAGTGATTAGAATACGTTCAAGATGGCTTCAACTGGTGTGATTTGCGTTTCTGCTCTGCTTGTCTGCTTGATTGCAGTGAATGGAGGTAAGTTCTCAACTTAAAATCAAATTCAGACGTTCATTTGCGTTGATAACAAGATTAAGTTCTGTGAGGGCACTGCTAGTGTTTTATTTTTCTAAAGATACCACTAGAGCAAGTGTCTAGTGCAGAATTAAAGGTAAAAACAAAAAAAAAACTTAACCTAAGAACTTGTAACAAATTATTACGTATCAGTTTATTACTACGTTCCTAATACTCGTAGGTAATCTACAAATTCCTGAAGGGTTTAGTAACTCCAACAATAAGCTTTGTATAAGTATAGAGTATTTTTCAGTGAATTCTCATCATTAATTTTATTTCTTTTTGCTTCTTTTCCGGGATAAAAACTATTCTATGTCTTTCCCGGGGACCTAAACTATCTATGTACCAAATATCATTAAAATCGATTCAGTGGTTTAAGCATGAAAGCGTAACAGACAAAGTTACTTTCGCATTCATATTTATTAGCAGGGATTGTCATCTAAGTACAAACATTAGCCCTTAATTCCCGTCATTCGCAGTTTAGTAATTCCTGGGGCCGTACCATGAAGTCTTAATGCGTTTCAGTTTAGGTCTGCTCGCTGTCAGATTTATACTAAAAGTGACAGCTAAAACTTGAACTGCGTCGGAATTAGGACGTCATGGTAAGGCCATATAGTATATCATTGGTAAGGCCCCTGTTTTTTGTTTTGAAATCTGGTTGTTCTTATTTTGCTAGTTGTAACTATACTAACTTCTAAGAGATCCCAAGCATTTTTTTAAAGGAAATTTACCATAAACCAAACCCTTCACTTTCAGCTCCTCAATTCGGAGGTTCCTTCAGCCAAGCCAACGCTCAAGCCAACAGTTTCGGTGGGGGTTACCAACGACCCGGCTTCGGGTTCCAAGGCCCTCCTGGGCCGCCAGGCTACGGTCCTGGTTTCGGGGGGCCCGGGGGTTTCCACAGACCTGGCTTCGGAGGGCGGGGAATAGGAGGAGGCAGCGGATCTATTAGCATATCGAAGAGTATCAGCATCAGCAGAGGAGGAGCTGGTGGTGCACAGTCCAGCGCTAGTTCTAACGCAGGGTCCTTCGGAAAGTGATTAAATGTTAAATAAATTCAAGATGTCTCAGGAATGTTCTAGAATATTTCAGCCGGTGGTGGGGTGTGTTTGACTAAGGAACCTGTAAAGGTTTTTACGTCACCCGTAAGTAGCAATTTACGTGGGCGGAAATTTCCACTTCCTGGACCTTCCTGGCCAGGGGAAGACGTAAAATTATGTACTTATCCACATCGGGCGGTGATAAGGAATGCCTCGGGTCGCATGTTTATGGCTCGTGCGAAAAGTTCCAGCGATCTGAGACATTCTTTATTTCACCAACCTAGTAATGTAATGTACTATTTTACAGTAATTTTTGACTAATTGAGCCACCGTTAAAGGCCGTGCATTTTGAACATCAACTGTATGGTAAAATTTTGTCAAGCACAATAGAAAGTTATGAAAAACATTTACTAAGGTGTTCAGTCAAAATAACCCAAAGACCTGCTGAGGTATTCCTCGATTATTTTTAAGAAACAGTGTAAGTATAATGTCGAATACATTTCTGTGATACATATACAGTCTACCTAATCTAATACCTAAATTTATACTCATCAGAAATCTAGAGATACTTTTTATTCCTAGACAGTTTTGAACATTTCAATTACCTATAAGTAGGCAATATTACTACCGAGTCAAAACATCAAATTTGTATAGGGATAATGATTATCCAAAGGATTTTTTGATGTGTGTAGGAAAAGAGTAATCAAATCGCAATTAAAACTGAATGTTTATATAGATGACAATGTGAATATGATTATGAATATGGAAGTACAACACTGGCTTCGATTGATGTTAATAGTTTTAATAAATGATTTTTATACAATTGAATATTTCTTTTGTGCCTTTAACATTTTCAGGATCATATGAATGAAGGGCTTCAAGAACCGCAAAATGGTCCAATTTATTGACTAATATAAACGAATCTGCACTTTCTTTGCTCTTATAATTATGTATGTAGGAAGTTCTTACCCGCGGTTTCGCTTGCCTGAAAATTAGTGGTTGCAAAAATTCGATATTTCCAAAAATAACTTTGAGCTTGTTCCCCGTACATAACCAAGTTACGTAACCGGTACTGGTAAAACCAATGTAGGGTGATTAATTTGGATTAATTTAGTTTTAGGTGCTAAGCTAGCTAAGCCGCGAACATGTTTGTTTTAATTTAGGAATAGCCTTACCATGACGTCCTAATTCCGACTCAGTTTAAGTTTTAGCTGTCACTTTTAGTATGGATCTCACAGCTTGCGAACCTAAACTGAAACGCATTAAGACGTCATGGTAAGGCACCTGGTAATGTAAAATAGTTATGTACGGGGAACAAACGTAACTGTGTAGTCAACTAACTATGTTGCACGAAGGTCATTCTAGCTAAATAGTGTTGACTTAGCCATTGAGATTATGAGATTAAGCAAGCGTAAATCCGCATCCCATGGAGATTTCTGGATGAAAAAAGTAGCAAGCGTTAGTCCAGAGATCAAACTGCATACATTTATCAATTTTTATCCAAATCTATCCCAGCCGATTTTGCGTGAAAGATCAACAAACATAAAGACAAACAGATATAGTAGTATTAAGATTGTGACATGAATTAATAACAACCTACAAATTAAGCGGTTTAACTTACTATGTCCATTTTATCACAGGATTTAGATCTTAACAGAGGAATCTAAAGTATTATGCTATGTTAATTTATATAAGAAATCAGAAGTACTCCTATTAGACTCTATTTGCAAGAGGACACTTAAAAATTCGTAAGTGATTTAATATTTGTCTGTTACCTCTATATTTGCTACGCATATATTTGGCCCGTTCATTTAGTATCTCGGACAGATTTGGTTTGTATCATTTCATTACTCTATTTGAAATGTATTATTTGTCCATCTGAGTAGAAGAAAAACTTAATTACAAAGTTGGTTAGACTCTGAGACAATTAAATTAAATTGTTTATATTTACGTACCTCTACTCTATAATTTGCTGTCTGAGGAATAAAAAAAGGCATTTTTTTCTCATATTTTGGATTATTTCTGCTCAAGATCGTTTCTCATACAAGAAAAAAGTGTGTCCAATTTTACATGGTAATTTCTGCTGTTGGTTTTGTTACCTACTTACATACATGTAAGCCGTAACAAAACTGAGGGACGCATTTTTTCTCGTATAAGAATCAGTTAGTGTTGTAGATTCTGAGTAGAAATAACCCAAAATTTCCAAAATCTGAGATTTTTTTTAATTCGCCGTCTATACACTATAATAGTACATTATGTTGTATGATACAAGTGTTGATGTTGGTCATTCATTATAATCATGATCAAGCACTATATGTCAAAAATGTGACAGTTGCTAAGAAAGTGGCGCCTTCATGGACTTGACATGGCCTTTGATAGACCCAAAAGCAAACATGCTCGCGTAAAAAGCAAGTTTTATCAGTTCAACATTTGGGTCGTAATGACCGCGACCACGAACTAAAATGACAAGGTAAATAAAATGAATTGTCCACCAGATATTGCTCTTATTTTAAACATTCAAACGATACGTTACCGAACCTTTTTGGGAGTAAGGTTTTGGTGCTAGTTCATGGGGTCTACTCCAAAATCCCAGATTCGGAGTTCATGTCGCACTGTTCCTGTCACTCTCTTATTACGTTTATTCAATTCAATTCTTTTTTTTCATTGCGCCATCGATACTATCAATGATTCTGCTAATGTCGAGGTTGAAGAAGACAGTGTCGTTATTTATTTAACCGTTGTTCAGTGGCTATGATGTATGGTAGCGGAACTCAGTTGGGAACCTAAAACAGACACACCATACATTGATTTTGTTAGACTACCTACATAAACGCTCATTAAACTTCGTTGGTGTGATGTACCTAGAACAATGCGACAGCTGTCATTAGAACTGGCGCTAGCTACAGTAGCTACTCGTGCGTCGTAATAGTTATGTAGTCGACTAGGGTCGCTATAAATGCAAGTGAACTCCACTAAGCCATACCATGAATAAAGATTTATTATGGGTAAGTATTTATAGCACTCACTGCCCAATTCTAGTATCATGCTTGATCCGGGACCGGCCGATCATAGAGCAAGAGTCGCCGCAGTGAAAGAAAATTGTCTTGGTGCGGTCAGCAAATAAGTTGTTTTGGAATCCTATGGCTTAATCGAAGATGATGGTGGACCAATCAAAGCCGCTATGTAGCGGGCGCTTTATTATCGACTTTTGAGATCCAGGAGTTCCTATACGACTTAGTTGTTGCATCAGCTTGCAATTAGTAACAAAAAGTAAGAATGGAAATACAGAATATAGGGCGACGCTCACATCACGTTTAGCAGAATCGATGTAACCCTGAGTCACATTTATTTGATAGGTACAATACTATGAGGCAGGCTTGAGCGTACATTCGTTAACCAGCCGGGAAAGATATAGCTCTGGGGCCTTTCCATGTCCATGACGTCCTAATTCCGACTCAGTTCAAGTTTTAGCTGTCACTTTAAGTATGAATCTGACAGCGAGTGAACCTAAACTGAATCGCATTAAGACGTCGTGGTCAGCCAGAGTGATCTTGATTTGCGGAAGTTATTTTGTGAAGCTAAAGAGAACTGGTGGAGAAGCAAGGCCCTACTTCCCAGGTCAGAGAATTTTCCTGTGAGATGCGAAAGCTGGCTTTACATTCCAAAATTCGAAGTTCATTTCTTGCCGTTCCGCTCAAACTAATGGACATTAATATGCGAGTTACAAACTAATGGACATTAACTTGGAATTTTGAATTTCGGGGTGGCCCCCTTTGATCGGCAGTGCACAACATACAAAAGTAATGAAGTCATACCAGTGCTACGCTTATCGTTATGTGGTGACTAAATTAAACAAAATAAACAATTAACCGCATTTATTCGACCAACAGTAACGCGTCGCTAGCACACGAATTAAGTCGTAGGGTGAGGGTAAAATTAAGCCGGTCTGATTTTAACACCCCGCTGAGGTCGTTGCACGCCACGAGCACTTCCCTGCTACTGCCAACGCCGTGAAGGGGAAATCTGTGGCCAGTTCGTCGAGCAAGTGAAGCAGGAGACAGCAGTACTGCAGCAGTGGCCTCGAGCCGTAACGAAGCACCCTGGAATTTACGTCCGCTGTTATATGTGCTCATTAGGTGGGCGGCTCCGTTGACTGTGACAGGCATTAAGCAGAAGCAGGTAGCAGCGCTAAGGCGATAGGAAATGGCTTGGTGAATTGCGGATGTCACAGTCGAACGGAGTTTACAATCGAGATGGTGCAATCGAGATAGCAGGCGCTAAGTAAATACTTAATTAACAATTTTTTTTTTTTTTTACATTACTGTTGCGAAGCTCGATTAAATCTGCATTAAATAATAAGAGAAACGTACGAGCAAGCATTATCATTATAGTTATCACTATCAAGCAAAATCAAATTAAATACAATTGACAACGGTTAAATTGAAACCGTTATTGCAGCCGTTTACATTTTAAACTTAATGCTACCTACATTTAAAGCATAAGAAATGTCCAACACTTACCCAATATCGGGGTTTGACACTGATTTTAAATACGTAAATTAATTATTTGTGATAAATAATTATGTACTAAGTAAGTTAGTAAGTACAATAATATCGCGCGGGCGACGTGTGATGACACCAAAAGTGAACGTGCGCCTGCGCCGGCGACAAAATCTGTGTGAGACGCTTCGCCAGCCGGCCGCGTCAGGACGGCCGCGGGCCGCGCGGTCGGGGTAAGGGGGTAAAGCTGGTTCTCGAACAATAGGACTCGAGTCGAGTACGATCGGCGCGCGGAATAAGTAACAAGCTCGATGTACATTTATCCTAGTTTAATATAGTGTTGATTATCTCCCTTTTATATTTATGAATTTGTATTTTTTATGTGTTATTATTTATTAGGTAAGTGTTATTGATAAGGTTATTTCTTAATTTTTTTTTTTATTGTGTTTTCATAACTAGTAGTATAACGTATCTACGTTACACCACGTCCAAAAATATCGGACTTCATCTTTTAATAAATAGGCATTAATAAAACATACAAATATGACGGCCAAAGAAAATACCTATAGATATCAAAATTCCCAAATCCCAGCGCATGACATCATTTACCTCTATTAGAGCTTATCGGGCTTTTTTTGCACGAATTTATATGCACTAAAAGTATGACCACCGTGTGAATTTCTGCTGTAATTGTGACATAACCAGAATCAGACAATATTGACACTTTTGATTTGCTTCCATATGAATGTATGCTTGTCGGATGAAACTATTCTGGGAAACTGTTTATCACTAAGCAGCCCCGGTATATATTAGAAGACAAATCGTTTTCTATCTCAGAACAATTCGGTAGCTGAAATGGCGAAGTCAACTGTCGTACTCTTGGCTCTCTCAGCTTTAGCGGTGCAAGCTGCAGTCCTCAACACTGAAGGTACGAGACCTGCCTACACAATTTTTCAAGTATTTAAATTTCCAACAGCAGTAGGTATTTAGGTAAATTTAACTCTTATCGTAATAATGTCGGTAAGTAATTAATTAGTTGCTTTGTTGTTACAATTTACTCGCATTGAAAAATTCTTCTTTCGTCTTGGAAATATCCCAACTAAATAAAATAAGTAATCAGTGAGACCGGCAACAGGGTTCAGAATTTTGCTGAGAGTATATTGTAAACATGTTAATATTTAAGATTCAAAATGTTTGATAATTATAGGGTCACAACTAAAAATAAATACTCCTTCTAAAAAGTTTACTAAAAATGAATAATCTTTTCAGATACGCTACTCAAGAGAGCAGCGCGTTCTCCATGCGATCAGTGTAGAGGCCCCCCACATCCACCACACCTAGAGTTCCCTCCACCACCACCGCCGGGTTTCCCGCCGCCACCACCGCCTCCAATGTTCCGTACGCAGAACTGGAGTGGGTACACCAGGGGTAGGGGAGGACAAGGAGTTTTTAGCGGCGCTGCAGCGGCAGCTGACGTTGGCCCTCAAGTTGGTAGCCAGGCTTTCTCTATTGCCGCGGCTGACGCTAACGCCGGGACATCTGGCGGCTCAGGAGGATCAGGATCCGGTAGAGGAGACATTGGATCTGGCTCAGGTGGATATGGAGCCGGTAGCTCTTCCGGTAATTATGGAGCGTCTGGATCGGCAGGTGGATCGGGTTCTAATGGTGGTTTCGGTGCATCGGGATCAGCCGGTGGTTCCAATTCTAATGGTGGTTACGGTGCATCTGGATCAGCCGGTGGTTCCGGTTCTAATGGAGGTTACGGTGCATCTGGCTCAGCTGGTAGTGGACAAGGTGGATTCGGCGGTGGACAGAAATTCCAATCCAGCAATTTCAAGGAATCCCAGTACTCTTACCAAAGCGGGGGCAGCAAACATTTCGGCGGTCAGGGAGGGCAAGGTCATGGCGGACATGGCAGCTATGGTGGCCAAGGATCAGAATCGCAATCAAGCTCTCAAAGCGGATCATTCACTGATTCTGGTGCTTCAGCCAACCAAGTACATCAAGTAGAAGGGTTCTCTGGAAACCAACAGAAACAGGGTGGCGGTTCTTTCCAAGGAAATAGTCAGGCCGATAGCCAGGCACAGAGCAACGGCTTCTCCGGCCAGGGTCAAGGTTTCTCAGGCAACCAACAACAACAGCAAGCCTCTTTTGGAAAGGAAAACTTCGCCAACGCCGGATCTAACTCGGTCGGAGGCGGTTTCTCTGGCCAAGGAAGTCATGGCAGACAAAGCCATAAGGAAGCCGAGTTCTCAGGCAATCAACAGCAAGTTCAGACAGGAGGCCAATGGCAGGAAGGGTCCAGTGCTGGTTCTAGCGCTGGTTCAGAATCAAGCCAGTTTGGTGGCTCTTTAGGGGCTGGTGTTGGGGCGTCTGGACAAGGGTTTAGTGACGGACAGTCTGCGTTGAACGGAGCTCTGAACCTCGCATCCCAGGGTCTTCAAACAGCCAACCAGCAGCCTGCTTGCAGTACGTGCGGCAAAAGCAGCTATGCTCTCAGCAATGCCAAGAGCCACAGTGGATCTGCCATAGCTCTATCCATCGGTGGTTAAATTTTTTGTACCTGATTGTTATTCAACGAATTCGCAAAGTTTTTTGTATTTATTTGTTACTTATGTAATGTAATATTTATACCTACGTACAACTATGTCAGTCTTCAATGTATTGTTAAGTTTTTGCACGTTATTAAACAAAATAAAATTATTATTGTTCTAACTTCATTTGTTTTATTTTGATCTACTTGTGAATAAAATTGTGATTAGAATCACGACTTTAATTCTTCCCAAATTCGATATAGAACCAAATTTGATATTATTCGCTAAATTTAATGGCGACTTGTGAACTTGAAAGCAATAACTACTTTGTTCAATAAAATTGATAAAACAATTAACATATATGAACTAATATAAAACTAAAACTAAAACTAGGTAAAACTTTATTTAAGGAATAAAGTCACTGGATTATATAATTAGAACTATAAATATAAAAATTGATAGTTGAAGGCAAAGAACTAGACGCAGCTAACCATGTGTTTTTCCCAAAGTCCCGATATTAGTTGATTGGCAAAATAGCAAAGTGTATATCCCCCTTATTCATAAACGCTCTATAGGCTTTTGCTAACTTAACAATCGTTTGCCCTTATCTGTAAAAGGTAAATGTCAGAGTGACAGATAAGGACAAACGATAACTAAGTTAGCAGAGGCCTACATAGCGTTTATGAATAAGGGGGTATGTGTATAGAGGTACCTACTGGTAGTGGGTAGCTGATTTGTATTATCCACTATATTATTATCAGAGTCCAATATTTAGAAAAAGAAAGAGTAAGCTCCAACTACTCGTATTATTTACACATTTATTCGGCTTGATAAAATTATTCAATTACCTTTCATCAAGGACCTAATAAGAAAGACCAAAGTTAACATCTATACAAACATAGTTTTATGTCAATAAATAAATAAATAAATATACATATAAGGCTAAATAGGGTCGAGTCTGTACATGGAACATATAAAAAAAAATAGGCTGGGGATGTCAACTTGGACAATGACAATTTGGACTGTTTTGAGCTGATCTGAGGAAGCCAGACAGAAACAGGTGGAAAGAAAACACACGGGTGGGTGGAGAAGGCCTTTGCCCAGCAGTGGGACACCAAATCAAATAGGCTATAAATAGTCAACTAATTATAAATGTAATTTGAGCTCTACTTTTGTAGTAATAGTTACGTACATTTTTACCCTTTTCGAATGGTGCATACGAGTTCTGCTTGGAAAAATCGGACCCTTCCTTTTAATTGAGCCTAGGTATACCCTAAATTATTAGTGCAGTGTAAAAAGAAAAGGAAGGTGATCATGTTAAATAATAAGACCTTTCGTAAATTGCATTTAGGGACTGGCTAGTCAATTCTAGACTAGTGGTTAGTCTTTTTAAAAAAAACTTGGTACTATTACCGGACCCTATGGTCAGTATCAATTATATTATAATATCATTGTGAGTCGAACATCGCCGCTTTAGAAATGCTCGTCAAAAAAGCAGGTTAGCAGGAGATGGGGGCTCGGCAAGAAGCTCGAAGCAAATTTAGTTTCTCCTTCTTCTCTTTATTTGTGGCAGGCATCTCAAGTCGTTAGTGACGACAACTTCGCCAATGTCAAAGTAAAAAATATAAGTAAGTATATATATTAAAAAATCTTGTGACAAAATGTCGGCAACGTTGTACGGTAACACGGTCAAAAGACCCCCCTCCCCCCTGTCGAGCTCTTAGCCAACGGTCAATGATATCCCTCAGAAACTGCCAGGAAATCATTAGCCGTTGCCCAGGGTGCACCGGACCAAGCACTGCTCTTCCCCCCGGACGGATCCAAAAACGAACCGCAGCTCTTGATCACACGCGGAGGTAACCCGACTCGCACCCCTACTATAGTCTCCCTCCGAAAAAATACTTTTATTGGCAGAAATTCGACACTGACATACAAAACATAAAAAATATGAAATATTCCGGAGTTTTTTGAAGAGACCTTGTTTGACCGTCTAAACTAGGGATTTTGGTTACTGTTCATACATACATACATACACCACGTCTTATCCCTTACGATACAGTAACGTGCAACATTCCTGGGCCCTATTTTATAAAGCTACAAGTAACAATTTACAAGCGGAAGTCTCTATCTAGTTAACACTGTCACACGGCAAAGCTAGCTTATACCTTCTTTTGCAATTGTTAGTTAACTACCTTCCTAGTTACTACAAATTGTGTCAGATGGCGCTAGGCGCGCACAATTACTCTGAATTAAATGTATTACGTAGAAATAATTACGATAATAATTAATTATAAATTATTACAAGTTCTAATTAATTGGAGGTTGCTACTGCAATAATATACACACACCTACACGCACACATTCCATCCCACAATTCGGACCCACCATCCGAACCTTCCTAGCCAATCAGAAGCGAAGTGTTGTAGCTCGACGTAATTTAAAAATTCAAAAAAGCTTCGTTAAACGAGAGCCTATAAAAGCACCTGCGCCAGTTGCAGACGCTCTCTTACTCATCATCTCTACCACTATCAGTTCGCCCAGCTGAAATTTAATTGGTAAGTGCTCTGACTCGCTAATTCTGTTCGTTTGCTTGTAGTGTATGTAATAATTGTGTGTTGCTAATTAATCCGTTCAATTCCAAGGCCTAGGACATTGTTAATTTTAAACTACAGTGTTTTAGTTTTCTTTAACGTGGTTAATGTAGATCCACCCTCGCCTGGTTCCTGTATAACCATTTTGAATTGTAACGGTTAATAACCGAAATTTCACAACAGCCACCGTAGCAAGCCTAAAGCTTTCAGCACCACAATTAATATAGAACCGAGTCACTATCTGTGATCGAACCTAGGTTTAGGTCTCTCTTACTTAATTAATTTAACCACTGTTCTAATTTAGTTATCACAAACTCTCTGTATATTTTACCTGGTCGTACGCCCAGCCCACTTGCACCCTCTGTGTACCTCAAGAAGAAGAGGGCTGGACGGACGACCATCTTAACTGTGCCACTGCACCGTCTAACACCCCGCATCCTTACAGGGCGACACCGTACACTCTACTGAGGTCTAAGAACTCTGAAGGCTTTGGAAAACCTAACAGAAACTGGCAGCCGGAAGCTAGGTCTGGTCAGGTCCTCGGCTGCTGAAAACCACACCGCACTCGCACCGTCTCCGGTTCCTGGACACTGCAGGACGACGCTTACATCCTCGTCGAAGTCGCCTCATCGAGCCGCCCCGGAGACGAGATACCAGGGGAGTGTTCTGTCCGACGAACAAGCGAATTTCAAATAGCGCCTAAAGACTTTTACGAACCCATTACTAAAATAATTGTCCTTAAGGGTGTAGGGGTACTTTTATTTATTAATAAAATTTGTAAAAATTGTAAATTGTTTTCCTGAAGAAATCCCCAAACGCACCCCTTCACAATAACCCGCTAAACGGGCTATTGGGACAACACATAAGGTCAGAAAGAGACTTGAGACCTTGTAACTTTGTAACTTGTAGCTTTATAAAATAGGGCCCTGGCTCAACTGTATTCTTAATAGGTATGGTTCTTATGTCAAGCGAGCGCATTGCCGGAATCCGGAATTCACCAAAACGGTTTTGGTCTAAGATCCCGCCTGAGTGCCCTAACTTACGGGAACGCTATCTGTCATCCAAGTTTTGTGCAGCCGCAAATTATGCATAAAGCTCCGTGTGAGGTTGCTCCTTTGTTACGTTCGGCCTGTGGTGTTGTACGGTAGCGAAGCTTGGACTCTAAAGGCTGACACGCAGAAATTTATTGAAGCTTTCGAAATGGGGTGTTACCGTAGAATGTTGCGAATTAGCTGGACCCAGAAGGTTTCCAACGTTGTAGTTCTCCGACGCGCTGGTAAGAACCGTGAATTGTTGCAGACCGTCAAAAAACGTAAAGTTGCGTATCTGGGCCACGTACTTCGTCACGAACGATACGAGCTTCTCCAACACATCATGATGGGCAAGATCGAGGGCAAACGGCGCGCTGGACGGAGGAAAAAGTCCTGGCTTAGGAACATCCGCGAGTGGACGAGCATTGCCAGCGTAGAAGAGCTGTTCCGCCTGGCACAGGACAGGGATAGGTTCGCTAAGCTAACGGCCAACCTCCAGTAATGTAGAGGCACCATGAGAAGAAGATCTGTCATCCATTTTCTACATATCATCAGTCTTTTCCTAGATTCTCAATGGAAAAGTACAAGGAAAACCCATTTTCCATCCGGCTCGTGGTCAACCATAATAATAGTAAACAAGAACTCCAAACACGACGGTTGCCTCATCAAAACCACAAGCAAATAAATAAAGCTAAAAATTGGAATTCACCTGGAAATTCATATCGCGGCGACAAACCGACGTTTCGCACTTACATTACTGATTAGCACCTTCTCGTGATAAGGTAAGACACCCAGTTACTGACTACTTGTTTATAAAGCTGTTGCCCGCGAGTCTACCTCCGCGGAATTCGCTAATCGCTATCCCGCGGGAATTATGTGACTTCCCAGGATTAAAATGACATTCCCGGGACTGGAGCTGTCTCTACACCAAATTAAAACTGAATCGGTTCCACGGTTTAAGCGCGATGAGGTCAAATAGACATAGACAATCACACTTTCGCATTTATAATAATGGGTATGGATTTGTGCCTTCAGTTATGAATTTAGGACGTTACGTAACTGAACTCCCTTGGGAAGTTAGCAAAATGTATCCATTGCCTTAATCATAATCATAAGGGAACCTACATCCTAATAAACAAAAGGGGCGTATTAATACTGGTATTACCATATTGACGGACTACTAACATTATAAATGCGAAAGTTTGTGAGGATGAATGTTTGTTACTCTTTCACGCCAGAACGGCTTAACGGATCTGGATGAAATTTGGAACAGAGGTAGATTATGGTCTGTAATAACACATAGGCTACTTTTTATCCCGGAAAATTGCGTAGTTTTCGCGGGATAGCGATAAACGAATTCTTTGCAGACGAAGTCGCGGGCAATAGCTAGTTATTGAATAAAGCATTACTTACTTACTTACTTAATTCTATAACCATAGAGCTATTTATTGTGCCCGCTTTTGTGCTTGAGAACGATCGGAGCATCCCTAATTTGGATGAACAAATACAGAGAGTGAGAAACAAAGTTGAAAAGTACCATAATAACTCGTATAGGCATAAGTGACGGAAATTACGGACCGTTACTAGGTATTTTACCCTAAGAGGAACTTCTGGGTATTTTCTAGCCATATTTGCTGTTTATGTCTGAGGTGTATAAAAATGTAACATCGCAGGATTATGCCTCAAATTGGTACATCAATATGTGGCGAACGGGTGTCGTGGTTCTAGTGTTAGTACTAGCTGAATATTCTTTAGCTGATGTTCAATGTAAGTATCTATACGTTAAACATTCTACAGAGTCTGGAGTAGGGGGTATTACTACCTGTGGCTCGCGAATTTTTCTGCAAAGAATTCGTTTATCGCTATCCCGCGGGAATTTTCCGGGATAAAAAGTAGCCTATGTGCTATTTCAGACTTTTCTCTATCTATGTGCCGAATTTCATCCAAACTCGTTGGGCCGTTCTGGCGTGATTGAGTAACAAAAAAAATCCATCCAAACTTTCGCATTTATAATATTAGTTAGATAAATAAAATAAAAATCGGCACTTTGTTTAAATAAGAGAAGTTTGCAAGACAATTTTAAGTATTAAATATGTATGTTCCAGCAAAACAAACTCATTTAATTTAATTTCATTTTTATTTACTTACTAGCTTTTGCCCGCGACTTCGTCCGCGTAGAATTAGTATTTGACATGTTTATCGCTATCCCGCGGGAACTATGCTATTATCCAGGATAAAAAGTAGCCTATGTTTTAATCTAGGGTACCAGCTATCTTCGTTCCAAATTTTATCCAAATCCGTCCAGTCGTTTTAGCGTGAAGAAGGAACAAACATACACACTCACTCACATCGTGACATCGTCACAAACTTTCGCATTTATAATGTTAGTAGGATTGCAATGGTGGTTCGTATATTTGGAGAATGTTTGATTCAAATACTAGAAGCGTGTTTTAAACCATTTTTAGTAGTGTTTATTAAGGTTTGATAAAAATTTTACTAAGCAACAAAGTACTGTCAGCGAAAAAACTTGCATTGGATATGAATTCAGCTTAACGGAATGCTTGTGGAAAAAAGACGTCAGTTTTGTCCGTTTGTACCAACGTACCTAACCAAAAGTTATCCAATAAGAACCATCATTCCACAATTGTCGATTTAAACTTTAATTTGATATCGCCTTCCTTTTCCTTCTGTAGTTAAACTTTTCGCATTCAATTGTTTTTATTTATGTGTTTGTTTCTATGTTAATTGCACCACCTAACCTTAATTCTTGACTCTAAAAGATCGCTCTGAAGCGACGGCCTATCGTATTTTTTAAATTGTGACGTTTAATAAAGAATCCATTATTATTTTCAGATGGCCAAGGCCCAATACAAGCAGTCAATAGGCTGAAGCGCTCACCAAACTACTACGACGACTGTCCGCCATATTACCGCCATCACCATCCGCATCCACCGTTCTGGCCGCCGCCACCGCCGCCGCCGCCACCGCCATATTGGCCACCACCACCACCAAGCCAAGAAGTGGTCTACCCTCAAGAGAAACAAGCGTATACCGATGGCTGTGCCACATGCGGTGGTCAGAGTGCTAGTAACGCTGTCAGTAACGCCAAGAGCGATAGTGGATCGGCCATTGCAGTTGCTATAGCGCGATCGAAACCTAAATAATAGATTAACAACTGCTTTTGGACAGTGAAGTATAACCTATCATTCGTAATCAACAGTGAAGCTGCAGACTTATTACGTAACTCGCTCGCAATCGCCATCGTGTTCATTTGACAGTTCTTGTATGAATGTGACAGCTAGCTGATTCCGATGCCAATTGTCAGCCCATACATGAACTGTCAAAATGAAGACGATGGCGATTGCGAGCGAGTTACGTAATATCAACCTGAGGTTTGTAAGCTAGTACAATTGTCAGTGCATGATTGACATGACGATATATTTAACTGTTCAGTAGCTCCAGTCCAAGCTATGATTGACTGGTGATTTTTTATTCAGAAATTCTGATTAATAGCGAACTGGTAAGATATACAGTTGAGGGCATAAATATCGATACAGCCATCATGTCAGATATATGTGTCACCGGCCTTATTATTTGTGGCATAAAGGAGTGCCTATTATAGATCTTTTTGACGTCTCGGTAACGTATATAATATTTATGCCCTTAACTGTACGTAAAGTACCTGACAGAGTCGATTTATTGTTGCTTTATTTTAATATATTAGTAGGATATCAGGCTCAAAAGGGCATTTTACTATGTTGTAAGTAAGTTTGTTTTCTATGTCAATAATAATGTTTTTTAATAAATAAAATTAATGAGATGAACAAAGAAAACTATTTGAATAAAACCCGTCTCATCATAATAATCCTCCGACAAACCGCAGTAACGACTGAAGTGCAAAAAAAGAAGTCGCTGTGACAATAAAAAATATTCTTAAACTTATATCATGTGATTGATTAACAGACAACACAGAGCCTAAACCACTCGAAGAAAAACTTTTGAGGCAAAAATATTTTTCAATGTTAAAAATGTTGAAATTCACAAGCTTAAACGATATTTTTCAATGTGTAAAAGTTTATTTCTGACTAAACTTGCATTGTCATCCATCTTACATAATTATGTAAGTACCTAAGGTATTTTAATTCTTACCTGTCCCATTTGGTAAACAAATTTCTAACCTCAATTTGCAAATTTTTGTAAAGAATAAGGTGTATTATGTTATCAAATAAACCTGAAGCAAAATTTTGTACATAATTTTGCTGATATTTTATCTCCAGGTCCTTTATTTACGATGAAATAGTTAAAAATAACAAACATGAGACGTTTCGAGGTTAGAATTTTGTTTACCAAATAGAACAGAGGATGAAAATACCTTACAGTCAAGGGCATAAAATATGTATACGTCTTCATAAAACATCTAAACACCTTTAATGCCATAAACAATAAGGCCGATGACACATATTTTATGCCCTCGGTTCCAAGTTCCAAGGTAATCCAACCACTAAAAGTTGTTCAAATTGGACTCGCAACATTTTAACCCAAAAAACATACATAAGTAAGGTACTTGTTTACATTTCAAGACAGAAAAAGCTTGTAAAAAAACAGCATTTGCTTAGAATTCCGGTGTTCCGTCTCAACTAAAAGAAATACTACTTACAATTAAAAGAAAGATTACATCTAAAAAGAATAACTGTAACAGAAAATACTAATCTATCTGCAACCTCAATACTGAACGACTCCGGGCAGTTATTCATATTCATCTTATTGCCTAGGCAGTTATTAGTACGTCTGAGAAATATTTATTACCGACTTGTGATTGGACTAGGTTCCAGTTTTGGCTTTCATCCGTTACCTACCTACCTAAAAAGTCTTACATATATTATGACCTCTGAGATATAAGTGCAGATGGGATAGTATATGTACCTACTAGCTTCTGCCTGCGACTTCGTCCGCCTAGAATCAGACTTACATTAGGCAGCTACGACCTTTAACATGGTTTATCGCTATCCCGCGGGGACTATACAATTTTCCGGGATAAAAAGTAGCATATTATGTTAATCTAGGATACCAGTTATCTCCGTTCCAAATTTAATCCAAATCCGTCCAGTCGTTTCAGCGTGAAGAAGGAACAAAAATACACACTCACATCGTCACATCCATCCATCCATCCTCACAAACTTTCGCATTCGTAATATTAGTAGGATTCCCGGCCATAGCTTTACTTTTCGGATTTTTCTGTGTTCCAATTTTCAGTGTCGTTTAGAAACTTAATTTCTATCTCGCTTCTTCTTGATTCCTAAACCAAAATACAGAGATCTGGTACACGCTGACGCTGGCCGCTAATTGTGTGTGATGGTCACAAATCACTTTTACGACTCTCCGTATTGGAGTCCGCCTCACGAGTTCAAGTTCGCGCGACCAAGGCTAATATCAGTGGACGCTTGCTGGCCAACACAAGCGAAACGCCAGCAAAGCGTAAGCTGGGATCTGGCCATCTGACCAACAAATCCTACATACCGTCACGCCTCATTCCCGTAAGGCTATCCAGAGACTACTTTGTTCCACTTGCTACGATCCTGACATACCTCTTTCGCTTCATCCACATTAATCAATCTCTGCATACATGCTAATCGGCTTGCTAAAAACAAACAACAACAAACATTCTACTAATATTATAATGCGAAAGTTTGTGATGATGTGAGTGAGTGAGTGTAGGTATGTTTGTTACTTCTTGAAGCTGAAACAACTGGGCAGATTTGAATCAAATTTAGAACGGAGACAGCAGGTACCCTATGTAGATTAAAACTAAAAACATGAACGTGTCAAAGGACGTAGCTCTGCCTAAAGTCGCAACGTAAATAATTATTGCAGAATATACTGTTAATATCAGTTCCTGTCTAATTCTACGCGGACGAAGTTGCGGGCAGAAGCTCTGCTTTATTACTAGACTAGCTGTTGCCCGCGACTTCTTCTGCAAAGAATTCGTTTATCGCTATCCCGCGGGAACTACGCAATTTTCCGGGATAAAAAGTAGCCTATGTGCTATTCCAGACTTTTCTCTATCTATGTGCCGAATTTCATCCAGATCCGTTGGGCCGTTCTGGCGTGATTGAGTAACAAACAAACATCCATCCATCCATCCATCCATACTTTCGCATTTATAATATTAGTTAGATTACTACTTATATTATTATTATCTTAGATTATTACTTTGATTTACTAGATTATTATAAAATGATGCGAAAATATACTATGCAATGTTGTATGAAAAGCGACCCTTGATTTGCTCGTTAGTGTATTATAGGTAGAGTATAGCCTAGCATATCCCTCAGTGGGGGCAGGGCAGGGTCAGCCGACGCCCACGCTGCGCCTTGCCGACTCTTTTATAGTAAAATTCGCAATTTATGCAAATTAATAACATTTTATTAGTAAATAGGAAACGCTGGCTCGATTTCCGGTAAGCTTTGCTGGTACTAGATGGCACTGACCGATACAATTGTTTCTTATGGGAATGAGGGCCTTGAGATTTTGCGTCCGTTACCGTATTGCATCGTATCACGTCATCATAATTTTGTGTACAAAATCAATTAAGCGATGGTTAAATAAAGTGACGTAGTCATTTTCTATTCATCATTGTAGCTTTAAGTTGGGTAAGTAATACGAGATATAACAACTTATTATCTATTGTTCATAATATATACGCTCACTTTATATAAACTCGTTTAGTATAATGTTTACTGGATATAATGAACGAAAATTATAACCTTAAAATATCAAATTTTGTAAGGTATAACGTTGTTTATATATATATAAACAACGTTGAACGTATGAATTGAAGTAACGATCAAAGCATATAATGTTCATAACAGCTAACATCAAAAAGCATAATGCACAGTTGTTTATTGAATTTGCTATGTGGTTAGGGGGTTTTCTAAGTAGTTATAAAAAAAATAACTAACACCAAAGGCTAATGCGGGAGCTTCGCCGCGCTAATCGCTCTACGCTCCAGCATTAGCCTTTGAACCTAACTTATCCGAGTCGCTTCCGCTCCGTACCGTCTTGCTCGCTCGTTTCGCTCGCTCGCCGAAAATTAAACAATGTTGTGCAGCTGTTTCAGTTAGGTTAAATGTTAGTTACTTATGTTAAAAGAAATTAGTCCATCCATATAAATCTTATACAAATTGAAGTTATATAAAAATAACGTTATATAATTAAGCCTTATACGTTAAAAAATTATACTTTTTGCTGTTATAGCTAACGTTCATTATATCTTGTGAACGTTATTATTAGGTATGAAATTACTTAGATATTTTGTAGTTATATCTCGTGGGACGCACCCCTTTAAGTTATAAGAAATTATTGACAGCTTCTACATCAGTAAAAGGCGATAACAGAAACGATCACAGTGTTTTGCAGTTAACTAAGTATAACTTAACCCCTTATTCATACACGCTCCGTAGGCTTCTGCTAACTTTGCAATCGTTTATCCTTATCTGTCACTTTGACATATACCTTTCACAGATAAGTACAAATGATTGCTAAGTTAGCAGAAGGTTATAGAGCGTTTATGAATAAGGAGGCATCTTGAAAACTATCAAATTCTGTGTTCTGTGATTTTTCTGTGTTTTAATTTTCAGTGTCGCTTAGAAATCTTGAAAAAAAATAATAAAATGTGCAAGAAAAACGCAATCGAATCGAGATCGTCCTTTTTCAGGTAATTAAAAAAGTTATTAGCTTAAACCTGACTTAAACACATTTCTAACAAAGCTGTCGAGTTTTTTTATTTAAGACACAAACAATAGCAGAAACCAAAACAATGGGGTTCGCTGCATCCCGACCCGCTATTGTTTCACGCTACACATTCTTCGCTCGCAGACCTAAGAAGATCGTTTCCGAAACGCATTGTCCACAAATTTGCAAATTATAACTTCCGATTCCGTGGGAAACCGATCTGATTCACCGCACCGCGTGGGGGCGCCCTTGAGGCCATCTATAAAAAGTATATGGTTCTCAAAAAAAGAACACAAGAAGAACAGTAACGGAACAGACATGGCTTTTGTTTTGAAATTGTTTTTTGCTATCGCACTCATCGCGCCGGCCCTAGCCCAAGGTGATTATTTAATTATGTTCCATATAGTTACCATAAAAAATCAGGTCACTATCATACTACTCTAGGTACAATCCGTGAGCTATTAAAACTCCATTCGGGTTTCGGGCGATTCAATTATCAAACCCATAAGAGTAAGTGAGACAGCAAGACAAACCCGATTGGCATTCTTAAAGCTCACGGACTGTTCCAAAGTCACTCTGATCTGATGATAAAGAGCGCCGTTTCATTACACTTTCATTTGTTTTCATAATCATAATAGGTACGATTGGCCCTGGCCTTATACCCGGAAATCGAAATTCTAAGTTCGTTTCATGCTTTTCACTCACACTAATAGTCATTAGCGTGCGAGTGAGAGTGGCGTAAGATGTTCGAATTTCAAATTTCGGAAACCCCTATTCAGTTTTCTCTTTTCAATCGTCGTGGGCCCCACTTGAGGCTACTCCGTTAAGTTAGCCGCGCAATAAACTTGTTCTATAACATCGGCCTGTCATGATTCTGCGATAAATTTCGCTCACCGATAAACATCAGAACCGTTACTTTATTGTCCATAATAGAACCCTTTGTGTAACACTTTTTTAAATTACAGCTGAAACTGGGACAGTGGAGCTAAACCGACAGCCGCGCAGCCACAGAAGAAGGTTATGCAGAAAGTATGGGATCTGCGGAAACCAGGGGTTTGGCGGACAGGGGTTCCAACAGGGGTATCAACAGGGGTACCCCCCAGCCATAAACATTGGGATTAGCCAGTCACAGTCTTCTGCCAGCGCAGGAGGAGGCGGTTACAGCAGCGGATACTATCCCAACAACAACCAATACAACGGCTATCCTAACCCCGGCTATGGAGGCTACCAGGGAGGTTACGGAGGCAATCAAGGTTACGGAGGTTTCGGGAGACCAGGTTACTTTGGCAACGGTCAAGGAAGCTACAACAACCAGTTCAATGGGAACTACTACGGACCAGGCGCTGGTAATGGTGGAGGGTACGGCTTCCAAGGGCCCTTCCAAGGAGGATATCACGATGAACCTGAGAATCATGATGATCCCGCCAATCATGGTGAGAATAATGACCACAATCCTCACGCACAGGATGACCAGGAAAATAATAACGATTATAACCATGAACCACAAGGATCCCAGGAACAAGGACCTTACGGACATGGACAAGATTATGCCCTATCTGGTGCTTTCGCTTTTGCGGGTCGGAAAAACAATTAGATAAATGGAAGTAACTCTATTATTGTAATATTTATATGTACTTAGTTGAAATACTTATAATAAGTAGATATTTAAGCAGTCTGTGATAAAACAAAGAATTGCCGCCAAGAAAATGTTTCATTATTATTTTAAGACAACAAATAAAACTTCTACACTAAAAGTTCTTGTTTATTTCTATAACCTACGGTCTTAGCAAATGCAAAGCATTTATTACTTTTCTAATGCCTTAACTAAAGGACAATCATAATAAATAATTGAAAGTCATATCATAATCGATAAAGATAATAATTATTCAGGATCAATATTTATTCAACGTCTAATAATTTATCTTTTCAATGTTTTAGCTCTCTCTACAAAAAGTGCTCGAGTACATACTCAATTGGGTTCTGATGGTTACTACACGACAGATATGAATTTATTTTGTAAAAAGTGTTCAATATTTGTGTTTTTTAGTTCATTGGCGTTCTCAAACAGAAAATCTATAAAAATGGGTAGATAGGTAGGTAATATCAAAAAACTTGTATACAACAAACAACATTAAAAGTAATTGGGCTTGTCCCATAAACAAAAGTGGTAATAAAATTAAGCGAGAGTGATCGCTACCTATAATTACCTATCCGCCAAATTGCTGCAAAAAATACTCAAGACACCAAATCCTCTTAGAAACTAGTTTTTGAAAGTTTCTTCAAATTTACTACTTATTTCTTTACATTTTAATTAAATATTAAACCAAGTCTAACTCAAGGAAATGTTTTAAACCAAAAATTGACACAGCTGAAATATGAATATTCAAACTTGGTTCGTTTTTAATCCTAAGCTCTTGTTCTGATCCCGCTGACCCCTAACTTTCAAGACATGACTGGCCCAGCCTTGCCAATTAACTGGTGCTCCCAAAATTCACGATAGCAGACCAGTGCAAACCTATCTTTTACCGTTCCGATATTTATTTATGGATGTCAGCCGCACTACTGTGACCTAGTCAGGTGGAGTGGGGGACTCTCACTTGTATATAAACCCAGGGATGCGAGGCCGAAGCATCCACTATCGGAGAAAGGTGTAAGCACACTAGTAACAATTAACCAAGACCTAGAAATGGCAGCTAAGATCGTTGTTCTCCTTGCGGCGCTAGCGGCTTGCAATGCCGTGCCGGTCTGGATTGACGGTAAGGGACAGACCTTTGATATTTTAGAGTCAGCTTTAGCATCAGCTCAGGTTTTATCTATTGATAGACAACTTGCTCCTAATCAAAAACTTTCTGAAGTAGGTCTTTACTCTTTTTCAAATTATGCGTTTTGTTTGTGAATATTAGTTAAAGTACTTACAGTAAACCGTCATTTTATTCCTAAACTTTCTTCAAAACTTTCACTTTTTAATTGACTTCCCAGGCAACTACGTCCCTGGAGTGGTCATGCGCATCGGTCGCTCTCCGAACGTGGCGTTCGGCTTCGGCAGTGGCTTCAGCAGCAACATCGGAGGCGTCAGCCACTCGACGGGAATGGGCGCCTCCTTCCAGAGCGGCAACGCCGAAGCCTACGGCGCTGGCATGGGCGGCAGCGGCAACGGGAACTTTGCAAGAGGCGTCGGCATGGCCAGCGCAGGACCTTCCCACTACCCAGGCTACCAACAAGCCTCCTCATCCGCCTTCAACGGGGGTATCCGTAACTCCTACGGCTCCGCTACCTCTTCAGCCAACTACGGCGGCAACTACGGCAACAACTACGGGTCAGCCGTATCCTCCGCTCAAACACAGAACGGCCTCCAATACGGCTCGGCCTCATCAGCTGTTCAGAACAATGGACCACGATTCCAATCGGCCGTGTCCTCCGCCCAAAACGTTAGAGGCTTAGGGTACGAGTCCGCCGTGTCTGCTGCCCATAATGGCTTGGATTACGGATCGGCTGTATCTTCTGCGGAAAACGCTGGTGACTATGGATCAGCTATGTCTGCCGCTCAGACTCACAACGGTATTGGCAACTTTGGATCCGCGGTTTCAGCTGCTCAGAACGTTGGTGGCTACAGAGCTAGCACCGCTCAGGCTATGCAGCAACGAGGCGGTTCCCTTCAGCACAGCGGAGCCTCCAGCATCAACGCACCAGGAGTCCAAGCTGCTCAATCACACGCCGTCAACAACGGTTTCTACTGAATCGGTTGAAATTGTTTTATTATATAAAGACACTGAGACGACTGTTAAACTTGTCTCGATGTCTTTTATGTGATTATTTATTATATTATATCAATAAAACACTAGTTTTTAATCATATTTTTTATTATAAATCCTTAGTAGTACTAATCAATTATTACACACTTTCTTGACTTCGATCATTTATAACTGATCTTATTGACTATTCTTAGCATTATCAAACGTGACAGTTTTAACTTTACCATACACATGCCCGTTATCATTAATAGCTGTCATGGTCTTTATTTCACCATTGCCATTATAATTAGGTTCATAGCTCTCGATACCTCGCACCCAGTTAGGCCTAGCATTACTTAGCCCAATTCCTTCAAAATTTAGTGGAAAATTAAAGAACGGTAACAAAAATGGGTTGAAAGAACCAAAATTTCGTCCTGTGGAAGTATTAGTCCCTGCTACGGCAGTACTGAATGTCCTATGAAAACTGTTAGAAGGGTCCTGACTGACGAAACTTGACTCTTCTGAGTTTTCTGGATTGTTTGAGAAATTAAGTGTGAGATATTTCTCGATGTTAGGATCTGATGATGATATAGCGATGACAGTATCGCCGGATGGTGAGTTTCCTGTAATAAAATAGATCACGTTATCTATAAATACCCATATTGTTACACTGACACTTTTGATTTTTGTGGCCATTCAGGAACCTGTAACAATGCCGCAACATTTAAAAATGGACAGAATTTTATAAAATTTAATGAAAATATTATTAACGAACCTTTCAAAATAACAGGACTGGCTGTTAGAACAGATAAACACACTAGCAAAGTGAACAAAATAACTAATCCAGACATGATTCCAATGATCGATCCGAAAGCCAAGTTCGTGACTAAATGAAACTGAATTACATTTCTCCGTCTTATATACGCTTATATGAAATAATTTCAGTCATTAGATAATAATGAATAAGACGTTGAACTCCTGAGACAGACAATAAAAATAGTACGATCCCATAAAAAAACGAACATAGTTACTAACGTTTCGAAAAGAAACTTAAGGCGAAGGAACGAGGGTACACATTTGCCTGTTGTTAGTTCTAACAGTGATCCTGACAAAATCGTTATTTGCAAGCCCTACTACCTATATCATTAAGTATAATCACTAATTGAAGTCTCTGTGTAGGCGTTTAACTGTAGAGAGCAATAAAAATAAACACCGTACACCGTACAGAAAAAGTTGAACTTGAGGTCGAGATTGCTTTTATAGCTAAACGCAATATTAAAGAGGTTGATGAACTTGGCGAAGAAAATAAGGGCATGGTATTATTATAGATTGTTTGGATAACAGAGTAAAGTGTTTTTTTGTTACTAAGTTCGGTAACCAGCTTATTCGATCAAGAGATAGAGTTGGACTTGTCCATCTACAAAAAAAGAAACCAGAACTTTAATGTAATATTTCTAAAAAAATAGACATACAAGTTAACCGGGGTGACTTTGATAATTTTGGGGCAAGGGCAACTTAAATATTACTTACTTTATTGAATCAGGCGTTACTTTGCGGAGGTTCATTTCAATGAATACGTAAAAAAAATTAGGTCATTACAACTTTGATAGTTTTAATTGCTATAAAATTGATATTGTCCACATGCGGTGAATATTTGGCATGTAGGTAGACGCAAAGACTATCGATGAAGACATTGACTGGAAGCAGTAAACGCAAGTAAAGATTAATGATTTCATTATACCTACTTTTAAAGTCGCCCCGTAAATCAAAGTCACTCCGATGTACGGTACGGAAAGACAAAGCTAAAATAAATACGATTGAAGAATGTCGAGTTATGTTGTGGTTGCTTGCCTAGGTCGGCAACTCTATAATCACAATCCAGCCAACTGTATTTCACCAAGAATAAATTTCCTTCAGCTGTAGTCCTCGACACACCATACGCAAAGACTCACACAAAGCTAAATAGGAATAAAAAGGTAACAGGAGTTCTATGAAAGATTGCCCGTTTATTTAGAACTAGATTTGCCCGTGACTTGTCTTGACAAAGTTAAGGAACTGAAACTTTTGTCGCATTTTGACGTGACAACGTCTTATAAATTGGTTTGCCGGGTGACACTTCAAGAAACTGCGTTACGCTCCGCTCACGTTATGCGCTCACAATGAGAGCGAGTGAGAGGCACGCGTCCCTTCCACTCGGGCATGGTTAGCCCGCCTAAGAGCGAGAGAGACAGACATAAAAAGTGAAAGGCACGCGTCCCTTCCACTCGAGCACAGTTAGTGTTAAATATAATTCTTTGTATAAATAAATGTTTTAAATTGTTACTATTATTTCATCCTTCTTCCTACTATACGAATGAATATTCACATTAAAATTATTTTACCACTCAAAGTCGTTGTCACGTAAAACTTTCGCCCGTATACCGACTTTACAGGCAACCAATTTTCTTTTTTTCTTGGGAAAATAGTTTGTGTGGTTTTGCTTACCTTCTATACTGACAGTAGTGTTCAGTTCGCAGTTGATAAGAGCGCTTTTTCCCACTCACATAAGCTGCTTTATTCACCTTTTACGGCACACACGGTATGTAATGGGTTCCTCCTATTCTAAAAGGGACTGCACGGTCATAGAGTGCTTATACTTTCCTCAGATTACAAGATTAGCACTATCTATTATTCTATTATACATTTTAATGTCTCTGCATAGAATAAGTTCATGCCGCCATAATAACACCAGCTACACAAAACTAGTTATCATTTCTGACCTAACAACAAAACCCAGGCCATACAACTTTTTGCTACACCATCTATCTCCCAACGGATATTAACAGTTACTTCAATTTATTGATCTTCACACCAATCAATAATCCAAATAATTACTTTAAACAATTGCTGATATTACACCGCCATTACGGTTTTTGCCAGCTCTTTTATATTGGTTAATGTCTCACGTCAAAAATGTAATGACTGAGAAATTATAGACAACACTGCCGCGTCGCTCCAGAGGGGCTTAACTGTATTACAAATCTATCATCGCTTACGCTGTTTTTATAAAAGACAGGGACACTGGTGGAGAGGAAATTGAACTGCCAACATGTTCCATCAATATTTATTAAGCACCGTTTTGAATGTTATTAAAGAAAACTTGTAATTTTATCTGGGATACATATAAACTGGGGATGCGGTGGGCGCGGCCTGCATTCGCGTCTGATGCGGCATCATGGCGACATTCGCGCTGATAGCACACCTGACTGTACTCATTGCAGTTGCCTACGCAGGTGAGATCTTTATTTATAACTAAACTAGCTGTTGCCAGCGACTTCGTCTGCAAAGAATTCGTTTATCGCTATCCCGCGGGAATTTTCCGGGATAAAAAGTAGCCTATGTGCTATTCCAGACCTTTCTCTATCTATGTGCCGAATTTCATCCAGATTCGTTGGGCAGTTCTGGCATGATTGAGTAACAAACAAACATACATCCATTCATCCATACTTTCGCATTTATAATATTAGTTAGATTATATCACAGTTCCTGATGAGTTTGTTTCAATAATAATTACCGGATGACTACATAAGACGATCATAATGCATCCTGAAACAACATTCATGACATGATGCAACATGAACTTGTTGTATTTGAATTCATTTGTATTGTAGATCTTGGGTTTGCCTATGTATCTATATTATGCCTTAAATATTGCAATTAACAAGGTGTAGCGCAGTTGTCGCTTACGTTAGTACAAGATGTGTTGCCGTAGCTTATAAGAATTCTGTAATCTGATGCTCAGTTTTTTTTGTAAGCGACTAAACTGATCAATTAAACCAAGCTGGTATAAATCAATAAGATGTGTCAAACTTCAACTACCAACTACTTTATCTCACCATCATAATTTATAAGTATCACCAATTCTCTTGTTCAGATGAAACCACGACAACAAACTACAGACAAGATCGCCAATCCGATTTCAACCCCAACATATTCGGAGTAGCATCTGTCGCCGGGGTAACCTCCAGAAACGGCCGCATATCAACCACAGGCGGCATCCATTTCTATCCAACGCCTGACGGAACCGTGTCTACAAGTGGCGATGGCTATTACAATCCTATAACATTTACTAAAGCAACCAACGGTAAATACGCGTCAGGCAGCGTCCAAATTCACCCAGGAGCTTTAGGCGTTTCTTCATCAGCTCAGGCAGGATACATCGATCAAAATTTCAACCCTTGGCTGGCAGATCAATGGCGGATTCAGAATTGGCCGGTGCAGAATGACCAGTGGCCGAGACAGAATCAATTCTATACGCCGTTCCAGAGAATGCCGTGGTCAAATAAAGTGAAGATTGATTTGCCGCAGAGGGATGTGAGGTGGATGTATCCGAGTTTTAATCCTTTTATGAACTTGTGGCGATAATAATTGATAGCGCTTTCTTAGGATATAAAATACAAGTAATACTATTAGTATTAAGTAGGTATATGTAAGTGATAGTAACTCAGCACATCCAATAGTGCCTTGAAAATATTGATGGCAAACTGTTTTCGTGTGGTGTTGTCGTGAATTTGGATACATTTTTACAAGTGTAAGTAGCAGAGTGGAAGCTTGCAGAATACATACAATATATCGCCTTAGTGAAAATACACGTCTCATTGACGTTTCACTATTGTTTCGCCAACTAACTTTTGATCGATTGCATTGTTTAGAGAACACTTCATTTGGCATCGCTAACATCGCTTTATTATTTGCTAACATGGTTCACTTTGCGGAAAAGTTATAAAACAAACGTAACCTAGGCTTTTAGCTTCTAGGATTGTCAAAGAATTGTTTGTCAAACGGTATTTTGTCGAACTTTTGTCGGTCAAATGATACGATGCCCACACACGTGGGATTACATTACACGTGAAGCGGGTCGGTACGTGGAGTTTAACTAGGTAATGTGATTGGTGGATTCTGCAAATTTCCATTATGCTATAATTCTATAGTTCAAGCTCTTCAGATTTTAGTTAAGACTGAACTAGACTTCGCAGGTATAATTGATTTTCTAAATTTACTCATAGATAACATCGAAATGAAGTGTTGAAATAAATAATATGAACAACGCAATGAGTTTTGAATAAATAGGCAGGAGCTAAACCTGTAAAAAAAGGCGGGAAAGATATTTATGTCTTCGTTTTAGTTTAACGATCACAAAATGATACGTCCGAAACGCGTCTATGCGTTACAATTTCAAATTTATTTTTGTGCCGCTACGCTAGTGGCTGCTTAGTGGGAGACGTTAACGCGAACGCGTTTGGAGGTTTTTACCTGAAGAAAGTATCATGATCATCGATTGTGTTCCTTAGTAACTACTTTGCTGTTTCATTGAATCAGGCGTCACTTTGCGGAGGCCAATTGGCGCTTGTCAGCATATCAACTTTGACATTAGCTTATCTCTGAATGTCACTGACATTTTTTCTTTTATCAGACCAAATCCAATTCAGTTGTCACAAGTTATTAACTTTTTATGAAAAACGAGGCCAGTCTTTTGACAGATATGTTTTAGCGTTGGACGTGCTCGAAATATTTTCTTAATACATGACTGTATTTACTTTAAATTTAAATAATGAATCTATAAAATAAAAACACGAACAAGTGTCACGTTATACAGTCAACAGTATTTATAACTGTCGCACCAAGGGTTGATTCTTTGATGTATGATTGACGGGTTTTACCCATGGTTGTGTTTCATCTGTCATTTTGCGCATAGACTTTCAAAGCTGCTGCGCCACTAGTGGCCCTTATTCATAAACGTTATATAGGCCTCTGCTAACTTAGCAATCGTTTGTCCTTATCTGTCACTTTGACATTTACCTTTCACAGATAAGGACAAACGATTACCAAGTTAGCAGAAGCCTATAGAGCGTTTATGAATAAGGGGGTTAGACTATGAGTGGTTAGGAGACTTGAAACTGACTGTACATCATGCTTTATTGAAAGAATGCTAAGCGACAAATCATGTAAGTAGCCTCAATATCGGTCCTTCGAGCCGGATAATCGCATTTTTGAGCAAATGCACCAGTTGTGCGAATCTGTTGTTAGTTTCCAGAACACGTATTTTGTTACTGTTATGAGAACCATTTGGTGTAAATGGAATCTTTATCTTGGTTGTCTTATGTTCTATGGTGTTAAATTACGGTGCGACATAAATTATTTAGTAAAATATTACGTACACGCTTTTTTCTGAGTAGGTAATAGTTGTTGTAGCTAGTTAAGAAATATTTATTTCCTTCAAAATAAATAATAAATAAATAAATATCGTGGGACAAAATACACCAATTGACCTAGTCCCAAACTAAGCAAAGCTTGCACCTACTATGGGACCAGGTAACGGATAAACCTACTTATATAATGTTTAATATAGATAAATATATACTTAAATACATACAACATCAATGACTCGGGCACAATTCATCATACAACTGTCTGCCCCTACCGGTATTCGAACTCGGGACCTCTAGCTTCATAGTTAGGGTCATTAACCACTAGGCTATCCAGTCGTATTCCTTGGTATTGCATTTTATTCGGCATGCATTGCTTGGTCATCAAGCCGGCTCGGGAACACCCACCGCAAACTTATCTTGTCAGGCTTGTGGTAGAGTACGTCGCTCTCGCATTGGATTGTATAGCCACAAAAGATGTTGTCTCCCAGACAATACGCTATAATTTTTTGTAATAGACCAGTGGCGTATCGTAACTATACACACCGTCAGGGTATGGATGGACGATGTATATACATCGATGTATTGTAAACACTCGATGTATAACAACGATGCATCGTATTGAACCGATGTATTGTTAATACTTCAATAATATCGATGTTTTTTTATTCGATGCATCGAATACGCAAACTATGAGATGAGCGTCTATAAGTGTGACAACACTGGCTGACTGAAACCTGAATCGTAATAATCAGTTCAGCCTTTCAATCAATATTACACACCTACCATATTTTATAGGTTTGGCTGAATGGGTTATGTTCCCTTTGCCACGGTACCGGCAAAGTCAAAATTAAATAATAAAACCTAACTAAAACAACATGACCCACCGAGTTTTTGTTGCGTAGTGTAAAGTGTGAATGTAATGTGTATTTGCATTGTTTTTTATGATACAATTACGGTTATTTGCCTAAACACATGTCCATTGCGAAAAACAATCGATGTTTTGGATACATCGATGTTTTTCTAAATACATCGAATTAACATCGATGCAACCGATCGATGCATTGCATCGGAATAAACATCGATGTATATTTTAAATGTCCATCCCTACGTCAGGGGCCCGCGGCAAATTCATCAGATGGGACCCTTCCTCACTATAAAGAAGTGCATCATCTTCCCTTCTGTGCTCAAGGCCAAGCCAGTTCGGGGCCCAGTAGAGCTGGGGCCCGTGACATTTTGCCAGCCCTGCCACCCTATAGTAACGCCACTGTAATATACGCAAAGACCTATAAATATATAATACAAGCTTTTTATTTCACTTGCAATGCAATGAACCATTTTTATGCGGGTCAAATTGGACCCAGTCAATAACTACGTAGTTGGTACTACGTGAGCTAAAAGAGCTTACAAAAAATACATCACAACATCAAAGGCTTTATAAAAATGAAATTATATACAAAACCTTATTTTCGATTATCTACAGTTTATATTATCACTACTTGGTGCTTTTGATGAATGTAAGAATGAAATATCGGAGAGGAAACTACGGGCACAGTATATATATAAGCTAAAGCAGTAGGGAAGATAGGCCTACTTTTTGAAATAAGTACCTACGCTCCAATAAAGCGTTAGGGTTGTCGATTTAATTTTTGTTAAATTGAATAGTTTTTTTTAACCAAGGTTTGCCCTACCTATAGGTATTTGACAAGTTATCCTTCAAGTGTAGTTTTCTATAATATATTAGTACATATACTATAGATCCAAGATGATAACAATGAAAGTCCGTAGAATTTTTTTTCACCAAAAACACGGTCTATAATATACGGCAACTACTTACTTATCATCTAAACAGCCAAACGTTTTATTTAACAGAAAAAGCATTTGTCGGAGAAGTGACATCTGACATTTCTCGTTATAAAAATAATATATACATTTTATTTCATAATAATATAGTACCTTTCAACATTAGCAATTCAGCAGGGAGTTTAAAAAACGAAAGCTCCGGTTTTGAAGAAGCCGAGTTCAAGCAGCCGTACACTGCGCAATACGCTCTTGGCATGTTTAAAACGAACACGGCCGCTCGTCTCAATGCGCCACGCGCGACTGACGGCACCGCGAGATCTGCTTAGGGGCCGTGTAAAAGCGCGTGTCTATGTGTGCGTTCGTTTCGACCGATTTGTTCGTAGATTCCCTACTGCTTGTGCTTATATGTACTGTGCTACGGGTGATCCTGTTAGAACTGCTTTTTGCCGTCACCTAAGAATGTGTATGTTTGGAAGTGACTCAGTAATTCAAACAGATAAACGAAGACGTAGGTATGTGTTTTCCTTCAAGTTAAAGTTTGGATACCTATGCTAAGAAAATCATAGATCCTTGTAACACTAACTCAGTTATATCTCCCTTGAAGGCTGCATTTGTACTAACACGTACTGATTTATTACTTAACGCTTCGTTAACTATTTTACATTACCAGTACATTCTAAGGTAAAATAAAGACTATTTAATTTAATAATTTCCTTAGTCGTCTTTTACGACATCGACGGGAAATGGGTAGAAATGGGTATGACCTAATCTAAAATCGGGCACGGCGCGGCAAATACCGATATTCGTATGGATATGATACTTGCAACATGTGTAAACGAACTGCAAAGTAGTTGCAGATCTCGGCGAGTGTCTGCGCGGGAGTGGATTGGAAATCGCGCCCACGCACTTATGCAACGCGGGGGCTATTCTGCAAACTGTGCGAAATGATAATGGTCGACAATTTTTTTGTTAACATTTTAATACGAGTATTTTGCTCTCTCACACATCAAATTTCAAGTCAATCTGACTAATAAAAGTCAACTTGACTTATAAGATTTGATACACAAATCAAAATTCAAAATTTATTTCTGCAAATTGGCCAAACACGGAAAATTGAATAATTTTATTGAGCTTATAATAATAAGACAAATGTATATAAGACAGTGAACGGTTAATAAAATTTCAGGGTTATTGTACAACAAACATACTTATAAAATCAACATTTGTATATTTATACGTACATGTGAGCAATAATTAAGTCCATGATCGAACCCAAATAGTCGAATTGATTTATTAAAAAACGATATTTCATATATTATTTAATTATTTATTACTGGCTTCTGCCTGCGACCTCGTCCGCGTAAAATTAGATTGAAGAACAGAAGTTGATTGATAGTATATTCTGCAATAATTATTTACGTTGCGACTCTCGGCAGCTACGACCTTTGACATGTTTATCACTATCCCCCGGGAACTATACAATATTTGGGGAGAAAAAGTAGCCTATGTATTAATCCAGGATACCAGCTATCTCCGTTCCTAATTTTATCCAAATCTGTCCAGCCGTTTGCGCGTGAAGAAGTAACAAACATACACAAACTTTCACCTTTATAATATTATCGTGTGATTAAAAAAAACTTTCTCAGAAACCTTCACCTTATTTTAAATCACTATTGCAGAATAGAACCCCGGCGTCGTCGACCGACGCGACATCTCACATCGCAGTGCGCTCGCGCAAGCGACACAACCTCTGCCATTTAAAAACATACTGGCCACTTGCTAAATAAAAAAAAACACTGAATTATACAGGCCAGTTGAAAAAACTCCATCGCTTTAAAAAGTACTGGCCGTAGCTGAAAAAATAAACAAAGGAGTAGGATTTTAAACATCGAATCCATTGCTAAAGTAATCCAAAGATAATGAAGTCACTACTGATTTTGTTGGTGGTTTTGGCGGCGGTGGCGGCGGCTCCACAGCGGTCGACGCTACAGTCTGGAACTACGGGTAAGCATTACTATTATTATATACTAGCTGTTTCCTCGCTATCACGAGAACTGTGCAAAGGAACTGTCAAACGTCCTTCTCAGAAGACGGTGCTCAAACTGTCTCCACACCAAATCAGGATATTATAAAGACCCTGTCATCTTCTTACCAATGAGTACACTGTACACAGCCAAACGGAACTGCAGGGTGCAGGCCCGTAGAACCTTTTCACAATCAACGTCTTCAACGTCAACGAATGGCAAAAGAACGAGAGCTTGTTCGAACCATCAAGCAGCGCAAGGTTGCATATTTAGGTCATGTGTTACGCCATGATCGATACCAGTTGCTGCACCATCATGATGGCGAAAATACAAGGGAAAAGGAAGGTGGGAAGAAGAAAAAATTCTTGGCTAAGAAACATTAGAGAATGGACCGGTATAAAAACCGTAGAGCAACTCTGCGCTGGCTATGGATAGGGAAAAGGTTAACCCCCTAGGTTAAGGTTAATTCATAAACGCTCTACAGGCTTCTGCTAACTTAGCAATCGTTTGTCCTTATCTGTGAAAGGTAAATGTCCAAGTGACAGATAAGGACAAACGATTGCTAAGTTAGCAGAAGTCTATAGAGCCTTTATGAATAAGGGGGTAAGAGTCTGACTGCCAACCTTCACTGACGAAGAGGCACACAAAGAAGAAGAAGAAGACACAAATAACAAGCTGACCACTTATTGCGGGAATGTTTTACTGTGACCCAAGGTTTCATTTGGTTGACAGTACCTACTTATACTTCATTTAATTTAGAATGAGAAACCACAATAACATTATATTGCGTCTGGTCAACTATTTCTTACCTAGCAAATAGTACAGTACAATAGTCTGTGAGCCGTGAAATAAAATTGTTTTAATGTCACTTTATTTGCGTGTCGTTAATTGTTACTCTAGTAAAAATTTTAAAAAGATTACAGGTTCACGAGCCGCAATATAATGTTGTTGTGGTTTCTCATTCTAAGTTAAATGAAGTATATACTACCTACTTCTACATAACAGTGGAGTACCTATACCTACTGTCCTACTACAGTCCATACATACAAGGTCAGATCTAGTACCGAAGACTTCCGCCAAAGTATTTTTTCTCCAAATCCCACAATGATTCGCCGATTTCTAACTAGGCCGACGCCTTACTCGTAGTTAGTGTAGACAAAAACCTACGTTTTTTTATATGACAAAAAACAGTCAATTATAATAATAAGATATTTGTTAAGTAGTCGCGGAAGACGCAGTAGTATGCGGCCGTGACCTCAGGTATCGGGCACGATATGAACAAACGTTTGTTATTATTGCCTTATTTCTTAGTATTTTAGTTGTATTGTACTAAATAGTATTAAGTAAAAATATTTTCGACGTTTTTTTCCTCAATCAAAGGGACGACGTAATATGTAGTATGTTACAGAGAATCTTACTCTCCCAGCAAGTTTTCCTCAGGCTGGAAAATGATAAATCAGTCAAGGCCACCAATGGCTGTGTAAGTATACACAACAAAGTGATAAAAATATGTATACCTACATACCTGAATATTATGGCGACATGTTTGATCGATTTTATCTTACTAATTATATAATAATCTAATCTAATAAATGCGAAAGTATGCATAGATGGATTGATGTTTGTTTGTTATCTACTCGGCCCAACAAATCTGAAATTCGACACATAGATAGAGAGAAGTCTGGAATAGCACGTAGGCTACTTTTTATCCCAGAAAAAATCTCGCGGGACAGCGATAAACGAATTCTTTGCAGACGAAGTCGCAGGCAACAGCTAGTAATATTATAAAGACGAAGGTTTGTAAGTTTGAATGTTTGAATGTTTGTTGCTCTTTTATGGAAAAACGGCTAAACCGATTTTATTGAAATTTAGTACAAAGATAGTTACAGTCCCGGTGAAGAACATAGGATAATTTTTATCCTAGAAAATAGCGGGATAGCGATAAGCGAATGTATCGCAGACGGAGTCGAAGATAACAGCTAGTATATTTAACTGTGGAACGTATTCACTGCAAATATCATAATGACTTCCTATTCCTATTACCTGCCAAACAAATTTGGAAATTGTATGTCAAAAGGTTCGACAGAGGTACGCGATTCAGTTTCTTCGGTCAAATATCTACATATACGTGCCGGCACGTAAGTCTAACGATGACGAGTCACGTGGAGGGGATCTGCGCACCCACGGATACCGTATTTTATACTTCTGCGCATACAAGGTCAGATTAGACTTACGTGCCGGCACTTATACAATGTGTATTGGTTTCAGACGCCGGCAGCCAGCCTTTCGTCGAAGAAGTGGTGGTGGAGTCTGTGCTGCAGGTCCGGGCTCCGGCGGGGAGGCAGGCGCGGACCAACACCAGGACAGACCTCGCACAGGGCTCCAGGGTCTCCGAGAAGAACTAAGCGGTCTAGTGGCCTTTTTAGAGTACAATCAGGGGCAGAAATACAGTCAACTGGGGTGACTTTGATTTACGGGGTGACTTTAAAAAGTAGTTTTAATGACAAAACCATAATTTTTTATTTGCGTTTACTGCTTCCAATCAATGTCTTCGTCGCTCGCCTTTGCGTCTACATGCCAAACATTCACCGGATATGGATAATATCGATTTTATAGCAATTTTAAAACGATCAAAGTAGCCCCAAAATTACCAAAGTCACCCCAGTTGACGTAACCCATTTTGAAAAAAAAAACGGGCACCCAAAACTTTGCAGCTAGAGGCCACACTCGATATTATTTCTTTAATTTTATTGTTTGTAATTTAGGTACTTATAAATAAAAGGAGAAAGTCAATTGAAGTTATTTTATTTTTTTTGTCAAAATGATTAATTTCCTAATAGTTAAAATAGAACAACAGTGCCTGTTTTTTGCAAAATGGTTTACATTTATGTACAGTCAAGGGCATAAATATCGATCATGTCAAATATATGTCACCGACCATATCGTTTGTGGCATAAAACTGTACCTATAGATGTTTTGCCTTGACCCTTGACCTTACGTTACCAAGACGTCAGAAAAATCTATACATCCTTATGTCGTCGGTGATACATATATTTGCCATTCGATATTTATGCCCTCGACTGCCATAAGTCAAAAGGAAAGAAGAAAACTGCATCAGATGGTTGTGTTAGTTTGTCTGAAGCGAGCACCCTGAATGTTTTTCAAGGTTATAATATTGTTGACTTAAATATTTTGCATAGAGAGTAATTAAGACTAAGTATTCTTCTGTCATATTTATTCATAAATGATTTTAACTTTCTAAGATACTTAAAAGAAGGCGTGTACTTTCTCTTCGAGATCTGGCAACTGTTTTGTAATTAATCTAGCGAGCTAATTATAAGCGTCGCAACTAACTTACGCTTGATCCACTTAATTGACAGTTAACATACACGTTTGGTTGAACGACATACTTAATCATTACTTAATTGTATGTTTATGTGATGTTAAAACGAGAGTCGATATATAAATACACCCAAGTGTACGAACTACCCAATAAATCTTATAGTGTAATAATACTAAGTTGTTTTAATTTTAATTTGTAGTTAAATTAGTAGCCTATCACGAACATGATACTAATTTTAAATGCGGCACCTTTTTAATTGATATTGTAATTAATTAAAAAAACCAGCCTGTCTCTCCGTCGGTCATCAAGATTTTTTTTTTCTCAGGAACGCGTGAAGATACTTAAAATCAATAATGAACAACTTGTGCTTGTACTGCTGTATTCCGGTGTGGAGAGTAAGACAGCCGGAGAAATTACGGGCACAAGAGGCATTTCATCTGAGTCCTATAGGTTGGCAACGCATCTGCAATCCCTCCGGGGTTGCGGGTGTCTATGGGCAGTGGTGATCGCATACCATCAGGTGACCCACTTGCTCGTTTGCCTTCCTATACACATAAAAAAAGTCCTAAACCTAAAATAGCTTGTACTATTAGGTACTAGCTAACGCATATATTATAAGCATCCTGAAAACCTTACATTATATTAATATGCCATTTTACTTACTGCATATTTTTTGATCTACAAAATAATACTTATTCAAGCAACTCAAACAGTTACTAGATGTGGTTAGGTTTTGCTGTTTAAATACAGTGAGCGAATTTCGATTTTGCTGCCAGCAAGTGCGAAGAAAGAAAAGAAAAGAAAGAAAAAAAAAAGTTTATTATGACAATCACAGTAATTAAAAAACAAAAACATATTAAAAGCTACATAAAATTGACATAAAATGACCCCAACTCAGCATTTGCTGGCCTTACGGCCAACGCTGGTCTTCCGTTGGGGCCATCGGGTAACAGGCATATTAAAAGAAAGAATTATATAAAAACAGTACGATAATAAAAACATAAACAAACATAATACAATATAAACAAATAAGGAATAAGCATTAAAACATTAATACATATAATATAATTTGATGTGGTTGCCTACGCACAAACCCCTTTGCCTTTTAAAATATAAAAAAAAAAAATAATAGAAGAAGAAGTGTTCAATCAAACTAATATGCTTACCCATCTCTACAATTATATTATTATTTGTGTACAGTGACAAAAAAAAATAACGGAACACTTTTCATAGATATTAGAATGAAAAGCGACCCGTTTTTATGCTTGTCAGTATATTTCAGAATAAAATTGTGACTTCTTGTATTGAGTTCGTAAAGACTGCCTTAAAGGTGACATCTGTAAAATTCATGTATCATATGTGGCAGTAGGTATGGATCACTGACCCATTACCATATTGGCACAATTCGAAGGTGCCTTTATAGGGCGTAAATCTGTCAGGTACGTGGCTGCCGACACATGAGGCATTCAACAGTCAATCGATTTATTCGAAAATCATTCGATCTACTCGGAAATCATTCGATGTATTCAGATAACACTCGATTTATTGGACGGGGTGTCCGATTGGAAACTATTGCGGCGCCGACTTCGATGCAACACAATCGATGAAAATACGATTGGTCGATTGTGCTGGAAAACTGACATTTTGTCTTGAAGATTGAAAAAGCATAAAAATAAAGACAAATTAAATTACAAATTTTGCTTATAAATAAGCTTGTAAATTACAATACAAGTAAAGTAGAAAAATATGCGATATGTATATAATTATTATTTAATATTATATTAGGCTATTGGGGTGCCTCACTGCTAGACAAAGGCCTCTCCTTAAAATAATATACCTACAGCTTTAATTAATTCCACATTTATTCAAAGAATTTGAGATGTAGTTTTGCTGTAATATAAATTTAACGCTTTGCAATGGTATGTTAGTGTATATATGGTATATATAATGTTGACGTTGGCCAAATACGCGGTCACCACGTAAATGAAAACCGACCAAGAGCGAGTCGGACTCGCACACCGAGGGCTCCGTACAAATCGGCTCGTGAATATAAAATCCAGTGTTAGCAGAGACCTGCCCCTAAACAAAACGTAGGCAGTGTGAGGTTATTTTATATTGGTTATTTACAACGAAGTCATCTTATAAGGGTTCCTTTTTTCCTTTAAAGGTACGGAACCCTAAAAAGGACCAACGATAATCCAAATTCAAATAAATAGGTACACAATTACAGACACAAGCCTCGTAGGAGGTTCGGTTATCGCAGATGAAGAAGTGCTAGAACTAATGGTATTAATAGTATTCATAGAGTGGCGCTCGCGCCGACATGACAATGAGACGCGCACGCGCAACGCATAACGTACTGCGCGTACACGGGGTGTGGAGAAAGGTTGTAGTAAACTAGTTAATATCCGTGCCATCACCCTCAAATAAATAGTGTTGAGCGGTATGACAATACACTGGTCACTGGACAAAGGTTTATATTGTAAATAGTACAAAAGTAGGTACTAATCCAAACTTAAGCAAATATATATTTAAACTAATTTCTAAACGACACTGAAAATTAGAACACATAGAAAAATCCGAAAAGTAAAGCTATGGCCGGGAATCGAACCCGGGTCCTCTAAACTAAATATAAAATTCTACTACGGTCACTCAGGTACAGTCAGCATCAGAAGTTGATAAACAGTCGAAGCGCAGAGTCTAGAGGCCACGTTTAGCATGATTGTAGGCGTATAGGTAGAAAAGGGAATCAAAATAGTGATGGGTTGCTAGCCGCATCGCCTATAACATCATTCCTAAGAATTTCGCTCATTCCCTCGATGGGCTTTACCATCTGCGCGGGACAAGAAGCAACTGATACATTCTATGCTCTCGGACCAGTACGGAAGTCATTGTTAACAAAAGCATCAAAATTAATTGGAATTTACTACAGATATGAGTGAAAATCGCGGGAGTTTAAAGCAGAGTACTTTAAGAGTTTTTAATGATTCACGGTTAAGTTCATTCGAAATATTATAAACTATAATAACTAAGAGGGAAAGAGGCGTGACGATATGTATGTATGTATGTATGTATGTATAATAACTAATAACCTACTTACTTAACTTACTTCCTTATTTGGGACTTAATATTATAACTGTATCGAAATATCGGGAGCTCAATAAAGGTAATCGCGGTTCACATCCCGTTTATAATATTTCAGAGTACTTTATTGAATCAGGCGTTAGGGTGCGACCAAACCGCCGCGTATACGCAGGGACGTGTCGTATGCGTCACGTTTTCTCACCGTTTCTTCATACATTTTGTTGAGATTCCGTAACGTCACCGTTTTTTAAGCGGCGGTGTGGTCGCACCCTTACTTTGCGGAGGTCCATTAATGAACATAAACGATTTACCTTGCTACCCGCTACTTACGCGCAAGATAACCAAGCCTGTCCGAAACACATATATTTCGCTTAGGATTGGTTCTCTTGCACGTGAGTAGCGGAATAGCAAGGTAAATATTTTATGTTCATTAAACAGCACGCTGTATTCAAGGGATAAGCGATATTTGAATACAATCAGCCAGCTTGACCGCCGTTACACGCTTCATCAGTAATTACTTATTTCGGCGCGTTGCCGCCATTACGGTAACCCTGGCTTCTGAGAACGACACGCACATGACGTGTTCCCATTGCCTACACGCACAGACTGATAGACACTTTTGTTCGTCTCCAATCCCTGACAACCTAGGCTTATTATCTAACGCGCTCGCAATCGCCATCGTGTTCATTTTGTCAGTTCTTGTATGAATGTGACAGCTAGCTGATTCCGATGCCAAATGTCAGCCCATGCATGAACTGTCAAAATGAACACGATGGCGATTGCGAGCGAGTTAGACAATAAGCCTACTGGTGAATACATGACACACACACATATAAATCACGTCTTTACCTATACGGAGTGGACAGGTAGCAAAGCAAGACCCAAAGACCACGTTTAGCATGATTATGGGCGTAAAGGTGAATAATAGTGACGGGTTGCTAGCCGCATTGCCTATAACATGATTCCTAAGATTTTTGCCATGCCATATCGAAGATATTATGCCTCTGACGATAACCCGGTCATTCTCGCGACTCATAGATAATGATCTTCCGTCTGAAGATCCATAAGAAGCTCTAAAACAATGTGGTGCTCTTAAACGAAACAGAAGCCATAATAGCCGGATTAATCTAGACTTAGAGTACCTAATACAGAAACTGCAATTAAATTTTAAAGTGGACATATACAAGTCTGTGTCCCTGATAACGGTTAAAAAGACGAAAAAGTAAGACTAATGTTTGTTTGTTTGTTTCTTTATTATTGGACAATAAAGCATTTACTACTACTACTATTCAATTCTATATATAACTAGCAAACCTGGCGAACTCCGTTTCGCCAATTTTCTTTGCTATAAACCTCACGGAGCCCGAGACCTTTCCAACGAATGCAAAACCGTGGAAATCGGTTCGTGCGTTCTGGAGTTATAGCGTCAGGAAGGAAAACCCGACTTGTTTTTATATAGTAGATGTAACAATAAAAAAGAAATGAGCAACTTTCTATGTATATGAATCTAAATAAAATAATGAAGGTAACTACAAAAAATATGAATATACAATAGAACTGAAAAGCGTAGCAAACTTCAACCACCCTAACTAGAATCCTATCTATATTGATGATATGGTACCTTTGTTCACTTATACTGCTTAAGAGACTGGATTGAATTAAAAAAATCGCCTCTTTTTTATAGATACTTACTTACCTAAGACTAAAATTAAGAATTTAAAACACGCCTCATTTGAAACAATACAAAGCACTTAAAAACGCAGGTGCTCCTAACGAATTCGTTATCAATAAAAAAATAATGAAACATGCATTAATTGCTCGTTTTGTGCTCTATTGTCTCAGCAAAAATTTATTGACCAAACCCGACAAAGAGCTTCGCGATTTTTTCTAAAGCTGTTCTTTGATGACCTTGCTTAGGATTCACAATCTGCCAGGGCTACTATTTGCGGCGATTCTTATAAGAATTTATTTCATCGTCGAACAATAAAAATTCGCGGTACGCTGCCCGAATTTTAACCAAAAGTCATCGATGAGGTTGTAAATTAAATTATGGTGAATGATCTGAATTTACGAGTAGGTTCGACTTCCGTCCAGGTATTCCCGACTGAACGAGATACATGTCGATTGGCGAGTATTGTTCCAGAGGTGAGTAACCAATGATTAAGTAGCTCGATCATATCTCATACAAGTGCGTCATAGCCCCCACAATGTATGTACTCAATTACAATGTATGTAAGTCACTGACGCAATGGAACATTGGACCGTTCCAATTCCAAAACTTTATAAGCAGAGAACTTATTAGGATTGCTTGGGATGCAACAGTTTTACAGGGTTTCGGATCAAATTTGTCTGATGATTTGAAGTTATGATAGTACATACATACATACCGTCACGCCTCTTTTCCACAGGGCTAGGCAGAGACTTCTTTATTCTTGCTACAATCCTGACACACCTCTTGCGCTTCATCCACTTTCATCAGTCTCTTCATACATACTCGTCAGTTTCAGGTACTCTGGACCTGATCTTTTTTCAAAACGGCCCCAATTTGGTTGGTTTGGTTTGGTTTGGTTTGATGATAGTAAGTGGGGAATAAAAATTTACACAACGAAGAAGAATAGGAAAATTTCTTCACTTTACGTTTGTCGTCTTCTAGACTTGATATAAAGCGACTTAAACAAAACAACCACAAGGGAAGGGCAAACTTAGCATGCACTATTGTACAGAAATAGAATCCATCTATCTATAAGGAAAAAGCGACTGTCCCACGGCTAATGACAAACGGAATAATCAAAGGCTCGTCTGAGAAAGGTCTGGCTATTCTACGCACATGCGTTCGACGTCAGTTTTATCGAAAATTTTCCTGTTTTATTGTCAATGCATTTGCATTGCGTAGTACGTGACTAAGTTCACAACAGCTGCTTTGATTTACGAGATCGACGTTTATCGACCACGTTTTGCCGTTTTCCTTGTACTTAGGGAACTGTGTCTGTTTATTTTCATAGTATTTTGTTTTGAATGAAGTTTATTGACTCTATCAAATATAAATAGACTATCTATATAGTTGAACTTAGTTAACTTTAACACCTAGAGCTTTGTAGTTAGAAGCGTCATCATCATGATCTTGTCTGCTGATAGACGTCTACTAGTCGATAGGCTTTTTATTTTTGGATATCAACACAGCTTTTTAAAGTATGTTGAACATATAAATTGTCATAATGAAGACGATTCATTTGACCTAGTTCAAATTACACACATTATGCATAATAGCATACATAGATGTGGAAAAATACAAATGCACTTAACAACATATCAAAACGTACAACATACAAAAACACCCGCGAAACATACCAATCAAAATTCTGAACCAATTCAATTTCCGAACAATTCTTACTGCAGACAGCGCGTCTTGAGGGCGCACCGTTGCGCATAACTGCATAAATCGTCTCATCACCTCGGCAACCTCGGTTCGGGAGTACGTGCAGCGGTGTTTCCCGGAATGCGGCAGGTGGTCTTCATCTCGGAGTCACCGAGGGTATACGGTCACGCCTGAGCAAAATGCTGAGGAGGTGCAGTCGGGACACGTAAGAGACAGAACCGAATTTCTCACAGCAAAGATTGGCGATGCAAGAAGAAACGGTATAAAACGCTTTTTAGGGTGAAATAGATGGAGACTTTTTTGCTTAGTCTATTTCTGATATTTCAAACCCGATCTAAACAGTTAATTATCTAGGGAATTATCTGTACTCGAATCAATTTTGAATTAGAACTGTTTTTTTTTTCGGAAGTCAGCGCTGCTGTGTAGCGTGATCACTATGACTTTTCTTGCTTTTTTTTTATATAAGAGGGGGAAAACGAGCAGACGGGTCACCTGATGGAAAGTGATCAACATCGTCCAGGGACACCTGCAAGACTTGGGGAATCACAAATGCGTTGCCGCCGGCCCTTTCAGAAGCTACTGAAGATTTTAGTATAATATTGAATCGTCTGGCTTCAACTTTATTTATTAAAAAACATTATGCATCTTAACGAACTGAAATTGATTAACAGGCAAAATTATTAAGTCTAAGAAACTGACATTCGGACTGAAGATTCCCTTTTTAGCGTACCTACTCTTAAAATGGTTTTTTTTTTAATTTCAACGGGATGCACGAACGCATGCTATCATGTATCTCTACAACTTTCTAGTCAGAATCTACTACGTTCTAGCAGCTAACAAAACCTAACTTTGAAAGTAACTGTTTTTTTGCATTTGAATTTCGGAGGTCCTTGGTCTGCACTTTTATCAGATATTTGCATATCTAGCATCTGATGCGTGGCTTGCGGGCGCAATTTGTTGGCCAAAATAAGTAGACCTCGGGATTTAGTGCGCAGAACGAGGATGTTATAGTGACTGATGGGTGAAAGATGGAGACATTCCGAATTCTTACAAAGTTCGATCGATGCCGTAGAGAACACTTCCTAGTAATACACTTTTCTAGAATGCTACATTCTGTGAAGTAAAACAAGAAATGTTAAATACAGTCAACTCAGTCAAGTGTTACGTTATGGTTTAAAACACTAGTTGTAGGCACTAGCCTACGCCAAATCTTGGGATTAGGTTGTCAAAGCGGGCCCCAGGCTCACTGAGCCGTGGCGAATGCCGGGAAAAACGCTAGGAAGATGATGATGCGGTAAGTTACGGTTTTCCTGTAGTGTTGGCCTAATTTAAGCAAAAATGGCGTCCTCCGGAACGCCTCTACTCTCAATATGTATCTTCAATTACAATTGACCACTCCATGCAAGATCTTCCAACCTTCAACAGCCATAACATAATAAAACAACCATAATATTATCTAACGATCTAAATTCATAACAGCTTTCAAAATACAAAAACTTTTATCCAGCTAAACATGGCAATTTATGCTGAACAACGCATATTAAGATCGCGTCGCATGAATCACACACCGAGCCAATCATACTAATAACCAGTAATGTTTCCGTCTTACATTCATAATACGTAAGTGTCAAACTGCTTGGACGATCCATCGGACGTTTATGAGTATTTAGGAGCTCCTGGCCGTGGCGTGGGTGAGATGCTATCTGACTAACTGGTACGAGAGATAACCGGCATAGTGACGTGCCCCTCATACCTGATGTCCACTTTGAGGGCATAAATTTCATTCACAAAATCATTGGAATGTCACGAGGCATCGCCAAGTGTTTTTGGAACACCTGGGGCCTCATCATGACGTCTTTTCCTACTCAGTTCAGGTTTCAGCTGTCATTTTAAGTATGGATCTAACAGCGAGCGAACCTAACTGAATCGTATTAAGACGTCATGGTAAGGCCCCAGTTTTGTACTTTATAAAGCTGTTGTAGATAATGATTAACAAAACAATAGAGCAGTTGACAGAGGCTAGCTCAACTGCAGTAGTTTGTGAGCAACTCGAGATACCTGTCCATTTTCGGAGTGTTATTTAATCCTAGTCCTACTTTGCAGAGAGCAAAAAGCTAGTTTAATAATAATAACCTAACCTAAAAATTTCATTTTAGACACAAGCTTTTTTTGCTGACTGTACTTTTTTTGTTTTACTTGCATTGTCTTTAATTTCAAGTCAATCGGACCACCCGTTGAAGAGTTTTCTCCTACGGAGACGGTCCTGGCTGGACCTTCAGAATTTTACTGCCAGATTATTGTATTGTCATCTAACTTACACAAGTATGCTAAATTTCAGCTCAATCGGATGAAGATATCTGCTTCAAAATTGCGTCGCAAGATTTCACCCGGACAAACACACTTACATACTTTGCAAGTAAATATATAGCTTGTAAAATAGCATATAGTGTACCTTCACCGAGAGTGTCATCATCACCAGCCTTAATAATTTATTATTTTTATGTACTCGTGTAGTCGATCATGGTACTCCTTCATTACATTATGGTTCAATGTCATTCTTCTCTTCTTAAACTTAAGAGCTAGGCTCTTGTCGGTGGAGCAATTTCCATGTGGTCCTTTCCAGAGCCTTTTCTTTGACTTCCTGATACGACACGACGTCTACCCTCTCTTTCACCTGGTCCATAAATGCCTTCCTCTCTCTCGCTTCCCTTCAACCTTTCCTTCAATTATGATCTTAATGTATTCGTCGTGCCGTATCAGGTGTCCCAACATCTTTCCTCTTCTGCTCTCGATGGTCTTCAACAGGCACCTGTTCTCATTCACTCGGTCAAGCACTTCCTCATTCGTCACCTTCTGGGTCCAGCTAATCCTTTCCATCAGCCGCCAACACCACATTTCAAACGCTTCCAGACGTTCTCTATCGCGTTGCGTCATTGTCCACGTTTCGCAGCCGTATAGTGCTATGTCATTAGTATGGCTAAAAACATTGCTAGGTACCCCAAATGAGTCTTGGTTTCCGCAACAAGACGTCAAGCGCCCCTAATTTTCAAAATCTCTATTAAGTTCCTACATTTCCCTGTATTTCCTTACGCATCCAAACACATTTCCCAGAACTAATGAAGCCTAGTAAACACTGGTATATAAATCGCCATGAATGGGGCTGATTAGAATGCGGCGTGCGCCGTATGCCGCGCAGGCGCATAATGCACTCCTGCGCACCATACACCCTTGTTTATAGCACTTTGTTTCTGAAGTTCACACGATTATTGAAAATTATCACATCTACGAGTACTGGAATGTTTGGTTGGTTCGTGTTCAGATTTTGATGCAGTTTTGAATTAATTATTAAAGAGCAAGCCTCAGCTCAATGAGTATTGTCAATTGCGATTAATTTTTATAATAAACTAGCTTCTGCCCGCGACTTCGTCCGCGTAGAATTAGATTTAAGAACCTGATGATGAGTAGAGCAGCTACGACCTTTGACATGTTTATCGCTATCCCGCGGGAACTATGCAATTTTTCGGGATAAAAAGTAGCCTATGTTTTAATCTAGGGTACACTCTAAAAAATGAAGACCAACTAAGAGCAGTTTTCTCTTAGTTGACGTCATTCATTCATTACATTAATTAAGATTTTATATGAATCAAAGAAAGCTGAACTCAAAACAATAAGTGTATCTGTGATTGAACTAATAAAGTAGGTATGTTATTAATCCTAACAGTTGTATACCTTGCATCTGTTATTGACTTTGTTGGCATAATTATGTAACGTAGATTGATTCAATCCTTAACAAATTCACTATAACAGATTAGTATGTTGATAGTTATGAACATTTTCATAGTTTATTTGATTATTTTTGTCTTTGTTGATTTACATAAGATTATTTTTTATGTAAATATTGAACAAGATCTTAATTGGCTCAGTTACATAGCAATAGTAAGCGCAATCAGAATTACTTTATATGATGTGTCTATGTCCTTGTTAGGCTCGTATGGAATCTAGATGCTCGATTATGACTATCAAGATATTGATAGGGCCAACCAATTTTTTTTTAGAGTGTACCAGCTATCTTCGTTCCAAATTTTATCCAAAACCGTCCAGCGTTTTAGCGTGAAGAACGAACAAACATACACATTAGTAGGATATCCTACCTTTTTAACTTAGAAAGTAACGGGCATTGTTGGAACTTTCAAATTAAATGTATTGAACCCTATAACCTACTTTTTTTAAAATAGTACCTTCACGTTTATTTATTTTGTCTTTTTCTTGTTGAATATTCGTAAAATTCATGTCGTGTCTACGATCATTCCCTAATACTGGGTAACTACTTCAAATATCCAATTTATTTACGTCACTCTAAAATAAAACATCAAAAACTTAGCTTCATCTCGTCCCATTTTTAAACTACTTTTATTTAAAATCACTATCACGACTTAAAAATGAAACTTTTACCTATCTAGAGATCAGGGGCCTTACGATGACGCCCTAATTCCGACTCAGTTCAAGTTTTAACTGTCACTTTTAGCATGAATCTGCCAGCGAGCGAACCTAAACTGAATCGCAAAGACGTCATGGTAAGGCCCCAGATCGCATCACCAAATTCTACAGAGCATAAAAATTTGAATACTAACTCACACACCCACAAACAAACAAATCTTCCAAAGCCATAAACCGAACGGTCCCATACGTGTTGCATTTGCCAGATTAGCGCTAGGATGTCCAGAGTTCCATAACGGTTGGATTCGAAGCCGAGTCTAAAATGACGGGACAGACGCGCTCGAGACGTGTCCTGGGTCCTAATGAGTCCTGTACGAAGGATATATAACCTCGCGTCTTGTTGCCGACGACACTCAGTTACTTGACTCAGAACACTACGAAGCCATGGAGGTTCTATCGCTTTTGGTGCTAAGCTGCGCTCTGTGGACGGTAGACGCGTACCCTTACTACCCTGCTTACTATGGCAATATGGATTCATGTAAGTAGTTTGTTTTGATTTACTTAACGAATTTACTTTATCTTTTGTTTTTCATTTGCCTGTTGAAACCAGACAAGTCATATCACAACGATAATGTGCTCGAAAATATCTTAACACGTTCTTAATCGCCCAGTTTATGTTTATATTCTTTAAAGGGTACTTTACTTGGTCATCTGGTAATCAAGCTTTCACAATGCTAATTCTAAAAAGTAATTTATATTTCGGTATACATTTTGGAAGCCCATTTAATGGACAATTTATGTTTTTTTGTTTTTGAGCAATTGGAGACCTATCTCTTTTTAAAAATAAACAGCAGCTGTGTTCCAAATGATCTTTTTAAATTTGGTTAAGTAATTTTAAACATAATAAATCTTTCGAATAGTTTCTCACAGTACCTACTTAAATAAAGAATTTATATTTTTAAAATATCACCTCGATCCATCAAACTTATTCTTTTTTCTATACCAGTGGCTTTTGGCGCGAGCGACAACAGCCGCGGTGGCGTTGCCCTGAGCCGATACTACAACCCGTACTACAGCCAACGCGCAGGCGCAGGCATGGCCGCCTTCATGTTCAAACCGCCAGACGACCAACCCAGCCAGTACTACCTCCCCACCACTGATAGACGGCGCCAAACCCAACCAGAACTAACCTACCTCCCTCCTCAGCAAAACGAGGTCTTCTACCCACAACCGCAGCCGCAATCACCCACGGAGCAAACAGAGCTGGCTGAACCTACCGAAAGAACTGACCTTCCGACAACAGCGAAAACAGTCCCCGAAATAACGGAACCAGAGATCGAGGAAGTGGAAGAACCAGTGCAGAGACCAAAGAAAAGACTGCAGAAAAAGAAGCAAGTGAAAAGGCCAGTTGAGGATGAAGAAGATGATGACGATTTCGCTCCAAGGATGCCGGCAGCGGCTTTCTTCCCGATGTTCTTCGGGTACGGAGGCAGGTCAGGGTCGGGGGGGATGCCTGGAGGAGCGACGGCGGTGGCCAACGCGTACAGCACTGGTAGGGGTGGTGTGGCCAGCAGTCACGCCACGGCGTATGGTGCGCCCAGACCTGAATCAAAAGCGTAGGTTAATTACGGCTGGTAAATGAAACCGGACTCTATCTTTAACATTCATAAACTATACGCTAACTATACGTACTTCAAATGAGTAAGCAACTACACTGGGTTTGTTTCCCAAGTTTCAGGTATCAACTTTTCTATAATACATCGATTTACTTAAGTAAGTATTACACTTTTGCGACCGCAGCTCAAATAATATACTGTAAAATATGCAATTATAAATATCTAATTAGAGTTAGAGGAAGTTTCGAATCTATCAAGATAATTAGATTTGCTTATATTATACCTAATTGTTATGAACGTAAATGTACTTTGACTAATTACACAAACGAATAACTCACGTATAAAAGACGAGTGATGCTGGACTTGTTTCGGACTAGTTCGTAATCCTTCCTCGTGGAGCGCTCGCCCCGGCGGCAGCGAAACGAACAGACTAAAACGCGAAACATGTCGAGCATCACTCGACTTTTATACGTGAGTTATCCGTTTGCGTAATTATGACTGAGTCTCACGGTAGTTTGAAGTGAAGGATAAGTCATTTGTTTAGTCCGGTTTTACATAGCAGTTCTCAAATTGTTGTTATAGATACATAGTTATATGGAACATATTGTTTTAAAATGTATTATTATGCCATGTAGTCTAAATCAATAAAAGTAGGATATTAAATTTTGGTTTCAATTTGTGTTTTTCTGTTAAATACCCCACCAGTAAATTTAGGATATGTTAAAACTCAACTATACAATTTTAATAGTGGTTAGCATTTTAAATTCCTATGTGTAACAAAGAGACAACCATGACGCGTTTTTGTTAGTTGTTTTTTTAATTATTTCCACTCAAAAACAAAAATTGTGCTATATTAGAAATACGAATATGTAGAAGATAATGACAGCTCTAATTTAACTTATAAACTATTTTTTTAGTTATGTAGCAATACTTAGTTAAAAAGATTCTCGAAAGAGGTAAAATTCTATGGCATATCCAGCCTATATACGTCCCACTGCTGGGCACAGGCCTCCTCTCAGAATGAGAGGGCTTGGGCTATAGTTCCCAGGCGGGCCCAGTGAGGAATGGGAACTTCACACACACCATTGAATTGCTTCGCAGTTGTGTGCAGGTTTCCTCACGATGTTTTTCCTTCACCGAAAAGCTCATGGTAAATTTCAAATGAGATGTCGCACATAAATTCCGAAAAACTCAGAGGTGCGAGCCCGGGATTCGAACCCACGACCCTCTGCTTGAGAGGCCACAGATCAAACCACTAGGCTACCACGGCTTTTAAAAAAAAATTAAAAAAAATCTATGTATTGCTATATTGCTAAATTGCTATTTATTGCTATAAAATTACACATCGCAAAATATTTATTTCTTGTGGACAACAATTTAGACTTAGAACAGTGGCCTTACCATGACGTCCTAATTCCGACTCAGTTCAAGTTTTAGCTGTCACTTTTATTATGAATCTGACAGCAGCGAACCTAAACTGAAACGCACTAATTATCTACTCACTGTACTCTTATTCCAAACTAACCAAAATTATTCTGGAAGCGTTTCAAAAAACGTTTAGCAGACATAGCAAACGACAGCCGAGAACACATTGCTCATAATTCTCGGAAAGGAAACGAAATCGTTTCACGGTGTACGACCTCTCCAATTTTCATAATTAACGACGTTGGGGTTTTCATATATTCTGGGTTTTCGTCATGACATCACAGTTCTTCCATATACACTATCCGGTAAATTCTTGGTTCAACGTACGTGCGTTTAACTCATTATATTAATGAGATACAGTCGGCCACGATAACAAACAACAGACAAAAAATAGATTAGGATATAAAATTACATACGTTTAAGTTGATTTTCGTAAACACGTAAAAACTACACAATGACGGAATTTGAGCATTAAAGGTGTTGAAATATAAATAAGTAGAGCAAGAATATTTTTTTTTATCAGAGGTGTTTTTCGCTTCCCATATTACACTTCTTTGTTATATTGTTATTTGTAAGTAACTATCAGCGAAAATCGTAGAAATCATGTTATAGGCGATGCGGCTAGCAACCCATCACTATTTTAATTCACCTTCCTTTCCACCTATACGCCGACAATCATCCTAAACGTGGCTTATAGGTCTTGTTACCTTGGGCTCTATTTACCCCGTAAGGGATAAAGACGTGAATGTGTTTATGTAAATAACTATATCTAAGCGCTTAAATACATCAGGCAGGTATGTCCTCAGAAGTAGCTATACATTAGTACTTGTTATTTTCGATACTGTGACATATTTCAAATCTTAAAAACATGATTGTTTATTGCGACAACTTACTATACTATAGTAACGATAGTGTTCGCCTACTTTTGAGGTCAACGGCATTAAAACAGTGCATCATCACTATCACTACATAGTATAAAACAAAGTCGCTTTCTCTGTCCCTATGTCCCTATGTCCCTATATCCCTATGTCCCTATGTCCCTATATATGCTTAAATCTTTAAATCTACGCAACGGATTTTGATGCGGTGTTTTTTAATAGATAGAGTGAATCAAGAGGAAGGTTTACATGCATAATATACCGTGCGAAACCGGGGCGGGTCGCTAGTTACACATATATAACAAGTAAACTTAGTAGCTTTTACTTGTTAAACCTTTATTTGTTAGTGAGAATAAGGACCCTGTTTCACCACTCAGTTAAGACCCTGATATTTAAGTTGTGGTGTACTCGTATCTTTTGACACATCTAGTATGGATCTAACAGCGAGCGATCCAACTTTGGTTCGGAATTGAATCTCATTATAAGACGTCATGGTAAAGTCGCTGTTGAGGTTTTTAATCATAATATTTGATTCCAAAATATCTCATTGAGACAGTGCACTTTAAACGTATATTTGTCAACCACGACTTAAAAATTCTAAAAAATCATCTACATACAATACATGTTGAGTCAAAGTGATCCAACCAGCTGAAGTCGATTCAGTAATTCTCTCTCTTTCTAAGAATAAGGTCTTGACAGACAGACGGCAATTATTTCATACTAGCTGTTGCCTGCGACTTCGTCTGCAAAGAATTCGTTTATCGCTGTCCCGCGGGAATTTTCCGGGGTAAAAAGTAGCCTACGTGCTATTCCAGACTTTCTCTATATGCCGAATTTCATCCAGATTCGTTAAGCCGTTCTGGCGTGATTGAGTAACAAACAAACATCCATCCATCCATATATACTTTCACATTTATAATATTAGTTAGATCACCGAACAATGTAGCCGTCTGTACTCTCCGCCCATGCTCCGCCAGACGGCGCAGGCGCCTGCAAAAAGTCATGACATCAAGCCAGCTAACGACCGCCTAACAACAATGCAACTGCTAATTTGAATTATTATAATTACATTAAAGTGACATCACCGTCTACTTTGCTGTACCAAATTAGTCTCGAGACGAAACTGAGGAACCCCAACTCGAGCCTATATGTCCCCACTGTTGGGCACAAGCGTCCTCTCAGAATGGAAGGTATTGGGCTGTGTTACCAGACAAGCCTAATCTAACGAATCTAACTAATATTATAAATGCGAAAGTTTGGATGTATGGATGGATGGATGGATGTTTGTTTGTTACTACGGCCCAACGAATTGGGATGAAATTCGGCACATATATAGAGAAAAGTCTGGAATAGCACATAGGCTACTTTTTATCCCGAAAAATTCTCGTGGGATAGCGATAAACGAATTCTTTGCAGAGGAAGTCGCGGGCAACAGCTAGTACAGAATATACCGATTGGGAACTTCATAATATACCATTGAATTGTTTCGCATGGGTGTGCTAGGTTACATAGTGATGGTTTCCTTTACCGAAAAGCTCGTGGTAAATTTCAAATGTAATTTCGTGTATAAAGAAACAAGTGAGAGTCTTTATACGATTCGGTTCCGATTCAGTTTAGGTTCGCTCGCTGTCAGATCCATACTAAGAATGACAGCTAAAACCTGAACTGAGTCGGTATTGAGTCGCATTAAATAGGACGGCAAGGTAAAGGCCTTATATTCCAAATTTAGATTTTCGAAATTCATTTCGTACCGTTCCACTCTCACATAATGTCATTCAATTTGAGTATGATACGGACTTCGAAAATCAAATTTTGGAGTAGCTCCCAAGGACGACAAGCTAACACAGTTTTTTTAAGGAACACTTGAGCTTTCTTGGTAAATTTATGAAAATTAATACAGCGTATGGACCCAGAAAAGACAAATATATTCTTTTTTTCCGCTAATCTAGGTGAATGATAATTTCTTTAAGTTAAAGAATCTTCATATCAGAAAGTTATTAATTCCGCTGTGCCTCTGTGTGCAGGCAGGATGAACAGCGTCATCCATTTATAATCAAATCACTATTATTAAACTATTAGTACATAACGTAAGTAATGTAAACAAAGCTATAAACTGGATTCGTACATATATTACCCTTAGTTAAATGTAAAGCATTAAATAGCGCACCCGGATGCGGTGAGTGGGTTTTTGCATCAATTTTATTATGGAATGGATTGTATCTTAATGCATAATGGTGATAATCGTTGACTTCATCGTGACTGGACCAGCCTCTTCGAGGAATGAGTCCTCTTACGAGTTAAATAGAACTGCTTTATTTTATTCATATGCAACTAATTTAAGAAATATATTAAGCATATCTCTGCACATTGTTAAGTTGACGTTTCGTAGTTTTCCTTGATCGCATTTTTTATTTATGTAAAGAAAGAAGGAAAAAGTTTATTTGTAACGGTATCAAAAGTATTAAAAAAACTAAGGAATAAAATTATCACAAAATAAACCTAACTCAGCATTAATGACGTCTTTACAGCCAGCGCTGGTCTTCCGTTGGGATCAACGGGTCGGGTCGGGACGCACAACTCTGGTATAAGGTATGTCACTTTAAATGGTGCAATAGAGAAGGAAGAGTTTTGGATGAGCTGACGTGGGCTGATTCAAGGTTGTCACAAGTAGTGCATAGGTTCAAGGTATTTATACTTTGCTTTACAAGCATCTAAAATTGAAACTAATGAGACCATACGTCGACGACATAGCTGTTACGACACTATTGTAATATCTATTCTCCGTCAACAATGCATTAGATGAACATTGATATTTGATCTCATTAAATTTTCCGTTCAACAAAATACTCAAAAATTTCTGCTCAGCCATCGAAACCTTTGCCGGCTTCTGTTAAACTTTGCTTCCGTGTGTAATTGGAAGTTGGCTATTTATAGTCATACTTAGTGTACCAATCTCAAAACATATTACAGATGAGCAATAATACTACGAAAAGCTCAGTCAGGTCAAGCTCTCAAGGTCAGCTCTGCCCCCTACAGCGTTCGATACGATAATCTCTGACACAATCGATAAGCAAAAAATCTCCAAACCAACCAGTCCAGAGTAGTTGTGGGAACGTAAAAAAACGTAACTTATTGTTTTCCCCGTATATAATTCCTATGAACTCGTAGTAAAGTAACGCATCTGCATCAATTATGAACTGTGTATAAAAGGATCGTGTAACTAAGACGCCGGCAGTAGCGAGCAACCATGAGGCGGGTCTGCGCGTGTATCATTGCTCTGGGCTTGCTCGGGCTCGCTGATGCCACAGGTACGGCCCCTCATTACGTGCACGTGTGTAACAAAAAGTGGCAGTAACTAAGGAGTTTTTTTGCACTAATTTTATTAGCGATGAAGCTTCTGTTTGCCATCTGACTAAAACCAATAAGTACCATCAGTTTTTCTTAAGGCGTAGGCATACTTTTCTTATGTAAGCATTGGTATTGTTTTAGTGCGACTCCGTCGTGGTGGCTATGGTTCCAGCAGTGGCGGCGGCGGCTACGGCGGCGGCGGTGGCTACGGAGGAGGCGGTGGATACGGTGGAGGCGGTGGATTCGGAGGCGGTGCCGGTGGTGGCTTCGGAGGCGGCGACTTCGGCGGCTTCGAAGACATTAAGAATGGCGTCAGCAGTATAATTGGCAAAGTCCAAGCCGGGTTCAGTCAGCTGAGTAAGGCTGGCGGCGGAGGAGGTGGCGGTGCCTACGGCGGCGGTGGAGGCTTAGGCGGCGGAGCCGGAGTAGGCAGTGGCGGCTTTGGAGGAAACAACGAGAAATTCATTTCCACCAAATCCGATGACGGCAAATCTGGAGGGTTCGCGTTCACAGGAACGCTCGGAAATGGAGGATATGGCGGCGGCGGTGGCTATAGCGGGGGCGGCGGGGGCGGCTTTGGAGGAAACGGGGGCGGTGGCCAGGGAGGTGGAGGACATAGTGGAGGTGGCAGTGGCGGCTTTGGAGGGTCCAGTGGTGGAGGCCATGGAGATTCTAACGGAGGTCATGGAGGTTCGGGTGGAGGCCTTGGAAGCTCGGGCGGAGGAGGCTACGGAGGCGGCGGAGGCTTCGGAGGTGGTGGTGGCTTTGGAGGGGCAGGTGGAGGATCCAATGGAGGTGGACATGGAGGTTACGGTGGAGATAGCGGCTTCGGTGGCTCCAGCGGCTCTGGTGGCAAAGGATTCGGAGGCAACGATGGCTCTCATAATGCCGGATATACCCTCGGTGGTGGCGGCAGCGGGAGCAATGGCGGTCATGGCGGAGGAATAGGAGGTGGATTCGGCGGTGGCGGCGGAAGTGGTCTAGGAGGTGGCTCTGGAGGCCATGGTGGTAACGGCGGCTTCGGCGATAGCGGCAGTGGCGGCCACGGAAGCAATGGTGGCTACGGCGGTGGCAACTCAGGAGGCGGTGGACAAGGAGGCAGCGGGGGCTACGGAGGCGGACTTGGTGGAGGCAGTGGCAACTCAGGAGGAGGTGGACATGGAGGCAGTGGAGGCTACGGTGGCGGACTTGGTGGAGGCAGTGGCAACTCAGGAGGAGGTGGACATGGAGGCAGTGGAGGCTACGGAGGTGGACTCGTTGGAGGCAGTGGGGGTGGCGTCGGTAGCGGTGGCGCTGGTGGCTACGGAGGAAGTGGAGCCCACGGCAGTGGCGGCTACGGAGGGAACAGTGGGGGCTGTGGGTCAGGTTCGTGTGGATCAGGAGGACACGGTGGATCGGGCTCAGGGGCCTATGCTTCGGCCAGCGCTAAGGCGTCCGCGTCCGCCAGCTCTGGTGGTTACGGTGGTGGTTACGGAAAATAGATTATTTTAATTTACGTAAATAAGACTGTAAACGATGTGATTTTGTAATGCTAGGACAGATTTTATTAAATTAACTTTTGCATACATTTTTGTTTGACTACATCCTGGGCCTTCAAAAATTGGGCAGTAGAGTTTACCTACTTTAGAGGGTGCAATAAAGGTTGATAGATCGATCAACGTACTAGAACAATTACTAAAGTCAGTCGCAGTTTTTCGGAATTCATGTGCGAAATGTTATTTGAAATTTATAAGCTTTTCGGTGAGGTGAGGAAACTTGCACACAACTCCGAAGCAATTCAATGGTGTGTGAAGTTCGACATCCGCACTGGGCCCGCGTGGGAACTAATAGCCTTAGTCCTCTCATTGTAAGAAGAGGCCTGTGAAGCCAAGAAACGTGTAAAAGCTTGAGATGATAATGATGATGATAAAAGTTAGTCCATTAGGCTTATTGTCTAACTCGCTCGCAATCGCCATCGTGTTCATTTTGTCAGTTCTTGTATGAATGTGACAGCTAGCTGATTCCGATGCCAATTGTCAGCCCATACATGAACTGTCAAAATGAACGCGATGGCGCTTGCGAGCGAGTTGGACAATAAGCCTTTGCTACTGATATAGGTCAAGTTTCTTTGGCAAAATTTGACAACGTCCTAACTAATAAAATAAGTCAATCACACTTTAACATTTCTTACTATCCTTCTCTTTTACCGTTTGTCAAAAAGGAATGGGGGATGCAATTTTAATTCCATTTGCCGCGCTAGCTGCTACAAAGTATAACTGCATCATAAAATTAATGGGATAACATAAATATAATGTTATGCGCAGACGCAATCGTTTAGATATGGGTTTTTTGTGACCTCTTGACTGTACGAGTACCTAATTACTGTGAACAATGAATGCTAGGTACTTACAGATAACTTACTGGCCTGAACTAAGCCTCTAATCAAAATAATAACCCTGACTGAACCCTGGTTGACTGGAAGAGATCCCTTAAAGGGATAAGTCCGCCTTTGTGCATGTATCTCATTGTTTGTCAATTGTATTTGTCTTGTTTATTTTGCACAATAAAGAGTTTACATACATACATAAAATCATTAAAAACTATTGATAACTAGGTAGGTATACATATATATTATGTACAAGATAAATTAATTGAACTAAAATTAATCTAAATAAATGGGAACATTCGATTCTGTACAAAAAAGTAATCACCTGCGGCTTTGAGTCGAATATAAATAATAAATAGTCTTGAGACAAGTGACACCAATTTTATTGACCTAGTCCCAAACTAAGCAAAGCTTGTGATATGGGCACTAGACAACGGGTAAACATACTTATATAAATAAATACATACTTAAATACATATTAAACATTCAAGACTCGAGAACAAATATATTATATTTGTGTATTATGTTTTATATTATATCGCCCCCTTACTGCTAAAACCGACTAACTGCATCAATGATAGTTTCGAGAAAAACGCATTTAAAGGTTTGAGTGGTACTTTCTCTAGTAAAACCTAACATTAATTGAATTGTTTTTGTGTTTTTATTTAGATGATTTATCTGTAAGTAAAACAGTATGAGAAAATTCAGCCTATACCCAATATAAATAGGTAAAATCACGCTTTGAGTAAAAAAAGTGGCGCAGATAGTCGGTTTTGCTTGTAGGGGATGTGTAACGTTTCGAAATTAAGCGCCATTAAAGTCTGAAAATGTCCTTAGTCTGTTTTGTCACTTAGCTAATTTTAGAAACGGCACGGATCCAATGGGGCGAAGCGAGATCCTTTGTAATGAGTGCAGTTATTTGACTCTATTCTATTTGTATACATTATCATGGAGTTATATTTGCAAATCTGACCATTATTTGTCTACAAAGCAACATTGAACATCAAACAAAACAAAGATGACAATTTTAATAAATATTTAACAACTAGCGAACAGCCCCGTTTTCGCGCGGTATATTATGCATGTATTATACATATAAACCTTTCTCTTGATTCACTCTATCTATTAAGAAAAACCGCATCAAAATCTGTTGCGTAGTTTTAAAGATTTAAGCATACATAGGGACATAGGGACAGAGAAAGCGACTTTGTTTTATACTAGGTATGTAGTGAAGTGATTTAACAATTAATATATTATGGGAACTAACCCAAAAAGTTCCTTGCCTGGCTTCTGCTCGCGACTTCGTCTGCGTAGAATTAGCAATTGACATGTTGATGGCTATCCCCCGGGAACTATGCTATTTTCCGGGATTAAAAAGTAGTCTATATGTTTAAGTCTAGGGTACCAGCTATGTTCGTTCCAAATTTTATCCAAATCCGTCCAGTCCAAGAAGGAACAAACATACACACTCACTCACTCACATCGTCACATCGTCACAAACTTTCGCATTTATAATATTAGTAGGATAGTAGGATTAATATTATGGAAACTAACACAAAAAGTTCCTTGTAACCACAGGGAGGAATATAAAACCTAAAAAAGAAAACAATAACTTGTCATCGAATAATCACAACAAGGAAGTTTTTGTTCATTATCTGATGGGTGGTACGGTTCAAAGAAAATAAACAGCTCATCTGTATCAAAACCTTTTATTTGGCACAATTCAAAAAAATTATCTTAATAATACTTATAACCGCTGTAAAGCGGGAAGTCTGAACTCTGCGAGAAATAAGACAAATTGGTACCTAAGTACTTTATTGTACAGAAAATAAACAAAGAAAAAAAAGCTACAAATGATGAGATACAAGTCTATATGAAACAGTAGTGTAGGTCGGTGGAGTTAATACTTACGGTCTAATTCAATGGCCTGTTTGATTTGTTTCTTACTTTTTCTAAGTACCTCACCACCATCTGACGATTCGTGCTTATTATCAAAACCTGAAACGAAAACAATTTTGTTACTAAGGTACACGGTCAAGGCCGTGCGATTTGCTGTCATCTAATGCAACAAAAACAGAATCCTGAGACTTCGACGCTCACTTTTAATTGTTTGTACAATCTATTGCATTTAAATAAATATAATGAAGTAGCTTAAAACTATAATCTACACTCTTCAAAGTTTAGGTGGGTTAGAAACAGTAACCAGTTAATTTGTACTTACTTTTATTCGAATCATCGTCTCCAAGTACTGGATTTGAAAGTTTTCGAGATCTTGAAGACATTATGTACGCATAAAGTATACGAACTCATTAGAAAATAAATTCAAAACGGGATGCGCGCGCGCGTGTGCAGTCTCGATCAAGGTTGAAATGCGACTAGCTCAAGAGCTCAACCAAGTGCGGGTGGGGAGGGGCCGCTTACGCGCTCTTAAGCGGTTTTGCCTGTACCATAATTCTGCCGCCGATAGGAGAAACGTTACATTCAAAACCAACTATTCTACGGTTAGTTTGTTTTTGCAGTAGAATATTTTTATCTGTGCAATAATTTAGTACAGGAAAAAAAGACTAAGGGTAGGTTTGATTGTTTTTTCAGACGTCCGAAATGCCTATTTGTTTTATATAGTTTACAACAAAAAACGACTTTATATGTTTTAGTCGCTTTATGCAGTAATAAAATTGCTATTTTATTCTTTAACATGCACTTAGTAGCTTTTGCTAGTTACTTATTTCTGAAAATCACCAATAACCTACCTTAAGCTGGAGGCTAAATCAAGAACGGAGCGACGTATCAAAAACGGGTTTTACCACCAGAAAGAGCTCGGAAAGCGTATTCTAACGGTACTTCTAACTCATTTTTGCCAAAAAGGGAGGTTAGTCGGTTTTAGAAGTAAGGGGGCGATATTATATTTGTATTTTTCATACAAATATCTGCCCTGAGCGGGGATCGAACCCGGGACCTCAGGTTCTCTAACCACTAGGCCATCCGGTCGTCAGGTGCTAGTGCAGCTGAATATGCTGGAATCATTTCCCCGCTGTATCGCAATACTAATTCGCTGTGCGAGGAAGCTGCCAGCTCTTTGGCACCGCTACAGTCGATCAGCCTATTTTTTTATCAACATATGCGCGCTGGGGCCCCACGGACCTAAGGTCCCACCGAATGGTAGGAAGTAGTATTCGGAGCCGAGACCGTTATATTTATTTACCTTTGCTTTTCGGTCCTGCTGTTAGCTGTTCCGTGGACGTGGGAAGGGGTCAGTGTGTCTACACAGGTCCCACACCAGCACCCAACCCAGCTTCCACGGAAATTTCAAAAAGATTGCAAAACCACGACCTTCCGCTTGAGAGGCAGGACCACTATACCACACCTTTTTTATTTTTACCCGACTGCGCCAAAATGAGACTTTTGTTTTTTATATGTACTTAAAAACCTGTAACAACAGAATTGACTTATATGGAAGCAGAGGAGGGTTTGCTTGTAAACATATAAAAATATTTCACACAGGTTCGGCAAGAAATAAAGTGTCCCCAATTCTACATAGTAATTACACGTAAAATAGTAGTTACACGTAAAATTTACAAAGTTGACCAAGCGACACATTATTTCTTGTATAAGAATGATTGTGAGCAGAAACAATCCAAAATTTCCGACATGTGAGAAAAAAAGTAGTAATTTTTTAAATTCCCTATAAACCCCATACACTGATGGTGATTTAAGGATGTTTCAGATCATAATTAGCCTCAGATAAGTTCTCAAACTGGCTATTATCAATACCTTCACAACTTAGGTCAGTTGCTATAAATAAGCACAAACAAGCATCGTCACACGTAAGTATCATTAAGGTTATGTAAATCTAGACGCAATTGAAAAATGCCGGTGATTCCATCTTGTCAATGTGGTTCTAATTACACATAAATAATAAAATAATATATATATATATTATATATAGATATAAATCACGTCTTTATCTAATACAGGTTAGACCTAGGGTAATAAGACCTAAAGGCCAGGTTCAGAATTGTGGGCGTACCTGAAGGTAGAATAGGGAATCAAAATAGTGATGGGTTGCTAGCCGCATTGCCTATAGCAAGATTCCTAAGACTTTCGCCCGTTCCCTCGAAGGGCATTTACTATCTGCACGGGAAGAGAAGCAACTGGTGCATTTTATATTTTCCTCTCCCAGACCAGCATGAAAGAAGTACCTAATAAATAAAAAAAAAAAAAAACATTTATTTCAGACCATAGATCCATATAATGTTAGTAGTACAATCTTACAAATAAAAAAATCTTAATAAAAAATCTTAAAAATAAACCAATTAATCTAATAAATCCAATAAAAAATTAATAAATATATAAATTAAAAAAAAATAACAATTAATTCATTTATTTATTTTTATTTATTATAATTTTTTTTTTCTATAATTCAATCTTAGAAATATCACGGGAAAAATTCCATCAATTCACCTAATCACAAACTAAGCAAAACTTATAGGTACTAATGGGTATTAGGCTACAGGTAAAGACACTTCTACAAATAAATACATTCTATCCCATTAATATTATATGCCACAATTAGCGAAGATGTGTAAATTTAATGTAAAAAAAATATTTATTTAGTTACTTTTTGACGCAAAACCACTGAATAAATAAATAAATAAATATCATGGGACAAATTACACCATATGACCCAATTTTTTGAATGAATTTGGATGAAACTATAATAATAATAGATAGGTACTTAGATCAGAATTGTACACACGCATTCAAGAAAATGATACTTTTCATTACCCCGCAGTAGGCGATCTTGGACTGATTAGACAGTCGGTCTTAAAAGACCACCGTTAAAATAGAAATCCCAATGGTACGTCAAAGGTTTTATGTTCGAATTATGATTTTGTGGCAATACTTATATCGATATTTTACATCATCATGACTTAGCTCTACCCGTAGGTGATGTACAGACACCCATGATCACAAAAAAACGTAAAAACATTTATCTGTAGATGGTTAGCTCGGTGCTGAAGTGGTTAAGACGAGATCAAAAAATTTGACAGCTAAAGTACTTACGTGTCGAAGAAAATGAAGCTAGGCCCAATTTTTAGAAGCACGTCACTCGAAAGCCCGTGGTACAAATCTTTTTTCACGTCTCATGCTCAAAAAGTTCGACTTTATGCTGGATGTAGGCTGCATAAAATGGCATTTTATGCTGTTGTGCATAAAGTAATATGTTCGTCTAAGACCAAGACAATCGGGTGCCAACAGCCACAAACAATCACTAAAACTTTACGACAGCATATTTTGTTTATTTTTTTAAGTTTTTTTTTATTATGATCTGCGGTCTATTAAACTGTTTAATTAGTACCTAAAACTAGGTAACAATAACTTGACAAGTTATTATTGAAACAAATAAGTACATGAAAAATAAAACCTTTTAAAATAAAAATAAACACCTGCCTACTCGAACCTTACCGCAGTATCACGTTTAAAAAGAAAAAAAAGTTAATAGGCGGGAACGTCCTATTTTCTCTTAGTAGGATTTATGTTGCAATTTGTTACTTTTTTACGATTAATATTCAATAATTTCGTCAAGTGAAGAGGAAATAACACTGACTCCTAACCCAGTTAATTTGCCAGGAAAAACCATTAAATATATCGAATTGTTCCAATGTCACATTTAATTTAAATTAACTTTTTTTGCAATGTTTTTGTTTTCTTTCTTCGCAATCTAAGTGAAAAGCAGTGTATAACTCGTTCATAAAACCCATTTTCCCCTCGACGTGTCTAAACACCCTCGCCGTACCGGCTCGGGTGGCTATATGAACGTCTCGGGTAAAATGGCTTGTTTTATATCTTTAAAATACACTGTATAAATCAAACACAATGTTTACTTTACGTGTGGTTTTAATGTTCGATAATAACTACGAACTTGCTAGACCTTATACTTTCGCTAAAAAATCTTAACAGCGCGATGTAGGATTGTCTCTCGCACGAGACAGCGTCATCTGTTGTGGTATAGGTGAACTAATGCCTTACAAACTATTTCTACATAATACAGCTCGAATCAAATTTTTGAAGTGAAAACTTCTTTAGCGGCGTTGGGCACTTTTTGGGATGGGTAAAAATGTTAAACTCGCGTCAGGCGTAAGACGTAAAATAGTTTAAGACCAGGATATCAGATCCTAAGAGCTTATTTTGAGATACGAATGAATCGCGTCCGATTTTTGAAGTGTTTTTTTGTTGAGTCGTGGAGCAAAGGTACTAGGGCATCAGCACATTGTCAGAGGTCTGTCAATATGGACAATACGCACGTGTTTTTGTAAGGGGCCAGTACGGTACGCGTCTTAGAGGTTACAACATTAAAATCTAATCTAAGCTACTGTTTTTTAACTACCTAGTTCACAAGATCCATCCATCCATCCACCATCCATCCATCCATCCATCTTACTCGCTAATCCTGCCGCTAAGCAGCAGTGCTTGCACTGCTGTGTTCCGGTGTGGAGAGTAAGACAGCCGGGGAAATTACGAGTACAAGAGGCATTTCATCTAAGTCCTCTAGGTTGGCAACGCATCTGCAATCCCTCTGTGGTTGCGGGTGTCTATGGGCAGTGGTGATCGCTTACCATCAGGTGACCCACTTGCTCGTTTGCCTTCCTATTCACATAAAAAAAAATCTAACTAATATTATAAATGCGAAAGTATGGATGGATGGATGCATGGATGGATGTATGGATGGATGTTTGTTTGTTATAGCTGGGACAATAAGCGACTATTTTTCCCGAAACCTTGCACTTTTGTCTCGGAAGACGCCACTTGGCTCGATTGTTCCTTAGGTCATTCTGAGCAGATTTAGCCCTGGAGGCCTAAAGTTACCCCCTGCTGGTAGCCAGGGGAGGGGGGGGAAGTTTGCATCTCCCGCGTTGCAGTTGGACCTTGTTTACTGTCCACTTATAGCTACTAGGGCAAGTTTGGTATCATTTTCGTATAATTTAAGGATGGGGAATCCTTTTCTGGAACAAAATTTTTACCTTACCATAGAAAAAAAACAAGAAATTGAAAAAAGAAAAAAAAACTCGAAAAAAAAATTTCGAAATTGTTTTCTTACAGGCATACTACGGCGATTTTTGGTAATTAAAAAATATGACGTTATAGTCTATTTAATCTTAAATCTTAAAAGTATTACTTGAATAACCACCTCGCAATAAAAAGTTTGTTAAAAAAAAAAAACGTTTATTCAGCAACTTTGGCTTTACCTGTTTGGAGCCCAGTTACTGTCCACTAATAGCTACTAGGGCAAGTTTGGTATCGTTTTCGTGTAATTTAAGGATGGGAAATCCATTTTTGGTACAATTTTTTTACCTTACCATAGAAAAAAAAACAAGAAATTCGCAAAAAAACATAATCACAAAAAAAAATATTTAGAAATTGTTATCTTACATGCATATTAAACCGAATTTCAGTAATTAAAAAATATGATGATATAGCCTATTTAATTTTAAATCTAAAAAGTATTACTTAAATAACAATTTTTGAAGAAAAAGTATGTCAAAAAAAATAAAAACGGGTGTTTGGCAATCCTAGTTTCACCTGCTTGGAGCCCGGTTACTGTCCACTTATAGCTACTAGGGCAAATTTGGTATCATTTTCGTGTAATATAAGGATGGGGAATCCATTTCTGGAACAAACTTTTTACCTTACCATAGAAAAAAAAACAAGAAATTGGTAAAAAAAAAAAACAAAAACAATATTTAGAAATTGTTCTCTTACACGCATATTACACCGATTTTTAGTTATTAAAAATTATGATGATATAGCCTATTTAATTTTGAATCTAAAAAATATTACTTAAATGACCATTTCTGAAGAAAAAGTATGTCAAAAAAATTAACGGTTGTTTGGCAATCCTAATTTCACCTGTTTGGAGCCCGGTTATTGTCCACTTATAGCTACTAGGGCAAGTTTGGTATCATCGTCGTGTAATTTTAGGATGGGGAATCCACTTCTGGAACAAATTTTTTACCTTACCATAGAAAAAAAACATGAAATAGCAAAAAAATATGAAAATCGCAAAAAAAAAAAAAAAAATCGGTCTCTTATAGACATACTACAGCGATTTTTGGTAATTAAAAAATATGATGCTATAGCCTATTTAATTCTAAATCTAAAAAGTATTACTTGAATGACCACTTCTAATTTATAAGTTTGCCAAAAAAAATAAAACTTTTATTTGGCATACCTGATTTCACCTGTTTGTTCGTGCTTTAATATGGGGTGCTCAAGTTCTTACCGACCAAGTTTTTTCTAAAAACATGAAGTACTTAGACTCCCACGATAGTCAGGAAAAAAAGTACGGGGGGGGCACTATAACTAAAAATTTGAAAGCTGCATTAAAATTGTTCTTATTGCACTGAACTCTTACGATCTGTAAATTTTAACTGTCTTTTGATACAGTTGCGCCTTCTATTTGCACATGTTAATTTGCATTTTATCATCATATCAGCCGTAGGACATCCACTATTGGACAAGCCACCCCCAATGACCTCCAGTAGCCTCGGTTGGTAGCGGCTTGCATCCACCGTGAAACCGCGACTTTAACCAGGTCATCCGTTCATCTCGTTGGTGGTCGTCGTAAGCTGCGCTTGTCGATCTGCGGTCTCCAATCGAGAACCTCTCGGCCCCAATGACCATCTGTTCTCCGTGCTATATGGCTTGCCCATTGCCACTTCAACGAGATAATTCGCTTGGCTATGTCGGTGACCGCTGTTCTTCTACGTATCTCCTCATTTTTGATTCAATCCTGTAGAGAAACCCCAAGCATAGCACTCCATAGCTCGCTGAAAAACTGAGCCTATTTATAAGGCCTTTTTTTTTTTTTTTTTTTTTTTTTGCGGTGGGAAAATGAGTTACGCATACGACCGCGCCGTGGGGATGGCGCGGAGGTTATGTGGGACTCTCCTCCCCGGCCCCTCCCGGACGGGGGGGGGGGGCGGGGGAGGCATACCCACTAAAAACCCACCGGTATTCCCTCTCTGCCATTTGGGGGGGCGCAGCGGGAGCATATTACATTGTCTACCGCGTACGCCCCACCGGCCGCCCCAGGCTATGTGCCGGGGCTCCTGCGCCAAGAGGGGGGGACCGGGAATACCTGGTCCCCCCCTAGACTCGTGGGCCTTTGGGGGCTAGCGAGGGATCCCCATCCCCCGCCAGCAGGCACCTTTAGGGTGGGAGGGCGGCAAACTGCCGCCTTCTCCTCCCCGTCCGTCTGCGCCGGAGCGGGGGCGCGAGGGGCCGTTCTCGCGCTCCCGCTCCCTTTCCTCCTTCTGCGACATCACTTCCTCGCAGAAGGACGCGACGGCCTGCCAGGACTCCTCACTGCCCAGCATGGCTTGCACGATGCTAGGCAGAGAGAGGTCGCCGCCGATCGTCGCCACCAGAGTGCGGCGCCCGCGGGACCAGGCGGGGCACACCTCTAGGGTGTGCTGTGCCGTATCGTCGCTGGCGCCGCACTCATGGCACGACGCCGTTTCCTCCCTGCCGGCCACACGGTACAGGTACCGCCCGAAGCAACCGTGCCCGGACAGTACCTGGGTGAGCCGGAAGGTGAGGGACCCGAACCTTCTTCCACACCACTCTTGGAGCACTGGGCGGACGGCTTCGACAGAGCGGAGGCCGTACTCGGCCTCCGCTAGCTGGTCCGCCCAGCGCTCCATGACCTCCTCCTTTTGCGTCTCGCGGAGGCGCTCCAGCTCCCTTGGGGCAAGGGACTCGCCCCGGGCCCTCCGCTCAACGCGCCCTCTATACGCGTCGGCTAGCACTCCCGCCTCGATTTCCCAGGGAGGGGTGCCAGCCAAGGCGCATGCCGCCGCCCACCCCCTATTTATAAGGCCTATAGTGAAGCACCGGAAGCACCATATCTCGGATCTATAAGTAATCACTGGCAACACACATTGGTTAATGACTTTCGTCTTAAGGAACTAAGGAATTTATCAAAAGACATTGCGGATGCGGAGTTTCCTAAACGCTGCCCATTCAAGTTGGATTCGACGATTGATATCTTTCTCGAAGACGGTATCGTGGTCCACACCGGTTTTCACATTTGATTTTCTGTGTACCATGCACATTTAGAAGGGTATGGCAGGTCTTGATGGGACTGTAAGATTTGATCTCATACATGTCCTCTTTGGTATACAGCTCGAAGAAAATGTTGCTTTGGAACGTCTTGAGGTGGTGGCAAGCTTTCGATACTACTGTATTTTAAGATTCACAATTAAATAGGCTATAACATCATATTTTTAATTTCCAAAAATCACTGTAGTATGCCTGCAAGAGACCAATTCCGAAAATGGTTTTTATGATTTTTTTTGACAAATTCTTGATTGTGTTTCTATGGTAAAGTGAAAAGTTTGCTCCAGAAATGGATTCCCCATCCTAAAATTACATGAAAATGATACCAACTTGCTCTAGTAGCTAAGTATAAGTGGAAAGTAATCGGGCTCCAAACAGGTGAAACCAGGTATGCCAAACAACCGTTTTTTTTTTGACATACTTTTTCTTCAGAAATGGTCATTTAAGTAATACTTTTTAGATTCAAGATTAAATAGGCTATATCATCATAATTTTTAATTACTAAAAATCGGTGTAATATGCGTGTAAGAGAACCATTTCTAAACATTGTTTTTTGTGATTTTATTTACCAATTTCTTGTTTTTTTTCTATGGTAAGGTAAAAAGTTTGTTCCAGAAATGGATTCCCCATCCTAATATTACACGAGAATGATACCAAATTTGCCCTAGTAGCTATAAGTGGACAGTAACCGGGCTCCAAGCAGGTGAAACTAGGATTGCCAAACACCCGTTTTTATTTTTTTTGACATACTTTTTCTTCAAAAATTGTTATTTAAGTAATACTTTTTAGATTTAAAATTAAATAGGCTATATCATCATATTTTTTAATTACTGAAATTCGGTTTAATATGCATGTAAGATAACAATTTCAAATTTTTTTTTTGTGATTATATTTTTTTGCGAATCCCTTGTTTTTTTTCTATGGTAAGGTAAAAAAATTGTACCAAAAATGGATTTCCCATCCTTAAATTACACGAAAACGATACCAAACTTGCCCTAGTAGCTATTAGTGGACAGTAACTGGGCTCCAAACAGGTAAAGCCAAAGTTGCCGAATAAACGTTTTTTTTTTTGACAAACTTTTTATTGAGAAGTGGTTATTCAAGTAATACTTTTAAGATTCAAGAATAAATAGACTATAACGTCATATTTTTTAATTACCAAAAATCGCCGTAGTATGCCTGTAAGAAAACAATTTCGAAATATTTTTTTTTAGTTTTTTTTTTCTTTTTTCAATTTCTTGTTTTTTTTCTATGGTAAGGTAAAAATTTTGTTCCAGAAAAGGATTCCCCATCCTTAAATTATACGAAAATGATACCAAACTTGCCCTAATAGCTATAAGTGGACAGTAAACGAGGTCCAACTGCAACGCGGGAGATGCAAACTTCCCCCCCCTCCCCTGGCTACCAGCAGGGGGTAACTTTAGGCCTCCAGGGCTAAATCTACTCAGAATGACCTAAGGAACAATCGAGCCAAGTGGCGTCTTCCGAGACAAAAGTGCAAGGTTTTATCGCTTATTGCCCCAGCTATTACTCAATCACGCCAGAACGGCCCAACGGATCTGGATGAAATTCGGCGCATAGATAGAAAAAAGTCTGGAATAGCACATAGCCTATTTTTTATCCCGGAAAATTGCGTAGTTCCCGCGGGATAGCGTTAAACGAATTCTTTGCAGACGAAGTCGCTGGCAACAGCTAGTTAGGTGATAAAGAAAGCTTGAGGTCGCATGTTTATCGCCCTCGCCTTTGGCTCGAGCGCAAGATCCCGCGATCTGAGACATTATTTGTTTCACTACCCGCGGAATGTAATATATGTACCTTAAGACCACCAATGTCCTTTTTAACGCCTCGAGCAAAACTGTTACCGACACCTTGTGCAACATCAAAATTATTATATTTGTACATGAGTATGACGTAATTAGTTGTACAAAAAAACGGTTAAGAACCTCGCTGGGTTTTTCCCACAATAATATTGACTCAAAATTAACTCAAATCCTTGAAAGGTTCCGTAATAAAGATCAATAATAGAAACACGTTTGTTTTACTAAATAGCTCTTTCAACGGTACCTTAAAATGTTAAACGTTCAGTAGGATTACTCTTCTTGTTAATTTGCAAGTATTTACAGGGTAGGCAGAGCCTGAGATAGCAAAGACCTACAGGGGCCTTACCATGACGTCTTAATGCGTTTCAGTTTAGGTTCGCATGCTGTCAAATTCATACTAAAAGTGACAGCCAAAACTTGAACTGAGTCGGAATTAGGACGTCATGGTAAGGCCCCAGGCCACGATTAGCAACATTGTGGGCGTATAGGTGAAAAATGGAATCAAAATGGTGATGGGTTGCTAGCCGCATCTCCTATAACATGGTGCCTATGATGTATGCTCATTCCCTCGATGGGCTTTTACTATTTATGCGGGAAGAGAAGCCATTGGTACGTTTCTATGTTTAAGTATATGAAAAAGTATATAAATATAAGTAGCTGCATAAACGTACTTAGCATCAGTCTATGGGCATTTTCAAAAAAACGTGTACCCAAAATGAAAATGACGATTTAAAAAAAAAATTTTTTTATTTGTCGATGTTAACGTCTGTAATATAGCATATATTATGAAATTATTGAAATTATATTTGTTTCCATACAAATAAGCTTAGTTTTTTATTTATAGATAAATTTAGCTGACATGGTAGTTAAAAGTGGTCAGTCTTGTGACGATCTAAATAATTTTATAATATTTTAGCTACTTAAGTATTCTATGCTATTTTATGTTTGTATTGCGATTAAGTATAAATACTTCCAGATAAATGAATGATTTATTAAAATAATCAATAAGCATAACTTAAACAGAAGATTTAACTTCAGTAGTCTGCCACCCAATGTTGGAAACCCTTTGCACGTCATCCTACTAATATTATAAATGCGAAAGTTTGTGACGATGTGAGTGAGTAAGTGTGTATGTATGTTTGTCCCTTCTTCATGCTAAAACGATTGGACGGATTTGTATCAAATTTGGAAAGGAGATAGCCTGGTACCCTAATTATAAATTTCCCGCGGGATAGCGATGAACATGTCAATTGCTAACTCTACCTGGATGAAGTTGCGGGCAGAAGCTATGAAATAAGTATGTATAATGTTGATAAGACTGACTGTCAACTGGAAAGTTCGATTTCAGCTACATTTTCATTTGACAGGATGTCGGATGAAAAGTGATAGACCACTTATTTGTCTGACTGTACCTGTAAGTTACTTTTTATACACTGTGAATGCAAGTAGTCCCACCATGGATGATAAACTACGACACAAAAAAGACGTTGAAAAGGTATGAAATAAGATTTTCAGGACACTGATTTGAACAAAATTACTATAGTACACAATAATCACTGTGTAGAGTCAAGCTTCAAAAGCCGTAGCTGAGTTCTTCACCGAAAAGCTCTTGGTATATTTCGAATGAACTTAACCGTGAATCATTAAAAACTCTTAGCTCTTGGTAAATTTCAAGTGAAATATCGCACATAAATTCCGAAAAACTCAGAGGTGCGAGCCATTGATTCGAACCCACGACCCTTTACTTAAAAGGCCACAGGTCAAACCACTGGTCTACCACGGCTTTTCGCGTGATCATTAACATATTCTTATATTTCAAGAATACTCTAGCATTGTACAATACGATCTTTGACTCTGACAGCGAAACCCTAAATCAACTCATCTCAAGTAAGTAATACGATTATTAATTTAGCATCAGGTAGCTGGAAAATTTGAACTATTGTAAATTCAACGAGATATATAAAGAGACCGAACTGACCTCTAGCCCGCAATGTTATTTGGAATAATGAAGCGAATAGTGGTGTGTCTAGCCTTTCTGGCTTTAGTGTTCAGTTTTTGTGACAGTGCTGCACTGAATCCAGGTACAGATAATAATAACCTGGGACAATTGACACCAATTGCCCCACGTAAAGCTTGGACCATGAGTGCTAAGGCAACGGAAGTACATCACATTCCGAGGGTGGTGAAATAATGACTGTCTCAGATCGCAGGAACTTGTCGCACGAGCCAAAGGCGAGGGCGATAAACATGCGACCTGAAGCTTTTTTTATCACCGCCCGAGGTGTGTACACAATTTTAAGTCTTCCCCTGACTAGGAGGTGGAAATTTCCGCTCGCGTAACGGGTAAATTGCTACTGACGGCCCGAGGGGACGTAAACATGTTTAATAAATATATGTAGGCATATAAGAAAGAAAGAAAGAAGACATTTATACACACAATTTTATAGAAAAGAAAAAACAAAAAAAAACAGACATGAAAATTTGATCATCAGCGTTGTGTGTGTCTTCGCATAAGTGAAATGGTCGCTGGCTCAGCATTACGCTGAGGTGTTAGACACCTGCAGCACTGATTTTCAGCCAGTCAGTCAGTTTGTTTATGGAAACTATATATGAAGGTTCAACGAAACTCCTCAACAGATGAAAGCTGACAAACATTTGTGGCATGAATTTTTCAAGAGAGCATAGCTATGGCTATTGAGAATAGAAAATATTCACAACTAGCTTCTGCGCGCGACTTCGTCCGCGTAGAATTAGCAATTCGTTTACAGCTCCAACTTTGATATGTTCGCTATCCCGCGGGAACTATGCAATTTTCCGGGATAAAAAGTAGCCTATACTATAATCTAGGGTACGAGCTATCTCCGTTTCCAATTTGATTCAAATCTGTTTAGTCCTTTTAGCGTGAAGAAGGAACAGACATACACACTCACTTACATCCTCACAAACTGAGGCTGTGAGTGAGTGTGTAAGTTTGTTCCTTCTTCACGCTTCAACGGATGGACGAATTTGAATAAAATTTGGAACGGAGATAGCTGGTAGGTACGTTAGTTTTTTTTTTTACATAAAATAGGCTTACGTTTGACCTCAATCTCGCTTGATGGAAGGCGAAGATGAGGCCTAAGATGGTACACGTTTGCCTAGAAGGTGTCTGTTCACTTTGGCCTTAAAGATTTCCAGATTATAGCGTTCCGGAAAAACTGACTTCGGCAGAGAGTTCCACTCCGATTGAAACATAGGCTACTTTTTATCCCGGAAAATTGCATAGTTTCGCGGGCAGAAGCTAGTAATAATATATTTATTTGTCTTGTGTTAGTAGGAAAACATTGTCAAATTAATAACATCATCTGCTTCCGCGCTGGGCCCCGTTTCTCGAAGCTTATTAGACTAATAATATCAGTGTTTTGTCTCGTAAATTAAACGAAAGAATGAAACAAAACACTAATATTATTAGGCTAATAAGCTTCGAGAAACGGGGCCCTGGTCTAAGTACAAAGAAAATACCAGCTTCTTCTCTTGCCACACAGATGGTATTGGACGAAGATCTTAGGAAACATATTAATTGCCAAAGCGGCTATCAACTCATCACCATCCTATTTTCATTCCCCTTTTCACCTATAGGTACGCCCACAATCATGCTTAGCGTGGTCTTAAATCTTGTTACCCTAGGCCCTGTCTACCCCGTAAGGGATAAAGACGTGATTTATGTATGTATAATAGGCGGCAAATAAGTAAAACGTGGAGGGGATAAGCGCAGTATGAGAATGATGTTGTTTTTCATACTGCGCTTATCCCCTCCACGTTTTACTTATTTGCCGCCTATTATATGAACACGATGCTTATCTATACATACCTAAGTATAATAAATCAATAGAAAGTTCGTGTCTGTGTCTGTACAGTAGGCGGCAAATAAGTAAAACGTGGGGGGATATGCGCAGTATGAAAATGATGTTGTTTTTCATACTGCGCTTATCCCCTCCACGTTTTACTTATTTGCCGCCTATTATACATTAAATAAATTGATCAAAAATAGAGTGCTAACTATTAGGGGAGAGGAATAAAACACAAAAAGTATGTATGTACGTGTAATTTTATGTATGTGTTCGCTAATCTCCAAAACTACGCAACGGATTTTATTGCGGTTTTCACCTTAGTTAGGCCTTATTTTATCGAAATCTAAGGTCAGCAAAAAAGTAATCGTCATTTAAAGTGTTAAGTGCCTGTTCAAATATGCATAGCAATATGTGACTTTTGTCTACGCAGACGAAGTCGCAGGCAAAAGCTAGTAAAGACAATAAAATAAATTGGGATAAGAAACCTCTCTTTGAACCAATTGTCAATTTTATGCATATTTTTTTACAGAGCAAAGCATTCGAGTCCGTCGTAGCTTTGGCGGAGGCGGTCGTGGCTTCGGAGGCGGCTTTGGCTACGGAGGCGGCGGTGGATTTGGAGGCGGGGGCGGTTTCGGAGGCGGCGGTGGTTACGGCGGCGGAGGTGGTTTCGGTGGAGGCGGTGGCTACGGAGGCGGCTACGGAGGCGGCTACGGAGGCGGCTATGGAGGCGGTTACGGAGGTGGCTACGGTGGCGGCTACGGAGGCGGCTATGGCGGTGGTCACGGAGGTGGCTTCGGTGGCGGCCGCGGCCGTGGTTTCGGTGGCGGAAAAATTATTATCATCAAGAAAGGATTTTACAGGAAATAAGAAGGTGAGTAACAGCTATATACAGACGCCTTCTTCAGTACTTCGTGGAACAGCAATGTAAATATTTAAAATTATAACATTACTTCATTTTAAAATTGAATCAGTACAGTAATTTGTAAGAATAAAGGATAATGTAACAAATGTATAGGTACCTATTCAGATAAAAAAAGGAATGATATTGATTTTGTGTTAAAAATGTTCAATTTCTCTTTTTTCCGTTTCTACGTCCTCTTTAATGTTGTACACTAAATTTCATAGATATAATTCTAGCTAAGCTATTCAACTTTTCCGATATTAAAATGTGGTTTTATTCGTTAAACTTGCTTAAATAAATATCTACAGTGTATATCGACGACCGGATGGCCTAGTGGTTAGAGAATCTGAGAATCTGACTATGAAGCTTGAGGTCCCGGGTTCGATCCCCGGTCGGGGCAGATATTTGTATGAAAAATACGAATGTTTGTTCTCGAGTCTTGGATGTTTAATATGTATTTAAGTATGTAGTTATCTATATAAGTACGTTTGTCCGTTGTCTAGTGCCTATATCACAAGCTTTGCTTAGTTTGGGACTAGGTCAATTGGTGTCAATTGTCCCAAGAAATTTATTTATAATTTATTTATTTATCATTAATCCAAAAAATAATTTTGAGATTTGAAAAATTCTTCCATGCTGGGAGCAACGAAAAGACATAGAATGTACCAGTTGCTTCTCTTCCCGCGCAGATGATAAAAGCCCATCGAGGGAATGGACCAAAATCTTAGGAAACATGTTATAGCCCATCACTATTTTGATTCCCCTTTTTTTCAACTATATGGCCTTTAGGTATTGTTACCTTTGGCTCTGTCCACCCCATAAGGGATAATGACTGGAAAAAACGGTGCAAAATATAATACAATACAATAACTCTTTATTGAACACCACATATAACAATCAAAACAGAAAATGAAAATGTCAAGAATGTGTGTAAGTGTCAAGTTATCTAGATAAGATAAGATAAGATAAGATAGGATACGATAATATAATGTTTATTTGCAGAAAAAGGGTTTAATTTAAACATTAGAAGCTCCTACTAGAAATTATAGGCAGTGTGAATTAACAAATTGTGTTCGTTTGTTGCAGGCGTTTACATCGTGCTAGACAGAAGTAAGTATGCGAGTGCCAAATAGTGAGAATTAGTTGTAATAGAAGTACTAAAATCAGTGTTAGCTGAAAATTTTAAGGATTATTTAATAAAGAAACAACTGAATCATACTCTTATTTGTTTTCCTGAACCATTTTTCTAACAAAAGCTCATTCTTCTCATATGAATGAATGAATTATTTATTCGCAGTAAATGTTGTACAACAATGATGTTATAAATATTATAGTTTCAAACATTTTAACTTCTAAAGTCGTGCAAATATAAAGTTAATTAAGTGTTAGATAAAATGACCGTCAAAACTTAAATTATAATGGTAATTATTATAATACAATATGTCAAGAATATTAGAATTGCAATTAGAAATTTATATATATTGTCATGTTACTACTATTATCATTATAATTACAATTACATTTTCCCTAGTATTAATATGTTAGTTAAGATAAATGTCTGATCGAAACTTATAGTAAAAAAATATTGTAGAGCGAAAACATTTTCAAACTTTTAAGTCGATAACTCTTGTAGCACTGACGTTATTATCCTGTAGTTGAAGTGACAATGCCTTATAGTGGCCTAAGCATCAAATTGGTTTACTTTGCACGTATCTTAATAGATACAATGATGATTTAAAGTTTGCTCAAAAAACCTAATTCGCAGGTCAAACTCGGGGCAACGGAATTCGCATATCAAAAAACCCATGTTAATAATACAAAACACATTGTATCATCTACAATGCCAAGAACATTGTTATCTTTTGATGGGTGGATTTTTGACGTTGTAATTTGTGTGGAATACGTTTAGCATGGCACACAAATTACAACGTCAAAAATCCAGATTGTCTTCCCGCGCTGGTAAAAGCCCATCAAAGGAGTGAGCGAAAATTTTAGCGATTATGTTTTAGGCGCTGCGGCTTTCAATCTATCACTATTTTAATACCTCTTTCCACCTCATAACTTAACTTAACGAGGTCCAGGTCTTGTTACCTTATACTCTGTCTATCCCGTAAGGGATAAAGACGTGATTTATGTAAAAGTCTTTTCATTCTTAACTGTCCTATTTGGTAAACAAAATTCTAACGTCAATGTACAAATTTTTGTAAAGAATATATATTATGTTATCAAATAAACTAGAGGCAATATTTTATACATAACTAGCGATCCGCCCCGGCTTCGCACAGTATATTATGCATGTATTATACATATAAACCTTCCTCTTGATTCACTCTATCTATTAAAAAAACCGCATCGAAATCCGTTGCGTAGTTTTAAAGATTTAAACATACATAGGGACATAGGGGCATAGGGGCATAGGGACATAGGGACATGGGGACAGAGAAAGCGACTTTGTTTTATACTATGTAGTGATAGTGATTTTGCTGATATTTTATCTCCAGTTTAGTATAGAAACTTACGATGAAATAGTTAAAAAAGAACAAAAATGAAACGTTTTGAGGTTAGAATTTTGTTTACCAAATAAGTCAGTAAAGAAAGAAAAGACCTTTTGTATGTTCTAATCCAATACATACATACATACATACATATCGTCACGCCTCTTTCCCACAGGGGTAGGCAGAGACTAATACAATCCAATTTAAATATCTGACTGTAAGTAGAGTAGGTACCTACCCGGCCTCTAAGATCATCTGACTATAAGTACAGTACCCGGCCTTTAAAATTGCACTTCGGTCTTTGAAAAGAGACAATTGGCGTCACCTAAGTAAGCGAGACAACGCTCTACGAAGCCGAAATTAGCCGAGAAAACCGATGTGCAATCTTTGTCTTCCATGCTGGTCCACAGATTTGTGTGTTCTTCACTTCCTACTGATATGTTTGAATTAAGGGGACACCCACGCTCCCTCATTCCAGAACATTTAATTATTTAGGGTTCAGGACTTCAAAAAGATAAAACGGAACATTATAAGATCTGTAAAGACCCTTGTTCTCAGGAACCCGTAAAGGTATCAAGTTGGAACTGATACCAAATACTTGGGTCTGTGAAAAACAACCCTCCAAGCTAACTCCAAAAAATACAGTCATCAAAGGTGTTTCCATACAAATTGCCGTGCTCCTGAAATAGAGGTACTTCCAGTTGTCCTAGAAATTTGAATTATATTTATAGCACAACTAGCTGCTGCCAGCGACTTCGTCTGCAAAGAATTCGTTTATCGCTATCCCGCGGGAACTACGCAATTTTCCGGGATAAAAAGTAGCCTATCTATCTCTATCTATGTGCCGAATTTCATCCAGATCCGTTGAGCCGTTCTGGCGTGATTGAGTAACAAACAAACATCCATCCATCCATCCAGCCATCCATACTTTCGCATTTATAATATTAGTTAGACTAGGTAATGAAATACGTCTAAAAATCCATTTTTGTTTTATGTGTGTCTATATGATAGACCAATGTAAAATGACCCCATACTGCCCACACTTTGCTTATGAGCAAGGCTCTATTAACACCGGATTTCGTATTTACTTACCGAATTTGTACGTACAGAAACCTCGGTACGCAAGTCTTACTAGCACTTAGCCCGTTTTTTTTCGGTTATTTTGCGGCATTTTAAAGATGGTTAATTTTCATAATCACACAAACGGATAACTCACTTATAAAAGTCGAGTGATGCTCGACATGTTCCGAACTAGTTCGTAGTCCTTCCTTCTTTCTTATCCTTTTTCCTTCGTAGTGTTCGTTTCGATGCAAGAGTAAGGACTACTCTTTCCTCTTGGAGCGCTTGGTTAATTTTATCAATGAAATTTGAGTTATCAGTAACGCTTTATGTCGACAAGCTGTGGCTTCCGCACGTCTGACGTGGCTCTAATCTATCAGCTGCCTAAAGTTCGAGGTATATAAAGGGGCCGGCGGAATCCACGCCGCAATGTAATTAGAACGATGAAGCTGCTACTGGTCTGCTTCCTTTTGGCTCTAGTGCTCAGTTTCTGCGATAGTGCTCCTCAGGAAGCAGTTACTACAACAGGTATTACGCCGTAGGAATGCTGCCGTGATGGGTGATGGGGACTCTTAAGGGTCGAAACTAATTTGAATTTTTAGCGTGTTTCATTCAAAATTCTAGTTTATTTTGCTCTACATTTTATTAAAACTAACGAGTAATAATATTATAACAGATTATTATTTTAATAATAAATTAAATGCGACCTTAGACTTCCTGGTTGTGGGCTTCTCTCACAAATGCATTACAACCTTTTCTCTGGGTTACAATACGGGATCCTTGCCCAGTATTATATAATCCTTGATTGTCCGTTTTTTGATGTTCTGAAACCAATTAAAACACACACGACGCGACCTCTACCAAAATGTAGAGCAGCTAATTTGTTAGATAATTTTCCTGAACTCGATTTTTCTTTGTAGCAAAATTTCCATTCGCATGTTTTCACAAAAATGCTCTTTTTCCCACTATGGTTTATTACTGAAGCTTATTTTTACAGTAGTGATTTTTCTGTGTCTCATTTTTCCACAGTCGCATTCTTACCCGTTCCCATCGGCACAGAAACAGTGTCAACGGAGCTCCGCTTACGCGGAGCTCCTATTCCTACGTGGTTTTCTGGTTTTGGCCCTTCGGGCCGATGCAAAACTGACTTAGCCTAAACCTACCTATGAGCCGTTAGGCCTAGAAGTGTGGTTTAGTAGAGCGATACATAAGAGTCGATGGGAAACAGGAGCTCTGTGATACCAGGATTCCATCGTCACAGTTTCTATGTCTATTGGGATCGGGTAAAAACGCGACTGTCGAAAAATGCGACACTGAAATATCGCTACCATTTGAGAAATCCCACGAAAAGAAAATTTGCTACAAAGAAAAAAAAAATTTGGAAAAATAATCTAACAAACCAGTTCGTAGACCCATAAAACCCAAGTCTACAATATATATATATATATATGGGTATATTAGATAGATAGACATATATATAATATGTTACAGATCCTACAGTTCTCTCACGTTGGCTCTTCGGGAAAAAGCGTCCGTGGTTCAGCCACGGGAACGGTGGTGGAGCCACCTGCGTGTGCAACTGCGGTCGCGGCAATGGCAGGCGCCAGAGCGGAGGCGGGGGCGGAGGCGGGGGCGGCGGGGGAGGCGGGGCCAATTGCAACTGCAACTGCAATCAATAAGCAAGAAAGTGTCCATAAAGTTTCACATACCTAGTAAAAATTTGATGTACCTAATAGAACTACTGGAAGCAGTGTTAGCCGAAGAGTTTTGTGTTGATATTTATTAATAATTTTTAAACGACACTGAAAATTAGAACACATAGAAAAATCCGAAAAGTAAAGCTATGGCTGGGAATCGAACCCGGGTCCTCGTCATTCCGTGACGCGTGCTATACCCCTACACCACCCATAGCAGGTGAGTAAGCGTTCGAATTTTTCTATCTATTACTAACTGTCACGTGACCTTGTTACTATGCGATTATTTGTCGCGAAGCGTCATCTATTTGAATGATGTGTGGTGTGATTTATTAATAAACAATTGAAATTATATACTGTTTGTTTTCTTCTAGACGAAGCTTTAAGTGCTATGACATGTCAATGCCACCAACTAGGTTCGAAGGCGATCGCGTTATCACCTCAATTGTGCTTATAATTCTAGGATAAAATGTTGACATAACAAAACGTCTTGAACACTCGCGTACATACAGTGCTTCTAGTTTCTTAATGTATTTGACAGTTGCCGCTGAATAAACATGAATGAAAAATAATGCTGTTAAGATCGAGAGCCAGCGCAACAGCTGCATCGAGCATCGCTGTCCAATACTCGCTCTCATCCCCAATAATGTACTTGTTCGATCATGTTTATTCTAAACACGGCAAGTTCCAATGCTTTAAGGAGAACTTCAAAAGTGTCAATTACTATGGATAACGCCCCTAGCGGCTTTTATTGATCAAGGAAATGTCAAAGAGGCTGATCGAATGTAACGGAGACCAAAGAGCTGGCAGCTTCCTCGCTCAGCGTATCAGTACCTATTGCAATACAGCGGGGAAATGATGCCAGTATCTTTGGCTCAATGCCGCGGGGGAGTACTTTTATAGATGTACTAGCTGTTGCCAGCGACTTCGTCTGCAAAGAATTCGTTTATCACTATCCCGCGGGAACTACGCAATTTTCCGGGATAAAAAGTAGCCTATGTGCTATTCCAGACTTTTCTCTATCTATGTGCCGAATTTCATCCAGATCCGTTGAGCCGTTCTGGCGTGATTGAGTAACAAACAAACATCCATCCATCCATCCATCCATACTTTCGCATTTATAATACTAGCCGTTGCCAGCGACTTCGTCTGCAAAGAATTCGTTTATCGCTATCCCGCGGGATCTACGCAATTTTCCGGGATAAAAAGTAGCCTATGTGCTATTCCAGACTTTTCTCTATCTATGTGCCAAATTTTATCCAGACCCATTGGGCCGTTCTGGCGTGATTGAGTAACAAACAAACGTCCATCCATCCATCCATCCATACTTTCACATTTATAATATTAGTTAGACTAGTTAGATTAGTTAGATTAGATGAGATTTTAGTTAAATTAAATTTATCTTGTACATTTATTAATAGTTTTAAGTGTCATGTTGATGTTTTTATTTGTAAATACTTACTTTTTAAAATAAAATAGAGTAATTTATTTGAAATTCATCATGAAGTTTCATGTCGTTGATTCGTACTTATAGCCCGTCCAACGAAGGAATCTCGCGGGAAAAAACTCGTGTATAATTGTATTTTGGTATTGTAGCTCCACCCCTACCCATCAGTACTTTTAGTATGTGGTTTAAAACACCATTCTCTACAACTATGCCGAAATTCGCTTATACACAAGTTTTTTCCCCCGAGACTCTGTTTTTTGGGCTTTGTTGGACGGGCTATTAATGTATCCACCGATACTGCGTATATTAAGGCTTAGTTCAGGCCATTAATTTATTTGTTAGTACCTAGCATTCATTGTTCACAGTAATTACTCGTACAGTCAAGAGGTCACAAAAAACCCATACCTAAACGAATGCGTCTGCGCATTACATTATAATTATGTTATCCCATTAATTTTATGATACAATAATACTTTGTAGCAACTAGAGCGGCAAGCGGAATTAAAATTGCATTCACCATTGCTTTTTGTCAAACGGTTGTTGTTGTTGTTGTAAACTCTTTATTGTGCAAATAAACATAAGGCAAATAAGTACAATTAGCACAAAGGCGGACTTATCCCTTTAACGGATCTCTTCCAGTCAACCTTTGAGTGGATGAGAGGAGTATTTATATAAACTAAAGGATAAGGATAGAAAGAAATGTCGAAGCGTCTTGGTTGACTAATTTTATTAGTTAGATCGTAAACTTTGAACTTGACATACATTATACAGTAATTCGACTGACTTTCACCATGATCATCTCCAGTATTTACACGTCCCACTGCTGGGCACAAGCCTCTTCTCATAAGAGAGGGCTAAGGCTATAGTTTCCAAGATGTAGAACTTCACACACAATTGAATTGCTGTTTCCTCGCCTCACCGAAAAGCTTATGATAATTTTCAAATAACATTTCGCACTTGAGTTCCAAAAAACTGAGACTGAATTTACTAGTGTACTATGTGTACTTACGTTGATCTATCAACCCACATTGACCCTCTAAACAAGGCAATCTCTACAGCTCATTTTCTGATAATCACAGGATACAGAGGCAAACAAAAATGTATGCAAAGTTAATTTAATAAAAACTGTCCTAGCATTACAAAATCACATCGATTACAGTCTTATTTATGTAAATTTAAATGATCTATTTTCCGTAGCCACCACCGTTTCCACCGTAGCCTCCTGGACCACCGCCGAATCCACCTCCTCCTCCACCTCCGCCTCCAAAGCCGCTGCCGTCACCTCCATTTTGTCCTGCGCCTCCTTGGAGACCGCCGCCGTTTCCTCCGTAGCCACCACTGCCGGGAGCTCCGTTTCCTCCGTAGCCACCACTGCCGGGAGCTCCACTTCCTCCGTAGCCACCAACACCCCCACTGCCCACACCGAGTCCACCTCCGTAGCCCCCGCTGCCACCATGTCCACCTCCTTCTGAGTAGCCACCGCCTCCACCTCCTGGACCACCTCCGCCGCCACCGCCGAATCCACCTCCTCCTCCTCCTCCGCCTCCAAAGCCGCTGCCGTCACCTCCATTTTGTCCTGCACCTCCTTGGAGACCACCGCCGTTTCCTCCGTAGCCGCCAATGCCGGGGGCTCCGACTCCTCCGTAGCCACCAACACCCCCATTGCCTCCACCGAGTCCACCTCCGTAGCCCCCGCTGCCACCATGTCCACCTCCTGGGTAGCCACCGCCTCCACCTCCTGGACCACCTCCGCCTCCACCTCCTGGACCACCTCCGCCTCCACCTCCTGGACCACCTCCGCCTCCACCTCCTGGACCGCCTCCGCCTCCACCTTCGGGACCACCTCCACCGCCACCGATGAATTCACCTCCTCCTCCTCCGCCTCCGTAGCCGCCGCCGCCACCACGACGGACTCTCACTGAAACAATACCAATGCTTAAATAAGGGGCTCTACATTTTGTCCCATAAAATTTAAGTTCTTAATTTTAAAATCCATAACGTTTTCTGTCATAAATTTCGTCTGTCATATTATGGAAAGTCATAAAACTATACATCATAAATTGAAGTTACAAATATCGTTGGTCATATTATTCAGAGTCACAAAATTAGTTAACATAACATTCAGTGTCTCGGTTGTATGTATGTATAACTCTTTATTGTACATAAAACATAAATTTTACAGGTAATACACAGATGTACAAAGGCGAACTGGGCGAAGGGGTGTTGTATGACCATTTATAATAATACAGGTCATACAGACACTTATAATATTTTTTGCTAAGTTTTTTTTCACAGTTTACAATTATTCTTAGTTACAAGATTATTTTGTAATAACATACTTACAATGACATGGTTGTATGACATTGCATAATGAAACTGCTAATAAAAATACTTATTATAATTATTGAACGGTTTTTTCGTACTTAGCTCATAATGACATGTAATAACTATAATTATTACGAATAAATGAGTATGAGTATAATTCTTATTCATTCTGAGAGGAGGCCTTAGCCCAGCAGTGGCACGTATATATGCTGTTGATGAGATAGCACATTATTATTGTTATTCATAAGATTAGTTGAAATGTCGACAGTTTTTATTGTCTTATGGACAGAATGTAAATTCTGTTAAAATTAAGATTTTTCCAGGATTATAAAAAACCTAACATCGACCCCCTTTACATTGGCTCCCGCCTTAGCCTTCTGAACCCAATCTATCCGACTCGCGTTTGCACTGGCCGATAATTATGTACCTATTATATCCTACTAATATTATAAATGCAAAAGTTTGTGATGATGTGACGATGTGATGATGTGACGATGTGAGTGAGTGAGTATGTATGTTTGTTCCTTCTTCACGCTAAAACGACTGGACGGATTTGGATAAAATTTGGTACGAAGATACAGCTATCTTCGTACCAACTTCGTAGGGTACCAGCGTACCCTAGATTAAAACATAGGCTACTTTTTATTCCGGAAAATTGTATAGTTCCCGCGGAATAGCGATAAACATATCAATTGCTAATTCTACGCGGACGAAGTCGCGGGCAGAAGCTAGTTTATGAATAATTATCGATGTCTTATACTTGATGACGATGACTTATACATATCAATTTTATGACTTTTGCTACGTATGATATAATTCAAATTATAGATCATGAATGTTAGAATAATTTAGCGTTGTACTTTACAACTTTTTTGACAATCGATACTTATGTTCATCAATAATATGGATATTAACTTCTAACTTTTAAAATCGGAAACAAAAAAAATATGGCACAAAAAGGGACCCCTAAATACGCATACGCCTTAAGAAAAACTGATGGTACCTATTAGTTTTAGTTAGATGGCAAATAGAGAAGTTCTATCGCTAATAAAATTAGTGCAAAAAAACTCCTTAGTTACTGCCACCTTTTGTTAAACACACGTGTACGTAATGAGGGGCCGTACCTGTGGCATCAGCGAGCCCGAGCAAGCCCAGAGCAATGATACACGCGCAGACCCGCCTCATGGTTGCTCGCTACTGCCGGCGTCTTAGTTACACGATCCTTTTATACACAGTTCATAATTGATGCAGATGCGTTACTTTATTACGAATTTATAAGAATTATATACAGGGAAAAAATAAGTTACGTTTTTTTACGTTCCCACAACTTTACTACTCTGGACTGGTTGGTTTGGAGATCTTTTGCATATCGATTGTGTCAGAGATTATCGTATCGAACGCTGTAGGGTACAGAGCTGACCTTGGTAGACTGACCTGACTGTGCTTTTCGTATTATTACATTCTTGTAAATTTTACTTAACATAATATCTATAGTAATGGAGAGCCTTGGGGGAGGCCTATATCCAGCAGTGGACGTCTTTCGGCTGATATGATGATGATGATGTAATAGTAAAAGTTTTTTTAAACAATATAAGTACACTCTTGGTAAATTTAAAGGCTTCTGCGTAAAAAGCCCACTTATTGTCATTATTTTTTATTATATGTATATTAATAACTGAAGGGGCAAGTAGATGAAGGGGGTATGTCGCAAAACTTTTATTTTGAGTAATTCGAGGATTAATCTTTTTAGATTGTAGAAAATGAAATAGACTATATACAGCGTTCTAACTTTTACGAAATCGTGCCTAATAAAAAACCAAACACATTTATTACACTATGTCCTGAAAGTGTTAGCTACAATAGAAAAATATTTATTCTGAAGTATTTCTTCACAAAAGTACCTATGCTCGGGTTTCACAAATTTTAATTGCTCCCATTTTCTTTTTTTTCCTGCGGTATCGTGCCGTATCTATTTGACACCTGTTTCAAAACAAAATCATTAGATCTGGGTTTTTTTTTATTTAAACATAACACCCTATTTCAAAAAAAACACATAAAACGAGATTTTTGTGCGTTAGGTCATGGATGAGGGAGTTATGTTCGTACTTAGCGCTTTCTTCTGTTACACGCACTCATAATTTGTAGCCACGTCGGGGCTATTTCTGCCGTGCAATCCTTAAGCTACAGTAAGTGCAAAATGTGAGTTTCGAGAAAAACGCAAAAAACTCTTTCAAAGCTATTTCTTTCTTACTTTCCCAATGATTATTTACAAATCGTTGAATGAAAAATAAGTCAATAAATATTCAAAATATGATTTAGTATATTTTTTTATTCCAACTGTTAATGAATAAATTATTGGTACCTATTTTTCGAAACTTTACACTTTTACTGTACCCTCTGAAATCCTAAGTAAAAACGCAATAAAAGCAGATTAAAGTACAGTAAAAAACGGGGTCACTGTGAATGAGACTCATACCCTCATAAAGACTGGCGTTGATTGCATACTAAACTACAGTATCCATAGCTATTTACTGTTGTTTACTTAGTATAAGTAGTGATTGAGTTATTCGTGATACCAACACATCGAGGTACAAATGAGGTCTGTCAATAAATAATTTACACGATTATGTATTAAAATTTACTTTAATTCTTAATTAGTGCATTTGCATTACACGTAACAATTTTTAATTTAAGTAAGTACCTAGCCTTATTCACATTATCACAAAAACCAGACTTCAAGATAATTATTTCCATGGCACTTAATCTTAATTCCTAATCATAAAGATCGTAATCTAATAAACAGTTTAATAAAAATGAGATGTTTATCTTATAAAAGTAACAAATAGACAAACTGTTTTCTCGTCTACAAAATAAATGAAAAATACTTACAAAAAGTTTGTACAATATTATTTTGTGTAAATTATGAGTCATACTTAGTAATTAGTAAGTAAATAGTAATTCCGACAGATCTGGTAAAATTCTTGACGCCCGTGGTAAGATAACTTCTTCTGGTGATGGTAAAAATATATCTGGCGAAGTTCTTAACGGTTTTGGTGGAATAAATTCGTCCGGTGATGATGGAAATAGATCATCGCTGAGCAATAAAGCTGTGGTTTCAATCTCGACAGCCTGTACCGTAGTTAGTTCAGTCAGTTGTGGCTTGTCCAGATTTTGTTGTGTTGTGGTGGATAGTTCAAGCTCAAGTTGCACATCTTCTGGACTAAGAATGGGCTGCATTAATTGAGTAAAGTCGTATTGGTGCACAAGATCAAAAGTATTTGTCTATTCAATTTTTTTGGGGAGCGGCCAATTTTCAGAAAGTCTATCATCAAAGTTTTGCTTTTCTGAACTAAGGTTATTACAGTCATTTACTGTACATGGAGTAAGGTTATTCCCATTGTCATAATCTTTTATGAGTTATATACACATCAACGTCTTGATAAGCTGACTTTAGATCACTGAAAACCAAAAAAACGCAATAATAGCACTTACTGTGGTTTAAGGATTGCACGGCAACACTGCCGTGGCCTCCACTTCCTCTGTAGCCACCACCACCCCCACCGCCAGCACCTCCTACACCACCTCCGCCGCCACCGCCTAATCCGCCTCCTCCTCCTCCTCCGCCTCCAAAGCCGCTGCCGTCACCTCTACTTTGTCCTGCACCTCCTTGGAGACCGCTGCCGTTTCCTTCGTAGCCGCCACTGCCGTGGCCTTCACTTCCTCCGTAGCCACCAACACCCCCACTGCCCACACCGAGTCCACCTCCGTAGCCCCCGCTGCCACCATGTCCACCTCCTTCTGAGTAACCACCGCCTCCACCTCCTGGACCACCTCCGCCACCACCGCCTCCACCTCCTGGACCACCTCCGCCGCCACCGCCTAATCCGCCTCCTCCTCCTCCTCCGCCTCCAAAGCCGCTGCCGTCACCTCTACTTTGTCCTGCACCTCCTTGGAGACCGCTGCCGTTTCCTTCGTAGCCGCCACTGCCGTGGCCTTCACTTCCTCCGTAGCCACCTACACCCCCACTGCCCACACCGAGTCCACCTCCGTAGCCCCCGCTGCCACCATGTCCACCTCCTTCTGAGTAACCACCGCCTCCACCTCCTGGACCACCTCCGCCACCACCGCCTCCACCTCCTGGACCACCTCCGCCGCCACCGCCGAATCCACCTCCTCCTCCTCCGCCTCCGTAGCCACCGCTTCCACTTCCTAGACCACTTCCGCCGCCACCGCCGAATCCACCTCCTCCTCCTCCGCCTCCGTAGCCAACGCCTCCACCTCCTGCACCACCTCCGCCACCTCCACCTCCTCCGCCTCCGTAGTCACCACCGAATCCACCTCCTCCTCCTCCGCCTCCGTAGCCGCCGCCTCCACCTCCTGGACCACCTCCGCCGCCACCGCCGAATCCACCTCCTCCTCCTCCTCCACCTCCAAAGCCGCCACCGTCACCGCTGCCTCCTCCGTATCCACCGCCTCCTCCATAGCCACCGCCGCCGCCGCCGTAGCCGCCGCCGCCGCTGCTGGAACCATAGCCACCACGACGGACTCTCACTGAAACAATACCAATGCTTAAAATAAGGGGGTCTATATTTTGTCCCATAAACTTTAAGTTCCTAATTTTGAAGTTCATAACGTTTTCTGTCATAAATTTTGTCTGTCATATTATGGAAAGTCATAGAATTATACATCATAAATTGAAGTTACGAAGTTATGAGCAACCTCATAATTATTCTGAGTCACAAAATTAGTTAACAATGTTCATTCAGGGTCTCGGTTGTATGACCATTTATGGGTACCCATTTTGTACCATAAATGCTTTGCTTAGATTGGGACTAGGTCAATAAGTGTCTCAAGATATTATTTATTATTTATTTATAACTCAAATTATAGACCATGAATGTTGGAATTAATAATCGTTGTATTTTAAATTTTTTATGACAATCGATACTTATGTTCATGAATAATAATGGATACTAATTTCAGACTTTCTTTATGGCACAAAATGGGACGCCTAAATTTGCATACGCCTGAAGAAAAACTGATGGTACCTATTGGTTTTAGTCGCTAATAAAATTTGTGCAAAAACTTACAGGCACTTTTTGTTAAACACGCGTGTACGTAATGAGGGGCCGTACCTGTGGCATCAGCGAGCCCGAGCAAGCCCAGAGCAATGATACACGCGCAGACCCGCCTCATGGTTGCTCGCTACTACCGGCGTCTTAACTAACCGATCCTTTTATACACAGTTCATAATTAATGCAGATGCGTTACTTTACTACGAGTTCATAGGAATTATAATCTCTCAAAGTTCAGCTTGCCGTCCATTAGGAGGCCAAGGTTATTGGCATCTACCACCCGCTCTATTGGGTCACCCATGACGGCAACATTCCCGGTAGCCAGAGCAGCAAGAGTATTCTGAATTCGTTGCCTCGATACAAAAACGATATACTTTGACTTGCTGGGATTGAGGACCAAACAGTCCTTCTCCGACCAAGCCGAAATACGATTCAGTAGGCTTATTGTCTAACTCGCTCGCGATCGCCATCGTGTTCATTTTGACAGTTCTTGTATGAATGTGACAGCTAGATGATTCCGATGCCAATTGTCAGCCCTTACATGAACTGTCAAAATGAACACGATGGCGATTGCGAGCGAGTTCGACAATAAGCCTACTGATCTGCATTGATTGCGTCCACAGCCAAAGACGTCTCTGACGGCACGCAGGAGACATACAATTGCAGAACGTTTTATAAAGTATAATTATAATGTATATTAATAACAACTCAATTAGTGCATTTTGTTCTCGATCATTAACTTAGCCAGAATTGGGATTGCTAATTTTTTTTAACCCCCCCCCCTTTTTATATATTTTTTAGAAAATATAGAGTACTTTAAGAAACTAATTTGAATATTTTGTCATTTCATGGCTTAATTTAATTTCTTCGGAAATTATGCGTTAATGTCACGAAATGAAGCCATGAAGTTTCACATTTATGGCCTAGGCCAAGAAGTAATGCGGTGCTGGTGCTGGTGCGGTGAGGGTGCTGGTGGTGCGGTGGTGGGTGTGTTGGTGCGGGATATATTATGAGCGGTTAACATGGTGCGAGCAATAGCTTGTTCAAATGGCATGTTTAGAAATTAAAAAAGCGGCAAGCGGCGGTTTTTTGGTTAATTCTCCCCCTTTCATTTGCGGAGGGCAGGTAAAGGAAACTCCGTCCATATAGATTTCATAGACAAACTAGACATTTGCTGATTCATTTTGTGACACAAATATAGAACTACTAAAAGCCGGTCGGTAAGGTCGAATAAAGGTCAAACAATTTTTATGCAAAATATCCGTAATCCTTGAGTATTTTTATACGCCAGTAAGATATAACAGTTCGCCATCCCTAATACTTCGAAATGGTTTTCAAATCAGGGTATGTTGTAAAAAATGAACAATCCCAAATCCCAATTGCTTACTTTGTATTACGTTCAATGTGTCACTTTGTATATCACTATATCAGTGCAAACAGTTAGAGTGTAAAGTTATGTTTATTGACTAAAAACATTCATCTCTTACATAGAGTTACATACATACTTTATGCATTCTCTTATATCCGTTTATTCAACCAAAAATATAAGTGTGGCAAAACAAAAACTTAAGATGATTAAATTATGACACATTTACGTGCAAAGTCTGACATTTCCTGTCTAATGGATAACATTGATAGCCGGTTCTAGACTTGCTTACATTTATTATTTAAATTGCTTATAATTTACATTTTTGCCATAAAGATACAACGTTTTCAAAGTTTTACATACAAATATAATTTATAAGTAACTATAATTATTAAATTCAAAATTCAAATTCACACGGAGAAAAAATCTAGTTTCCTTTAACAGAATATTGTAAACTCGACTTGATGTTATTGTATTATATGTGATAACTATACTTTTCTTACACATTAATAGAAAAATCTACTTCTTTGCAACATCATTCTAGTTCCTGTTAGTCCTGTTTCCCACTTACCTAGTATCGTAGAAAATAAATTGTGCGTAGTCCATTAATAGTGTTGTAAGCTAAATGCATAAAAAAGCCGTGGTAGCCTAGTGGTTTGACCTGTGGCCTCTCAAGCAGAGCGTCGTGGGTTCAAATCCCGGGCTCGCACCTCTGAGTTTTTCGGAATTTATGTGCGAAAATTACATTTGTAATTTGCCATGAGCTTTTCGGTGAAGGAAAACATCGTGAGGAAACCTGCACACATCTGCGAAGAAATTCAATGGTGTGTGTTAAGTTCCCAATCCGCACTGGGCGCGCGTGGGAACTATAGCCCAAACCCTTCCAATACACGGAGGAGGCCTATGCCATGAGGCACGCCGAAATACGCGACAATTTAATAAATAAACGACAATAACAACAACATGTACTTACTGAAATTATAGCGAATTCGGAATAAAAAGGCTTAAATAAATAAATAAGCTAAATGCATATTGTACTCTGTAACTATTAGATGGTTACCAAAACGATGTGACAGTTTTTTGTATTAACAAAAATATGACTTGTTGTTGTATACAAAAAATTTGCTAACCATAGCTGAAATCTGTTTTCCTACACCAGAATCATAACTACAATACAATCTGATAATATTGTAAAATATTTTTTTCTCCATGCAAAATTCCGTAGTTTTCGCGTCTGCGTCCACACTTAGCAGAATTTACAAAAATATCAAATTCTAAGTCATACAATATCAAATACTTTATAAACATTCAAGACATTGTAGTCACCGGCAAACACATCAGAAATAACAAAGCAGTCAAAAACATCTGACAAAGATTTGATCTGGAGTAAAAACATCTGCTTTAACTCCAACGGTTACACCAACTGAAATGCGTGGGTTGTTTTTGAGCGTTTTTAGGATTCCGTACCCAAAGGGTAAAAACGGGACCCTATTATTTAATATCCGTTTTATTGCTGGTGATGGTATGCATCTTGAAAAATTCTCTCAATAAATAAGAGTCCGCAGTATTGATAAGTTTTGTTTTCCGTTTGTCGGTCGTAATTTTATATCTTCTATACAAAAAGATGGTGATAAAACCTCCCCCTCAAATTTTAGACCTATCACATTATTAAGTAAGTATATTCTCTTTTATATTGAAATGAAACTGTTGTATTATTTCAGATACGACCTACCTTCTGCAAAATATTTTGCTGAATAAAGACGCATCTGCACTGCAAATGCGTCACATTGTTTTTTGAACAACAGAGACGTATGTTCACCATGCGGAACACGATTTCCGGAAATAATGCATTAATAAAAATAAAAATAATTGCGTCTCATTAAGTCAATATTATTTTTGTTAATGTCTGTGTGAAAATTTGTACATTTCTTATCGCGCATAAAAAAGTTCCACTAGCAGAATCTTTGACACGCTCTCCTGAAAAACCGTGATTTTGCAGATGCGTCTTTATTGTATCAAGGGTGCGATTGTTACATTCATATTCATATTCATATTGTTTATTGCAAATTATGTTGCATTCCCACTAACGCATATCCCTGTTCCCGTACCAAAAGCTTTGTCTTTTGTCCCTATAAAGACTTTCATATAACTTTTTTGACTGTTTGTGTTCCTGTAAATAAATAAATTAATTAATTACTACATGACCGCTTTGGAGTAAGAGTACTTAATGAACAGAGAACTCATTCCAGACGTCGCCAGTTAGTGCTGAGTCGTGGTTGGGGTAAAAGAGTTGCGTCGCCGCGCCTCGGGCGGGCTCGGGCATCTTCGGGTCGCCATCTTGAATCTTGGCCCTTGGGTGCACAGTGTAGTCTTCTGAAAGAAGGGAAACCAGTTCAATTTAGGATTTGTGACCTTTAAAATCATAATTGTTGTAAGTATCAACTGCTTTTTTATAAAATAGAAACATTTCGGCTTTAAAACATGTGAATAAGTATACTTTTAATAATTACTACGCCGATATAAAAATTTATGAGACTTCTATCGAAAAAAAAAAGACAAAAAAGTATCCAAAACACCATCGAGAATTTATTATGTGGACTTGTTTGGGATGCGGCGCAAAGCATAAGCGTATATCTGACGCAGATATCAGATATATCTGACTAGCTGTTGCCAGCGACTTCGTCTGCAAAGAATTCGTTTATCGCTATCCCGCGGGAACTACGCAATTTTCTGGGATAAAAAGTAGCCTGGAGTAGCCTATGTGCTATTCCAGACTTTTCACTATCTATGTGCCGAATTTCATCCAGATCCGTTAGGCCGTTCTGTCGTGATTGAGTAACAAACAAACATCCATCCATCCATCCATACTTTCGCATTTATAATATTAGTTAGATTAGATTACGCTAATAGTAACCCACCACTATTTTGATTCCCCTTTCCAGGTGGTGGTGAAGGCGTGTAGGTACACGCACACGCCCACAATCTTGCTAAACGTGGCCTTAAGGTCTTGTTACTTTAGGCTCTGTCTACAATACAATACAATACAATAACTCTTTATTGAACACCACATGTAACAATCAAAACAGAAAAAAGGTATACAGAAGTAATAAGGTAACAAGGTTAGTCTAGTCTGGGATAAAGACGTGATTTATGTTGTATGTATGTACGCAAATATCATCACCATATCAGCGAATGGACGTCCACTATTGGACAAAGGCCCATTGTCCCTTTGGGTACGGTACGGAACCTTAAAAACGCTGTGAGAAATCCCTCGCCGTTTTTTTATTGTAATCAGCCTATATGTTAAAAGAAACTAAAAAAAGCGACGCGTAGCACTCCGGGAGTGCCGGCAGACGTGAAAACAGCAGCTTAGATTAGATTTTAATGTTGTAACTTACACGAGAACTTACATGATGCTCAATACGCGTACCGTACTCAGTACTGGCCGCTTACAAAAAAAACGCACGTATTAATCTATATTGACAGAACTCTAACAATGTGCTGATGCCCTAGTACATTTGCTCCACGACTCAACAAAAAAATACTTCAAAAATCGAACGTGATTCATTCGTATTTCAAAATAAGCTCTTAGAGGATCCTGATATCCTGGTACTTATTTAAAACTCTCCCTCCGTCGTAAGACGTAAGTCTGTCGCGAAATTATCATTTTTTCGCCTCTAAAGAAGTTTTCACTTCATAAAGTTCAAACTGCCAGTTATCCGCCGCGTCTAGCGTCTTCGACCAAGCTCGCGTGGGAGGTGTGCGGAGCCGTGCGAGCGACCAACGCATTGCATCTGCGGTCATCATCGTCATCGACCCCGCAGAAGGTCATTTTTCGTGCAAATTACAACGTTCTGAATTTGAATTCGAACTTTTTTTATTGACAACGGAATAAAATTAAGATTCGAGTTTTTTTAATGCGTTTACCTGTTTAGGATATTGCTTTTTGCCAGGGTTTTTCCCCGACTTCAAAAAAAAAGGAAGTTCTCAATTCTGTTGTTTTTTTATGTTTGTTACTTCAGAACTCCGTCAGTTGTGAACCGATTTGAAAAAATATTTTTTTATTGGAAAGGGAATACTTCCAGTTGGTCCCATCCGATAACTTTTTCCTACTAACTAAAGAAATGCTGTATACTTTTATGGTTCATAAAATACCTTCCTTGGAAATTTCGTTCACATAGTCCTTACTGGCGATCCACCCCAGCTTCGCTCGGGTGAAATGTGTATAACGATGCAATCACCTTCAAAAACTAACCGCTAAAAAGCGAAAAATAACCATAGTTATTTCGTGGGCGCTAAATACCTACTGATTTGTTAGAAGTCGGTGCCTCTGATCAGATTTTGCTTTATTGTTATATTTCAACAAATAAAAAATAAAAAACCTTGAAAAATTATGTAGGTAAGTACCTGAACCTTCCTCATAAATTACTATCAATTGCTAAAAACCGCATGAAAATTCGTCCAGTAGTTTTTGAGTTTATCGCAAACAGACAGACTAACGCGGCAGAGGACTTGGTTTTATAGTCATGATAGTTCCCGAGTAAGGTTCCTAATTCGGTTGTTTTTTTTTATGTTTGTTACCTCAGAACTCCGTCCGTTGCGGACCGATCTGGATTTTTTTTTTTTTTGTTGGAAAGGGAATACTTCCAGTTTGGTCTCATTACCACCAAATCAGGATCTGATGACGAGATCTTGGAGAAACTGATGGAACTCTTTAAATCTTATAAGAAATGCGATAGCGATTTAGGTATATTTTAATGTAACTTATGCATTTGCCTTCGGAAAGCACTATTTGATGAATTGGAACTGATTATGAAGACCACAGAATGGTTATCGGATTCAATAAGTAGGTAATTCAGGGATTGCGATTCGACTATTGTAATATGCTTGCTAAACACGTCATACTCGTAAAATATATACATTTTACACACTATCATACAGGGTTTTTTAATTCCGATAACTTCGGCATATTACTAGGTGCATCCATAGAAACTAAGTGGTAGATTTGATTTTTAAATATAGCAAAAAAATTTACAAAAAAAAAATCAAGTTTCTAGCTTCAAAAGTGAGGAACTTCCCCAAAACTTCCCATACAAACTTGCATCCCCTATTTCTATTTGACCCCCTTAAGGGTAAGATTTTTAAACACTTTTTAATGTATGTATGTATGTAAAACTCTTAATGTCATATTTATTGATATGTAATCAAAAGCCTAAAAACCTACTAAACATCGGTGTTTTTACACACCACCCTGAAACTATTTTCAGCGATTGTTTTTCCTTCATCTCCCTCGTTACATAGCTGTTTAAGTTATTTTAAGTAGATAATTAGCGTAATGAAAAAAAGAGAAGTTATTTCATTTACTATGCCACACAAAGAACATTAATCCCCTTATTCATAAACGCTCTATAGGCCTCTGCTTACTAAGCAATCGTTTGTGCTTATCTGTCACTTTGACATTTACCTTTCACAGATAAGGACAAACGATTGCTAAGTTAGCAGAAGCCTATAGAGCGTTTATGAATAAGGGGGTAAGTATCCATATCGATCACAATAGCTGCTTGCTCAGCTCCAGTGGCGCTTGACCTTCGGCTGGTCTAGTCACAGCCTTATTCATAACAAGTTAGAGGCTCGCTATAAGCTCGCTATAGGACCGATGCAAAAAAACATGATTCATAAACATCAATTAGCGCTAATCAGTCCTTCAAGGGTCTGTTAAGTCTTCCGAAAGTTAGTGGACCGTAGACCCTCCTTTATCTCTCTGCTAACTCACAAAATGGCTGCCTCAAATATGAACAGCTTATTTTGGCAAGAGCAAAACTATACGCAAGACAGTTTTTTTTGTTTTAAGTTTGTATCCCCTTCGAGAAAGGTAAAGGAAACTAGATCCACACTGCCTCGTCTGTCGTGTTAATTCGCTAGTTTCCCGCTAATTCGCTGCCACTGCTGTCATTTTTTTTTTTAATTCACTAAAAAGCCATTTATGGTCTATGATTTGTCAAGGTGACAACATAACGCGTCTATTCCATTCATCAACAGCTCATTAGTTAACAGACTGCTAGCAAGCGTTTATGAATCATACTTTTTAACAACTGTCAAATAAGCTTAATCAGTCTGTTAACTAATGAACTGATCAAACCTTAATTAAGGATTTTTTATGAATAAGGCTGTCAGAGTGCAGTAATAGCTACACTAGCTTGGCGTAATTTTTATTTCATACAAGCGGCCCGTCCCGGCTTCGTACGGGTGCAGCAAGCAATAAATATAGCCTATGTCACTCAAGGATTCACCTTTCTAGCTTTCCAATGGTTTTAGAATTTTTGAAATCGGCACAGTAGTTTTTGAGATTATTCATTACAAACATACACACACAAAAATACAAATCTTTCCTCTTTAAAATAGTAGTATAGATAGATAGATTAAGTATTAAGTATAGAGTAGCTAATGCCCGCGACTTCGTCCGCGTAGAAATAGCAATTGGTATGTTTATCGCTGTCCCTCGGATAAATGCAATTTTCCGGATTAAAAAGTAGCCTACGTTTCAATCTAGCTATCTCCGTTCCAAATTTTATCCAAATCCGTCCAGTCGTTTCAGCGTGAAGAAGGAACAAACACACTCACTCACATCGTCACAAACTTTCGCATTTATAATATTAGTAGGATGAATTATATGGGATTTCCACCCTATCAAGTAGTTTCCTTTGTATGTATGTATGTATGTATAACTCTTTATTGTACATAAAACACATTAATTTTACAGATAATGAGACAAATAGATGTACAAACGCGAACCTTTGTTTTTAAAACCAGAACATATTCTTGTCGCGTTAAAACAAAATATATTCCCTAACTCGGAATCTAATCTAACTGAATCTAACTAATATTATAAATGCGAAAGTATGGATGGATGGATGTTTGTTTGTTACTCAATGACGCCAGAACGGCCCAATGAATCTGGATAAAATTCGGCACATAGATAGAGAAAAGTCTGAAATAGCACATGGGCTACTTTTTATCCCGGAAAATTCCCGCGGGATAGCGATACACGATTTCTTTGCAGACGAAGTCGCAGGCAACAGCTAGTATAAAATATGTCTGCCAAATCACAAATCTCTAGCTCAAGTCATTTAGCTTGTGTGTTGTATTATCACAGGGTGCGACCATACCGCCGCTTAAAAAACGGTGACGGTACGGAATCGCAACAAAATGTATGAAGAAACGGAGAGAAAACGTGACGCATACGACACGTCACTGCGTATACGCGGCGGTTTGGTCGCACCCTTAATCGGTAACCAGTCAACTAGAGGTGAGGCGTGCTAGGCATGTGCCAATTATTTCACCGGTTGTCTTACTCTAGATATAGGGTTCTTAAAGTGGGGTCCATGGTCCCCTTAGGGGTTCGTAACATAATGCTGGGGGTCCACAGAATCTCAGTTAAAACATGTAGTATTTTTAATATTAGGCTTTGTTTTCTTTTCATAATATTTTTTAATTTTTCTTTATCCATGCTGGTCTGGGAGCTAAGAAAAAACATAGAATGTACCAGTTGCTTCTCTTCCCGCGCAGATGGTAAAAGCCCATCGAGGGAATGGGCGAAAATCTTAGGAATCATATTATAGGCGATGCGGCTAGCAACCCATCACTATTTTGATTCCATTTTCCCATCTATACGCCCACAACCTTTTATTTTAACGGAGTGAAAACTCTTTACGAGTACCACCGGGCCCGGGGAGGCCCGTATGGTTATGTGGGACTCTCTCCCCGGCCTCTTTCCGCACGGAAAGGGGCGGGGGGAGCATACCCACTAAAAACACTCCGGCGAAGCCCGCTTGCCGGGTTTAGGGAGGCGCCGTGGGATCCCGGAGATTCCAGCCGACGACACCCCCCCGATACGCCCACAATCTTGCTAAACGTGGCCTGTAGGTCTTATCACCTTAGGAACACGAACAGGTGAACTTGGTGTCATCACCTTTGTTGCGTGTCCATTTTGATGACTAGAAAAATTGTTTTGTTAAATACATAACCCTCTTTGTTTTTGCTGTAGTCGGAAAATTTTATGTAGGTAGTTGTTGATGGCTAATAACAATTATAAATAAGAGGGTAGTTTGGAAATATACGAATGTGGGTACATTTCGTTTATTTATAGATTTACAAATTAGTACGACGTTGGTTCGCATGTGCATCGGTTGTGCTCTAACTTTGAGAATGATCCCGTAGAGGGATCGAAACGCGCTTCAGTGTTTGTGTGGTGATAGGATTAATTAAGTTTGTGGGATTTGTGTGCGTTTTGTGTGGTAGTAGTGGTGGGAGGGCTTGCATGCAAAACGTATATATTTCGCACAGGCTTGGTTATCTTGCACGTAAGTAGCGGAGTAGCAAGGTAAATATTTTGTGTTCATTACCCCGTAAGGGTTAAATACATGATTTGTGTATGTATGTATAATTTTCGACAAAGGTAGGTATACGGATCGTTTAAAAATCCCGAATGTGGTCCGAGACCGCCAAATGTTTAAGAAACACTGATATAGGCCTAATACTGGTGAATTATGGCTTACCGACCGGGAGACAGCCTTCTGTGGCTATACAAACCAATGCGAGCTACACAACGTACCAACAGCCTGTCAAAATAAGTTTGCGGTGGTTGTTGCCGAGCCGCCTTGATGCTGCTTCTGTCAGCAGCTTATCAGCAAGTGTCTCGAATCAGGTTTCATCGTAATGTTTGCGACCCTCCATTACACGCACTTATATGTTCCGGCACGTACCTAAATCTAGCGATGACAAGTCACGTGGAGGGGAACTGCGCACTTCTGCGCATACAAGGTCATCGCTAGACTTACGTGCCGGCACGTATAGGCGCTACTCTGATCGTTTTTAGCGAGCCTTCCCAGTCACACTACGAAGCACGCGTCCTCAAGACTAAATTCAAAGACTTCTAAGACTCCCGAGCACGGTTGCGAGTGCCTACCGAATGGTGTATATTTGACGTTTTGAGTACCTAAATTGGTACCTAAGTGCTTCTATTTACTTAATGTAGTTCGGCAGTCTTTGCATTTCCGAAAACAAACTAATGGTCGCTTCCATTGCCATTTATTATTACATTTATGAATCTTCTATCAGTATTTGAATATCGAAGTACCTACTTTATTGTTCTTTTGTTTTAATTCTCGCGTGAACCACTAGGCTGGTCCGGAAATAGTTAGCCAAAGGCGTAAGAATCCTACAGATTTAATTTTAGTGTCGTTGAAAGGAAAATTTTATTACTTACAAACTTTTAGGTGCAATTTCAATTGCTAGCACATGTCAGTCACTTTTTTATCGCTACAATGGAGGTAAAGCGAGAAGGATTTCGTGCTATGAAATATAATGACCTAAAGAAAAGCTAACTTAGAAGGATTTTCGTGAAAATTTAATCATCAGGGTGAAGTGGTTAACCACGCAATATCGTAATATTACCTAGCGATAGATTTAGGATGTCCTTAGAGTTGGAACCCAAGTACCTAGTGTATTGCATTTTAACCTTTGAATTTTATCTTACTAGAGGAAAGGTGCTTTGAATACGGCGCTTTACGTGAACGATAAAAACATACACAGTGTCCAGTGCTTCTAGTTTCTTAATGTGTTTCGACAGTTGCCGTGTTTCAAATAAAAATGAATGAACAGTTGGGTAGTTCGGAGAGAGTGATGCAGCTGTTGCACTGGCTCTCGAGCTTCGCGCTTTCGCGCGCGGCGGCAGCGGCGGGTGCAGTACCTACGATATGACAAAATCAAACGAACTTCTAACACAGAATATATAATAGTACTAACGTACAGAATGGCCACGCTCCGCCCCGCACCTATTCGAGTTACCCCACCTCTCAAGCGCAGTCTGCCGGAAAGCTGCTGGCAACTAGTAGGGCTCGCGACGCGATGTATGTCGGCCGCACGTCACAAGTTCGGGAACCTATCCTACCTACTTCATTTTATAAAACATTAGAAAATTAATGCTTTCTGAAATTATCGCGATTAATACATGAAATAACTACAGAATCATTCGCTTAAGTTTATTGTCGTACATCTATTGTAATTGAAAATAATAATGCTTAAATACACAGACAGACACATTTTAAGTAAGTTTAAATAAATAGATAACGATTAAGTACATTTATTTGCACACATCTAAGCCATATCTTCATTATAAGTACCTATATTTATGTCATTGGTAGTACTTATAGTACCAGGTTTTTGCGATAGACAGCCCTGTGTATCTTACGCACACATTGACGCGTGTACAGACGACGTCGTGCCTGTGTTCATTTCAGAACGCGGATTTTGTACGTCGTGGCCGCCGTGTGCTTCTAATCAAATAAACAGGTTGCATTTTTAGTGTAATGATCAGAGTCCCCTAAAGGCCTAAAAGTCTAGTACTTAGATATAAATGCAATAAGCTATAAAAATTTATAAAAAAATCTCATTTATCAATATCCGTCGGCAGTATTGTGAAACGTCAGGCTTCGATCACTGTTATTGTTTAACAACCAAACTCTATAAGTACTTACAATAATTTTTAGTTTCATTTTTCTGTAATGCGAGGACTTGGAAGCGCGAGAAATCGAGAATCAACGCGTGCGAACTAAGCAGCACGCGGCGAGGCGGCGACCCACTGATTGACCGGCCCTACCAGCCGCCGCGCGTACTTGTAGTTTTATACCTAAAGTGCGGAGTGAACCCGGCCTGCTGTAGGTAGTCTAGGTGATTTAATATTATAAATCACTGTGCTGATTGGTTTACTTACTTGGTCTAAGAAAACAAAGAAAAGTTCAACTTAATTATTTATTGAGTATATTATAAAATGTTCTAAGATATAGTTTAGAAAACACTGCTTCTAACGGTTCTATTACAGGTCATTCTCACTATTTTGCAAGCAAGTGTTTATTTCACCCTGGCACGGTGTACACATCTGGAACAAAGGAACACACAAGCATGTTAAATTGGTTACCGACATAATAATAAGCAGTAGAAATGAGTAAGTAGCTTATGCAGTAGAAATGAGAGCGTTAAGAAGTATAGAAGGTGTATCACTGAAAGATAGAATAAGGAATAGTGTAATAAGAGAACGTGCTGGTGTGAAAGAAGATATAGTGACTAGGATAGAAAAAAGTATGCTTAATTGTTTTGGTCACGTAGAAGATGGATGAAAGAAGATTAACTAAACAGATTTATATGGGGAGTGAGAATGGGAATGTGTGCGTTGGCCTAGACGGACGTTCCGTGACTAAATTGGGGACGTTTTGGAAAAAGTTTAGGCCAAGAGTACCCAAAACCTACGAACAATGAAACGAAAGAGGTATGTCAGGATCGTAGCAAGTGGAACAAAGTAGTCTCTATACCCCTGTGGAAAAGAGGCGTATTGTATTTCGTCTCATTTTTGTTATTTTTTAGCTATTTCATCGTAAATAAAGAACCTTGAGATAAAATATCAGCAAAGTTATGTACAAAATATTGCCTCAGGTTTATTTGATAACAATACACCTGATTCTTTACAAAAATCGTACTTTGAGGTTAGAATTTTGTTTAATAGGACAGTTAAGAATGAAAATACCTTACGTGTATGTAGGTGTAATAATAAGAGTTTAAGACATATTGTCAACGGGATATACCCACGAATACCTTTACGAGCTCCGGATATTTCGATGCAGTTGCATGCATCATGGTCTCGGGTAGACTCCCCAGGCCTGATACACCGAAATTCGATGTTCGAAGTTCGTTTCGTGCCGTTCCGCCCTCACTAATAGTTATTAATTTGAGAATGAGAGGGACAGTGTGATACGAACTTCGAAAATCGAATTTCGGAGTAGCCCCCCAGGTTCCCAGGTCTATATCCCGTTGATAAGGGAATAGTCATCAGAATGTAGAGGTAAAGTAAGGTACATTTACTATAAATGTGGACTGATTTACTAGATTTAAAAACATATACCTATATATATAACCTTAAACTACTTTAATCTAAACCTAAATACCTATATTTACAAATATCGCCCAGATCGTTGTCATTGGGCAAGGTGCCCATAATGCTGGCTGCGTTTCCTCGTTGGATAGCAATACTTATGCGTTGCCCGAGGAAAGAGCCAGCCCTATGGTCACCTGTGGATTTTGATAAGTTGTGATAATCATGTCTTATGTTATGAACCGTGAAAGTTTTAAATCTGTTATAGTCATTTCAATAAACGTGCAAAATTTGCATTACACATTATGTTGTAGCTACCTGCAATGTTATTAAGGCCGAATTTACATCATGCAACTAATTTCGTGCAACTATAGCATCACATCGCTCGGCCGATAACCTAACGCTTCAAAAGTGATTAATCAAACGCCGCAGTGTAATGCTAGTTGCACGAAATTAGTTGCATAGGTAATATAAATTCGGCTGAAATGACAGAATTACATCAGATAACAGTTGGAAGGAGAACGCATTCAGGATCGAGACTCGATGGAGTTCACACGTCTAAAGTAATCTATTTCCATCGACGTACTGCTTTGAGTTTACTTGTGAATCGTTAGTGCTTCCGAGTGATTAAGTGCCTCTGTACTAAGTATCTAGCCTTATTTCGGTGGTTAACGATATTCTTAACATTGATAGACCAGTAATTTCATCTAATAGTGCGTGTGATGGTCCTGAGTCCTTTGTGTAAGCGCTATTTGAATAAAGGCTGGCTTTACAAGTGAAACACGTGTGAGATGTCCAAAACGGTGACCTAAGCTCGGCTACGATAACCCTCGTTTGAATCCTGACCGATCAACCTGACACTCAGTCTTCGACACAGAGGTTCTTAGTACTAGAAAGCTGTAGGTCATTTCGCATGGGTACGGTCGCCCAAATAAGTGGTCTACCACTTTTCATCCAACTTCCTATCAAATGAAAATGTCGCTAAAGTCGAACTTTCAAGTTGACAGCCTGTCTTATCGACATTATATATTGTGACGTGCAAAGGAATTTTAACCTTAGGGTGGTAGACCACATATTTGGCTGATGGTACATAATAGTATTAACTACGCCGACAGTGCTAAAGTAAAATCTTGATTTTTCTTTTTCTTAGCATGCCTCCCCTTCGAGTATATATAGGGCGCCGTTGCAAAGATCGTTCAAAAATACTTTGGGTTTAAATTTATAATTATCGTTAGAGTGAAATGTCCCCTTGCTACCTAAACTATGGTATATGGATAGATGAAAAAAATTGTAGTAGTAAGTAGGAAGTTTGAGGGAAAACTATCACAGCTGGGTTGGCTTTACAATTTAACGAGAACTAATTTAAACAGCAACCAACTTATAAAATGTTCATAGTATCCGCCTATTGTGACAGACAACTACAGAACCCTACGCTGCGTGTGCCCGACAAGCCAAAGCCGGTTTTTTAACTCTTCAAATTTGTTGCCCATGACATCGTCTGCAAAAAATTCGTTTGTAGTTATCCCGCGGGAACTATGCAATTTTCCGGGATAAAAAGTAGCCATGTTTTAATCTTGGGTACTAGCTATCTTCGTTCCAAATTTGATCTAAATCCGTCCAGTCGTTCCAGCGTGAAGAAGGAACAAACATCCTCACATCCTCGCTCACAAACTTTCGCATTGATAATAATAGTGGGATTAATTTTATTAAAGCGCCTAGCGCCTACAAATCCTATAAATTAGGTACTTTCTAAAGCCTACTCCTCATTAATGGCTGAGCCCAAAATTAAAAAAAAAAAAGAATTACTATCAACTCTTATACAACATTTGTTACAAAGGTCGTTTAGGTATCAGCCAAAGTTCGATAGGTATTTCAATTAAGTTCAAACGAATGGTATTTTTTGGCTTGCATTCCTTACTGCTCCTTAACGGTAACGACTTATGAAAATGTTTCAATGTTAAAAAAATAATACAATTTAATTTAAACACAAAAATTTGCAAAAGTGTGTTGATTTTCTTTACTCGTCACACGTGAAGAAAAAGACAGAGACAAATTTTGAAAGCGCTAGTCGCCTTAACAAAATTCAGCCTCTTGTGTGACGCTTTATATTGACGTGCAAAAATAAAGGGTCGCTTTATATACAACTTTGTATGAAAAATGGCATTTTTTGTTCGTCAGTGTAGTTATTACTCACTCTTTCATTCCGTATATCAGCTTCTACTTCCCGCCGCCTCCACCGCCGCCTCCGCCTCCGCCTCCGCCTCCGCCACCGCCTCCGCCTCCGCCTCCACCTCCGCCGCCGCCGCCGCCTCCCCCATAGAAACCAACACGGGCTCGAACACTTGGCTCTGTAACAAATAAGTTCATAATCACATTGTTGTTGTTGTAATTGTAAGCTCTTTATTGTGCAAATAAACATAAGCCAAATAAGTAGGTACAATTGATAAACACAGATACATGCACAAAGGCGGACTTATCACATTGTGCTGTGGTATATGAGTAAATACCGTAAACCGAGGTAACTTTGATAGCTTTTAATTCGGCAAAGACAATCGATGAATACGTCGATTGGAAGCTGTAAGCGCAAATAAAAATTAATGATTTCGCCAATACAAATACTTTTTAAAGTCGCCCCTTATACAAAAGTCAACCCGGTTAACGGTACTTCTAACTAATATTATAAATGCGAAAGTATGGATGGATGGATGTTTGTTTGTTACTCAATCACGCCAGAACGGCCCAACGGATCTGGATGAAATTCGGCACATAGATAGAGAAAAGTCTGGAATAGCACATAGGCTACTTTTTATCCCGGAACATTGCGTAGTTCCCGCGGGATAGCAGTAAACGAATTCTTTGCAGGCGAAGTCGCTGACTACAGCTAGTAGTGTATAAGTATTTGCTCCTATTTCTATATTTAACTAGCGACCCCCTCCGGCTTCGTACCTACAGGATATAAAATCTTCTTCTTCTTCTTCTTCTATGATATATATAAAAGGCAAAGTCCTGACTCACTCATTAATTGATCATCGCCCAGCCCAAACCACTGGACCTAGAGACTTGAAATTTTGCACACAGATACCTTATACAATGTAGGCATCCACTAAGGAAGGATTTTTGGAAAATCGACCCCTAAAGCGGTTAAATGGGGGTCCAAAGTTTTTATGGGGAAACAAGATTAGTTAGACTATTTTATTCGAAACTTCACAGGAGTATTCCTATTGATAAATGAGTAAACACCTGTTTCAGGTTTTTTCAAAATTCAACCCCTAAAAGGGGGATATGTCGTGACAAAGTCTAAAAATCAACGTGGGTATTATTATAATTATTATTATTATTAGTGGGTAGTATTGTTTGTACGGGAACGGGAAAAACAAGACTTTTCGTTTTACTGGTTGTAGAAAGCTGAAATTCGGCATGTAGGCTGCTTGATGAGTAAAGAGAAGCATTAAGAGAGGATTTTCCAAAATTCCCATGGGAATATGGAAAAAGACGAGATTTTTCGTTTTACTGGTCGTAGAAAGTTGAAATTCGGCATGTAGGTTTAAGTTGCTTGATGAGTGTAGGGAAGCATAAAGGTGGAAACACATTATTAACACGCGACGCGACCCGATGCAACGAATGTATGCGCATGGCGTCGCGTCGGATGTTCATAGTGTGGTTCTGGTCATAGAAAATAATACAATTTGATTCGACTCAACACGCGCCGCGTTGCATCGGGTCGCGTCGCGTGTTAATAATGTGTTTCCACCTTTAAGAGACAATTTCCCGAAATTCCCACGGGAACGGGAAAAACGAGACTTCGTTTTACTGGTTGTAGAAAGCTGAAATTCGGCATGTAGGTTGCTTGGGGAGTGTAAAGAAGCATTAAGAGAGGACTTTCCAAAATTCTCACGGGATCGGGAAAAAGCGGGATTTTTCGTTTTACTGGTCATAGAAAGCTGAAATTTGGCATGTAGGTTGCTTGAAGAGTGTAGGGAAGCTATAAGAGATAATTTCCCAAAATTTCCACGGGAACGGGAAAAAGGGGCTTTTCTTTTTAGTGGTTGTAGAAAGCTGAATTTCGGCATGTAGGTTGCTTGAAGAGTGTAGAGGAATATTAAGGGAGGACTTTCCAAAATTCCCACGGGAACGGGAAAAAACGGGATTTTTCGTTTTACTGGTCGCAGAAAGCTGAAATTTGGCAAGTAAGTTCCTTGGGGAGTATAGGGAAGCTATAAGAGATAATTTCCCAAAATTCCCACGGGAACGGGAAAAAGGGGCTTTTCGTTTTACTGGTTGTAGAAAGCTGAAATTCGGCATGTAGGTTGCTTGAAGAGTGTAGAGGAACATGAAAGAGAGCATTTCCCGAAATTCTTACGAGAACGGGGAAAAACGGGATTGAAATACTCCTGGTACACGCGAGCAAAGCCACGGGCAAAAGCTATTTGTCAATAAATGAATCTACGCGGACGAAGTCGCGAGCAAAAGCTAGTAAACTATATGTATAAACCTTCCCCTTGAATCACTCTAGGTATCTATTAGTGAAAAACGCATTTGAATTTCTTGTGTAGTTTAAAAGATCTAAGCATGTACACAGCATGAACAGCGTATATAAAGACTGCGTACAATGATTTTGTTTTATAGTCACACTCACTACGTACTCGTAAATTGCAGCTCTAATTAATCTACTCAACCAGTCGATTTAGTTTCAGCTATAGTTTTGAAGAAATACACATATTTTTCTATTTATTTTGACACGAAATATGGTGTTTTCTCTTAAAAGTTGTACCCCCAACTTTTTTCTGGGATTTTGTTTCTTTTTTTGGATTCTAATGAAAATATTATATTTGAATATTTAAAATGTTTAATAATAAATGGGCTGTATACGGGTTGAAACAAGCGTCGCGTTCCTGGTATCAAAAGGTAAAAGACGTCTTACTTTCTATGGGATACGTACAGTGTAAACAAGAGGACTGCGTCTTCATTAGGAAGTCGGGTGAGTCAGTTTGTTACATTGCTCTATATGTTGATGACTTTTTCGTCTTTTATAACGATAATCGCTTGGCAGAGGCGTTAAAATCTTCTTTGCTAAGGCATTTCAAGTTAAAAGACTTAGGGCCGGTTAGAAACATGTTAGGTATCAAAGTAGAACGTGATGCAAACTCCATCAAACTTAGTCAGGAAAATCGGATTGACAAGTTGTTAGATCGTTTCGGCATGACTGACTGTAAGTCTGTAAAGTCTCCCATGATAACTAACATTAGTTCTAGTGAGAGTACTTGTGCTACGAATAACAATGTATCCAAATTTCCTTACCAAGAGTTGTTAGGTAGTTTAATGTATCTATATGTAACTACTCGACCTGACATTTCGTTTGCCGTGTCATATTTAAGTCAATATAACAGTTGTTATACAGAATTCCATTGGATACAAGCCAAACGAATTGTAAGGTATCTTAAAGGAACTAAACAAAAAGCTTTAGTTTTTAAGAAATCCAATGTAAATCCTATCCTAGAAGGATATTCGGATGCAGACTGGGCTTCAGATTTAGATCGAAAGTCATACACCGGTTACGCATTTAAGTACGGTGGTAACTCGATATCTTGGGGTAGTTATAAACAGTAGCTTTTCCATCGTAACTGTTGAGTTTGAATACTCACCCATATTTCAGCAAATAAATCACATTTATCACACACTAAATATAATATAGATTAACCCATAACCTAATGAAAATATTATATTTGAATATTTAAAATGTTTAATAATAAATGGTATTCATTGAGAAAAAACCAGAAGAGACAGTGACAGCTGTTCTCATGAAAAAAGAACATTATGAAATGCCTTGATGGCCAGCGTTAGATTCAACAGATTCCTACTCAGAATCACGAGCACTATCGATCCTGATAGGAGAAAAAAAAATGACCCAAAATTGCCTTTTCCATTCCGATACTTCATTCATACAAATTTGTAAGGCGGTAACGAAATGGAACGAAATTTTAAGCTAGATGTAAATGTGTGGAATTTTCGGGACGTTTTTGTTTCCTATCAGGATCGATAGCGCTCGTCATTCTGAGTAGGAATCCGAAAAAAGAAACAAAATCCCAGAAAAAAGTTGGAGGTACAACTTTTAAGAGAATGACCCAGCTGTACATAGCCTACAGAGCTTTACATAAAGAAGCAAGACGCATAAGGAAAAAAAGCACTGGGTCTGTGAGGAAACTATAGCCTAAATCATCTCAATAGGTACCCTAAGTTAATATACATAAGTAATACCTAGTTCCAGGGGAGCGCTGTCGCAGAAACTGAACACCAGAGCCAAAAGAAAGCACACCACTAACAGCTTCATCGTTCCAAATTATACTGCGCTCTGGAGTCAGCCAGCCCCCTTATATATCTCGGGCAAACTGAGATAATATTATTATATATGTATTTTAAAGATTAGGTGCGAGCTATACCGGTTGCGTGTGAGTAATAGCTCGGTGACAAAATGGCTTTTTCACTTCTCATGCTCTTAAAATGTTATCTGTATCTGCATATCGGGACTAAAGGCTCCTTATTAATCTCTAGGGATTAATAGTACATTACTGCAAAGGCCGTGAAGTATAAGTATAGTTCTGAAGCAATGAGGAAATGTTAAAATTAAAATACCTAATCAACAGGTTGGTCATTCGCAGGAAAACGTGTTCTCAGCCTAAACTCCGTCTTGATTTTGAGTTTTACATTTATTTATTTTTCACCTCACTAGCTCGGAAAGCACTTTTTGTTTGTTTGACACCTATTGAGAAAATCGCTTTTTATCCACATGTGGATAAAGAGTTTTGACCACAGATTAGAAAGATATAGTACAGGGTTTTGACATTTGACGGAAGCTTAAGTGATATTTGACAGCTAACAAGACGTAAAACGTTAAAAGTGCTGAATTTTTAATATCACAATTAATGGATTGCATCGAGTAAAAAACACTCAATACAGTCTTACAACTTTATTTTAATTCATAAATATCAATCAGCATTCAACGTTAACCTTCATTCTTGCTGTATTTTTTTTTTATAAAATTCATCCCTTGTGGGATAGGTAAAAGAATTATTGTCCATTCAGCCATATTAAAGATTGTAATGCCGGTTCACTGCTTATGCTGACAGTAGCACTTGATGGTCCCAACGGAAGACCAGCGCTGGCTGTAAGGCTAGCATTATGCTGAGGTGGAACTATTTCGTGATTGAATATGCTGTTACTTAGTATTTTTCTGTAAGTAATTTGTATCACGAATAAATGTTTTCTTTCTTTCAAATGATTAAAAAATATTTATGTCAAAACTATCCAACTAAGCCGCCAACGTTAAATATTCGCATGTTTTTCTAGGTATTTTGTTATTAAAAATGAGTAATAGTACAAACCCTTTTTCTTATTTTCCGCGCTGTAGTGAGGTGAAAAGTTTTGTGTTATACACGGGTGAAAAGTTATTTTACGCCTCGTGTGTTGAAACACTCGCTACGCTCAGGATTCTATTTTTGAACCACTCGCTTCGCTTGTGGTCAATCATAGAATCCTTTCGCTAGCTCGTGTTTCAAATGAACACTCGCAGGTAAAATACAACTTTCCCCTCTTGTATAACAAATAACTATTCGAGTGGTGTTTTACATTTTATGGAGGGATACTCTACAATTAGTCTTTTAGTTTCGGAGCCTATTCAATGCAAACAAACAAACAATCAAATCCTTTTTCTTTATTATATGAGTATAAATAACAGTCAAAATGATAAAGCTTAGGTTATCTTACTAGCTAGAGGCACTGTGCTTTGAGTAGGGCGCTTTACATGGACGATATTTCACTGTGTTAAAAACATGCATAGTGTACAGTTTGTGTATAAAGTCGTGACATTAAAAAGTGGCAATACTGTAGTGTCGTCCCTTTCTAATCTAAAGGTATAAGAAAATGGGACGACACTACAGCATTGCCACTTTTTAATGTCATGACTAACTGTAGGTAAGCATTCAGATGCTTTAATGTTATAAATAACTGCTTGATCAATTTTGATTTATTTCATTTATTTCATTTATTCATTGCAAATTCATTGTACATTGTAAAAAAGATGTTATAAGACGTAAGTAAGTACATGACTTACTTACTTGGTCTAAGAAAACAAAGAAAAGTTCAACTTAATTGTTCATTAAGTATTATAAAATGTCCTTTAAGATATGGTTTAGCAAACACTGCTTCTAACGGTTCTATTATATGTCATTCTCACTATTTTTGCACTTGCTTATTTCACCCTGACACGGTGTATACACCTGGAACAAAAGAGCATACAATCATATTAAATTTGTTACCACTAGGTATAATCTATCCTATTAGTTAATATTTTAAATGCGAAAGTTTGTGAGGATGGAAGGATGGATGGATGTGACGATGTGATTGTGTATGTTTGTTCCTTCTTCACGCTGAAACGCCTGTACGGATTTCGATAAAACTTAGAAGGGAAATAGCTGGTACCCTAGATTAACATATAGGCTACTTTTTATCCCTGAAAATAGCATAGTTCCCGCGGGATGGCGATAAACATGTCAAAGGTCGTAGCTGCTTAGAGTCGCAACGTAAATAATTATTACAGAATACATATAATAAAACTTGATAGTTTGCCGTACTCAGAGACGTCAGTTAATATTATTATTATTATTAGAGCGGTCTCGCACTACGTCAGATCCGAATCCGATCCGAACCCGTGAATATATGGTCCTATGACGGAAATCGGATCTAGCATGCGTAAATTACCATAGAAATAGTTCTACGGGTACTACAGACCTTAATGTATAATAGACGTGCCAAAATACAACTTTGTATGAAGAGTGATCCGATTTTTTGTTCGTCAGTGTAGTTCTTACTCAATGTATTGATTCAAACTTTCGCGACTTTCACACATTATTATGAAAACGGGACTTAATCACGTAGGTAAATAAAAAGTATTTTTGTAAATAGGTACCTCGACGTAAACGATCAATGTAAACGTCGAGGTATTTACAAATAGTAGATTGATAAACTAGGGTTGAAATATACCCATTTCACCTGAGATATTTCTGGCACCCGAACGAAGTGAGGGTGCCAATAGTTCGAGGGTGAAATGGGTAATTTCATCCGAGTTGAACACTCTACTTTTCATTTCGAATATGAGGAAATTAAAATTTCACTAACGTCGCATGGTCGCATTTAATATTTGTTACGTTTGTCATTCTCTTCCCGCCCTTTTTTCTACTGCGCGATTTGCGCGCATTGCGCATTTCTTCTGCGCACCAATGGCGGCCGGCTAATTTTTTTTTAAACTTGCACACACGGAGGTCGCTATCAATTAATTGTCGACTTAAATATTTCAAGCTAAAAAAATTACCGAACGTAATAATTTCTACTAATTCTCGTTGTATACGCTTGCATAAGCTTATATATAGCGGGAATGTTATTTTGAGATTATTTTGCCTTTTACAATTAAAAAGGAACTATTAGTATAGATTATTATTTTAATCATAGATTACATGGCTGTATACGTATTTCCATTGCTATGTACCTCATTTGGATTAGCTAGAAAAAAAAATTACTTTCAACCCAAGGGTCGCAATGAGTCACTTTCAACCCTATATCTAGATAATCAATGACCTACTTTCAGAGTATGAGATGAAAAATACTTTTTATTTACGTGATTAAGTCCCGTTTTCTTATAATAATGTAGTTCTTACTCACTCATTAATTCCATATTATCCACTTCCGCCTCCACCTCCACCGCCACCTCCGCCTCCGCCTCCGCCTCCGCCTCCGCCTCCGCCTCCACCTCCGCCTCCGGCTCCACCCCCAGCTCCACCGCCGCCACCGCCTCCACCTCCGCCTCCGCCTCCGCCTCCGCCTCCGCCTCCACCCCCACCTCCACCGCCGCCCCCGGCTCCGCCTCCGCCCCCGGCTCCGCCTCCGCCTCCACCTCCACCTCCGCCTCCACAACGACGGACTCGAACTCTTGGCTCTGTAACAAATACAATTAATTCTTAATCACACTGTGCAGTGGTGAGTTGTGGCAATAGGTGTGTGACCGACGTAACTATCATTTATTAATTTATTATTATTGCGTATTTCCAACTGTCAGTAACTGTCATGTAAAAGTGATGGGACTTGCGGGGGTGGATGCGAGGGGTAGAGGCCGTACGCTTTTAGCTACCCGCCATTGCAAAATTAGTGTCTTTAGAAGCTTTGGCTCATACCGCACGTCCAATCAGCTATTAAAACTTTTGTGTACCTCCTTTTCGCAATAAAAATAATTATAAAATCTTGACCAACTTTTTGGTGTAAAAGCCCTGCCCTGTACAAAGTGGTCTTCGACCCGGATACTGAATGTTTTTACTCCGCCGTCGAAGAAAATTGTCAACACGAGAAGTGCCGCACGGAAGGAACAGGAAAAGAAAGATGCTACTGGGGCCGAGCAAGTTGTTCTACCGTCTACTAGTGGGATTAATCCAAGGACGCAGTTACTGCGCTGCTTATCACGGCAACCCTCGGCAACCTCTCCTGAAACACTGATGTCTACACTGGAACTACAATTCGAAAACCCAGATGAAATTCTGACCCGAATCAAGATAGATTTAAAAAAGTTAAACGCAGTATCACCAGAGTATCATAAAGATGATTGTTCTTTTCAAATAAAATAAAAAAATACGATGCAGCAGTACGAGCACTAAATCTCAAAGAATACCTACATGGAACAAGTTTAGTCACCGTTGTGTTATCCAAACTGCCTACCTGGGCCGGATATAGGGGAGGACAACCAGGGTCACTGCCCCGGACCTCCACTAAAAAAGAGGCCCCCACAACAGAGACTTCGAAAAAAAAAACAACTTTTCCTTTGATATTTTTTTCGCGTTTTACCTTTACCTACAGTACTTTGTATAAACATGATTAAGTATATATATAAGAGAATCTCTCTATAATTATGAAGAACTAGCTTCTGCCCGCGACTTCATCCGCGCAGAATTAGATTTAAGAACTGATATTGATAGTTATATTCTGCAATAATTATTTACGTTGTGACTCTAGGCAGCTGCGACCTTTGACACGATTATCACTATTTCGCGGGAACTATGCAATTTTCCAGGATAAAAAGTAGCCTATGTATTAATCTAGGGTACCAGCTATCTCCGTTCTAAAGTTTATCCTAATCCGTCTAGTCGTTTCGACGTAAATAAGGAACAAACATACACACTCACATCGTCACATCCATCCATCCATCCATCCATCCTCACAAACTTTCGCATTTATAATATTAGTAGGATTATTATTATTATTGCGTATTTCTAACTGTCAGTAACTGTCCTGTAAAAGCGACGGGACTTGCGGGGGTGGCTGCGAGGGGTAGAGGCGGTACGCTTTTAGCTACCCGCCATTGCAAAATCAGTGTGTTTAGAAGTTTTGGCCCATACCGCACATCCCATTAGCTCATTAGCTAGTAAAACTTTTATGAACCTTCTTTTCGCAATAAAAAATTATAATAAAATCTGTAGGCTTATTGTCTAACTCGGTCGCAATCGCCATCGTGTTCATTTTGACAGTTCTTGTATGAATGTGACAGCTAGCTGATTCCGACGCCAATTGTCAGCCCATACATGAACCGTCAAAATGAACACGATGGCGATTGCGAGCGAGTTAGACAATAAGCCTACTGCGCATAAACCCTGCCGTGTACAAATGGTATGTATAAATTAGAATGTATCGCTTGTGTTTGTTTGGTCCTATTTATATATTTAACTAGCGACCCGCCCCGGTTTCACACCTGTGTTAAGGTGGTAGTTTTGTAGACTTTATTATATATTTTGATTGAGTAGACGTTTCCGGGATACTCTTTCAGACCTACTTACCCTACAGAGTTTAAGCAAGACGCATTGGACGAAAGAAAACAACACTGGGTTTGTCTGTATATAGATAGATAGATAGATAGATATATAGATAGATACCATTTATGGTCAAGAATTGTGTACATAAGATGTCATACATTGAAAAGCATCAACAGTTTGTCCATTTCGGGCGTTCAATATTATTGAACTTAAATTAAACAAATTATTAGAAGACCTATACGAAATATTCATTTAAATGAGAAACTATGAGGAACTGTGAGGAAATTAATAGCCTAAATCCTCTCAATAGGTATCCTACGTTAGTACACATAAGTAATACCTAGTTCCAAGGGAGCGCTGTCGCAGAAACTAAGCACTAGAGCCAAAAGAAAGCACACCACTAACAGCTTCATCGTACCAAATTATACTGCGGTCTGGAGTCCGCTAGCCTCCTTATATAATCTTGACAAACTTATATGTAGCATAAAGATTAAGAGCGCGCTATCGGTTGCGTGTGAGCAACAAACAGCTCGGTGACAAATAACTTCTAAGACACCGATAACTAGGGACCGTTATTATATGATAAAACGGGACTTCATCACGTAAACAAAAACAAAAAGTATTTTTGTAAATACCTCGACGTTTCGGACGCGACTTTGCATCCATGGTCTCGAGAGGACTGAAGTAGCGGGTATCAACATCTTCTAGCTGCACGGATTTTCCTAACTACCCGCACTTGGTCTTTATTATTAGTTTCTTCACTAAGGTTGCCACTGGTAGGGTTGAATCGATAAACTAGGGACCGGATTTTATGTATTTGCATATTTAAGCCATCCTCGGTGGTAATAACATAGTTTACCTAAGATTTAGTTATAATTTATATTATCGGTAATCGGTACATCTATCTATCTTCTATCTATACATAATACATAAATATAATAAAATTGTAACAGGTGTAATGTCTATACATGGGAAATATTTAAGAAAATATAAATTAAGGAGCCTTTATAAGCGCTATAGAAGCCAAAAATATCATTTTCAGAATTTTTGTCTGTCTGTCTGTATTATGTTTGTTACCGCGCTATGCAAAAACTACAGCACTAAACTGAATGCGGTTTTTTTATTGTATCACTGCAGGTCTACCTCAAAATTTCATGTTTCGTTATTTTCGAAATTCCACCTAGAAGTCGAGATATAAAAGAAAAAGGGGGTCCACCAAAAATACTTTTTGATACATTATTGAATGGGATACCAAACGAAAAAGGAAGAAGTCCTGAGTTCAAAAATACTAAGCAACAGAAGAATGATAAAGTTTACTACGGTTTAAGTAGTTCCGCTATTTACCCGCTATGTTCAAGACATTCTCAAAGCCCGTAACGCGTTTCTGTGTCCTTAACTAGAGAGAGAAAATTAACAAAATCAGGGGAAATAATTCGAAATACTTGCGATAATTCTAATTATATTTTAAAAAAAACTAGAGTTACAATGTACTTTTGAATCGTGCGAAGGTTATCTTAGCAGTGTTTTATAAATCTGCGGTAGACGTAAAGCTCACGACACAGAACAAACGCCTATTAAAGTTCACAGGCAATATTTCTCTTATTTATGTAGCTAGAGATAATCTTGGCAGGCTCCTCCTTGAGCCTGATCAGACCATGAATGTTAGAATTAATAAGTGTTATACTTCAAAAACTTTATGACAATCAATACTTTTGTCATGAATAATAATATGGATATCAATTTCTGACTTTCGAAATTCGAAACAAAAACATTATGGGACAAAAAGGGACCAGTAGGCTTATTGTCTAATTCGCTCGCAATTGCCATCGTGTTCATTTTGTCAGTTCTTGTATGAATGTGACAGCTAGCTGATTCCGACAGCTAGACGGACAGACGGACATGGTGTTTAAGAACTACATGGGTTTAATTTTTCCCAATATGACTACAGCACAATAGAACTTGCATCAAAACTAAAACTTAAAATGCAGTAGCTATTCATTATACTTATATTAAAAAACGAAAACAAAAAAACTTGAAAAAAACACATAAATAGGAACATAAAATCGAAAAAAATGCAATGAGAAACATGTTTGTGTGAATTTGAGTTTTTTTTTTACAATTGAGGCATTTTGCTTCTTAGCCTCCCGGCGCGGTGTTTTGGTTGTAATACTTCAAAATCATTTTACAGAATGAGACATTTTGCTACTAAGGCGAAATGAAATAAAGGCATGTTGCTGTCTTAGAAAACTGCTCTTTAGGTATTTATTTGAGACATTTTGCTTCTTAGTGTTATTGCGTTTTAGGTATAAGCCTTCAAAGTATTTTTTGCTTTATAGGCATTGTGATCAAAACGTTATCATTATCATAGCTGGGGTTACATGCGTTACACCAAAAGTGAAGGGAAGCTTACTCAAGTAAGTATGTTAGAATAATTATAATTAGGTGCCATGATATTACAATGGTCGGTAAGTGAGTATATCAGCACGTCGGTGATGACCACCTAAAGGGACCGATGCTCCGAGCGGTACCCACACACTCCCACAAGGGGCGCGAGGAGATACTCCAGGACTCGGCACAGTCCAGCGACATGGCTCGACTAGTGTTCGCCTCCTGTAGTCTGTGTTTTGTACTCTGCCTACTTATCTGTTTGAAGTCAGTAAAGGTGGAAACACATTATTAACACGCGACGCGACCCGATGCAACGCGACGCGTGTTGAGTCGAATCAAATTGTATTATTTTCTATGACCAGAACCACACTATGAACATCCGACGCGACGCCATGCGCATACATTCGTTGCATCGGGTCGCGTCCCGAATAATGTGCGAATAATGTGTTTCCATCTTAAATCACTCCACCCACACTCCCTAAGATGGCGGATGACAATTTGACACTATTGTCACAACTGTTATCCGCCACCTTGGATCAAAAAAGCATGCCAAATTTGGGCTCAGTATGCTTAGTGTAAGTTTTCGGTCACAAAATACGTCTCGATCGGGTTCGCGTTAAAATGTCAAATACTATGAGAAAAGTTTGTTGCCGTTTCGATCCGCAAGTGGCGCTGCCAATTTTTCCATAGTAATTGAGACGTTTACGTGAACGCGCTCGAGACGTTTTTATATGCGAAAACTTACACTAGAGGCTCAGTCAACAAATTACCTACCAAGCACGACATCAACCACCATATTCGTTTCACGTTGCAAGTTATGTCCGCCATTATGGTTTTTGACCTTAGCTTGTCTGAACGGATATATTACAAAAACATTGGCAATAAAAGTTTTACCTAGGTCTGGCAAAGTAACGAAACGATGGAGCACTTTAAGAGCAACATTAGACAACAAGTCCTTTATGGAGAATACTATATAGACTTATCCAAAGTTTTTTATGAGTGTTCTTATAGTGGTGCACGTGATAACATAATAATAATAATATAGCCTTTTTATTCCGAACTCGCTACAATTTCAGTAAGTACGTTGTTTTTTTATATATTTTTTTTTTATTAAATTGTCGCGTAATTCGGCGTGCCTCATGGCATAGGCCTCCTCCGTGTATTGGAGGGTTTGGGCTATAGTTCCCACGCGCGCCCAGTGCGGATTGAGAACTTAACACACACCATTGAATTTCTTCGCAGATGTGTGCAGGTTTCCTTCACCGAAAAGGTCATGGCAAATTTCAAATGCAATTTTCGCACATAAATTCCGAAAAACTCAGAGGTGCGAGCCCAGGGGCCGTACCATGACGTCTTAATGCGTTTCAGTTTAGGTGCGCTCGCTGTCAGATTCATACTAAAAGTGACAGCTAAAACTTGAACTGCGTCGGAATTAGGACGTCATGGTAAGGCCCCAGGATTTGAACCCACGACGCTCTGTTTGAGAGGCCACAGGTCAAACCACTAGGCTACCACGGCTTTTTTGTGATGATAACATAAACCACAGATAATAAATAGTACAGGAGTAGAAAAAATATAATAGGTATAAGTAGCTGGGAATTATGGTAAACATAACATTAAGGTTTTTTAATCATGATTTGAAATATGAGTTATAATATCAATGACATAAAACGCTATTTTGTCACCGAGCTGTTGCTCACACGCAACCGCTTAGAGCGCTCCTAATCTTTAAGCTACATATAATAATTATTATCTCAGGTTGGCCGTGATATATAAGCTACCTTGGCTGACTCCAGAGCGCAGTATAATTTGGAACGATGAAGCTGTTAGTGGTGTCCTTTCTTTTGGCTCTGGTGTTCAGTTTCTGCGACAGCGCTCCCCTGGAACAAGGTATTACTTATGTATACTAACATAGGGTACTTATTGAGAGGATTTAGGCCATAGTTTCCTCACAGACCCAGTGCTTTTTCTTTCGTCCAAAGTGTCTTGCTTATTTATGTAAAGCTCTGTAGGTACGTCTGAAAGAGTATCCAGAAGACTTATTGTCTATTTCGCTCGCAATCGCCATCGTGTTCATTTTGACAGTTCTTGTATGAATGTGACAGCTAGCTGATTCCGATGCCAATTGTCAGCCCATACATGAACTGTCACAATGAACACGATGGCGATTGCGAGCGAGTATATATAAGCTACCTTGGCTGACTCCAGAGCGCAGTATAATTTGGAACGATGAAGCTGTTAGTGGTGTCCTTTCTTTTGGCTCTGGTGTTCAGTTTCTGCGACAGCGCTCCCCTGGAACAAGGTATTACTTATGTATACTAACATAGGGTACCTATTGAGAGGATTTAGGCCATAGTTTCCTCACAGACCCAGTGCTTTTTCTTTCGTCCAAAGCGTCTTGCTTATTTATGTAAAGCTCTGTAGGTACGTCTGAAAGAGTATCCAGAAGACTTATTGTCTATTTCGCTCGCAATCGCCATCGTGTTCATTTTGACAGTTCTTGTATGAATGTGACAGCTAGCTGATTCCGATGCCAATTGTCAGCCCATACATGAACTGTCACAATGAACACGATGGCGATTGCGAGCGAGTATATATAAGCTAATATATAAGCTACCTTGGCTGACTCCAGAGCGCAGTATAATTTGGAACGATGAAGCTGTTAGTGGTGTCCTTTCTTTTGGCTCTGGTGTTCAGTTTCTGCGACAGCGCTCCCCTGGAACAAGGTATTACTTATGTATACTAACATAGGGTACCTATTGAGAGGATTTAGGCCATAGTTTCCTCACAGACCCAGTGCTTTTTCTTTCGTCCAAAGCGTCTTGCTTATTTATGTAAAGCTCTGTAGGTACGTCTGAAAGAGTATCCAGAAGGCTTATTGTCTAACTCGCTCGCAATCGCCATCGTGTTCATTTTGACAGTTCTTGTATGAATGTGACAGCTAGCTGATTCCGATGCCAATTGTCAGCCCATACAAGAACTGTCAAAATGAACACGATGGCGATTGCGAGCGAGTTAGACAATAAGCCTACTGGGGCCGTAACATGACGTCTTAATGCGTTTCAGTTTAGATTCGCTCGCTGTCAGATTCATACTAAAAGTGACAGCTAAAACTTGAACTGCGTCGGAATTAGGACGTCATGGTAAGGCCCCTGGAAACGTCTATTCAACCATTACGTGTCATAATAAGAGAAAAAATTGTGTATTTCTTCAAAACTATAGCTGAAATTAAATCGAGTAGTTGAAATGATTAATTAGTGCTACTTTACTTGCATTTTAAATTCAGCAAAATTTTTCACCATTTTCCACTGATCATTTTCATAAATGTTCCTTTAAAATTCGTGCCCATCTTTCTTCTAACAAATAGTAGGTTCAATCAAGATAAGTAATATGTACAAAATCATAAGCATTACGGTAAGTATCTAACTATAAAACGAAATCGTTATATGTCGTCTGTATATACCATATGCTTAGATCTTTTAAACTACGCAACGGATTTAAATGGGGTTTTCATTAATAGATAGTGATTCAGGATGAAAGTTTATACGTATAGTTTAATAACCTGTGCGAAACCGGAGCGGGTCGCTAGTTAAATATATAAATAGGACCAAATACTTATACAAGCGATGAATCCGAACTTAATGTATGCCAGTATATACCTAAGTATTTACTCGTACACCACAGCACAATGTGATTATGAACGTATTTGTTACAGGGCCAAGTGTTCGAGTTTGCCGATATTGTAGTTTCATTCGCGGAGGCGGAGGTGGAGGTGGCGGTGGAGATGGAGGCGGAGGCGGAGGCTGGGGTGGAGGCTGGGGCGGAGGTGGTGGCGGGGGCGGAGGCTGGGGTGGAGGCGGAGGCGGAGGTGGAGGCGGAGGTGGAGGTGGAGGCGGAGGCGGAGGTGGAGGCGGAGGCGGAGGCGGAGGCGGAGGCGGAGGTGGAGGTGGAGGTGGAGGCGGAGGCGGAGGCGGAGGCGTTGGGTTTGGCGGAGGTGGCAGTGGAGGTGGCGGGAAGTAGAGGCTGATAATACGGAATGAAAGAGTGAGCAATAACTACACTGACGAACAAAAAAATATGTCTTTCTTCATACAAAGTTGTATAAAAGGGACTCTTTATTTTTGCTCGTCAAAATACATTAGAGATGCCCTACGTAGGACTCTGTGCTACAGAAATATAGCAACTAAGCATACAGCCACCGATCAAACGCTCTGGCGGGCAGAATCATCAGGCTTCACTGCTAAAGGCCGGCAGCACACGAGCCACCGATGAAACAGCACTGCGCCGCTCTGCCGGGCAGAATCATCAGGCTTCACTGTGACGCCAGGCAGCACACGAGCCACAGATATGAAACAGCACTGCACCGCTCTGGCGGGCAGAATCATCAGGCTACACTGCTAACGCCGGCAGCACACGAGCCACCGATGAAACAGCACTGCACCGCTCTGGCAGGCAGAATCATCAGGCTACACTGCTAACGCCGGCAGCACACGAGCCACCGATGAAACAGCACTGCACAGCTCTGGCGGGCAGAATCATCAGGCTACACTGCTAACGCCGGCAGCACACGAGCCACCGATGAAACAGCACTGCACCGCTCTGCCGGGCAGAATCATCAGGCTTCACTACTAACGGCCGGCAGCACACGAGCCACCGATGAAACAGCACTGCACAGCTCTGGCGGGCAGAATCATCAGGCTACACTGCTAACGCTGGCAGCACACGAGCCACCGATGAAACAGCACTGCACAGCTCTGGCGGGCAGAATCATCAGGCTACACTGCTAACGCCGGCAGCACACGAGCCACCGATGAAACAGCACTGCACCGCTCTGGCAGGCAGAATCATCAGGCTACACTGCTAACGCCGGCAGCACACGAGCCACCGATGAAACAGCACTGCACAGCTCTGGCGGGCAGAATCATGAGGCTACACTGCTAACGCCGGCAGCACACGAGCCACCGATGAAACAGCACTGCACCGCTCTGGCGGGCAGAATCATCAGGATACACTGCTAACGCCGGCAGCACACGAGCCACCGATGAAACAGCACTGCACAGCTCTGGCGGGCAGAATCATCAGGCTACACTGCTAACGCCGGCAGCACACGAGCCACCGATGAAACAGCACTGCACCGCTCTGGCGGGCAGAATCATCAGGCTACACTGCTAACGCCGGCAGCACACGAGCCACCGATCAAGCAGCACTGCAACGCTCGGTCCACTGCCCTGGCATGCAGATGACGCAGAGTTGTCCGGCTCAGCTTGGCTCGACTGCTCTCCTTGTGCTTCGATAGCCTTGTAGTGATAGTGACCCCTAAAACTTTGACAGAAAAATAATTGTATTAACTACTAGTGCCATCTAGTTTCGAATAGTAGAACCAGCACGGACAAATTCGATATTTAATTTCCACTACAAATTGTCGTCTGCCTCTGCCGGTCAAATTAATTTCAATTTATTTTCATATAATAATAATAATAATTATGCCTATCTTTATTTTTTATTTTTTTTATGCGAATAGGAAGGCAAACGAGCAAGTGGGTCACCTGATGGTAAGCGATCACCACTGCCCATAGACACCCGCAACCGCGGAGGGATTGCAGATTCGTTGCCAACCTAGTGGACTTATATGAAATGCCTCTTGTGCCCGTACAACACAATACTCAAGTTTCTAATCTTGGTTACAATATTACCAATATTCCACAGTGAGTGAATTTTAGTAAATTTTGCCGACCAATCCCGCAATAAACCTTTCTATACTAAGCAATTCTGCAAGAGGATGCAAGAGGAAATAAAATAAACTCACATCGGTCCATTTTGTATTTGCCATAATTAGCTCTCGTTTGTATTTGTTTATCATATTTTATGCTGACGACACTGCCTCACTTTTTGCGGCTGACTCGGAAACTGAACGAACACGGGTTCAATAACTGGCTTCAACATCATTTCCTGGCTCTTAATGCGGAAAAAACAAATTAAATATATTAAGTTTTCCATGCGCAAACTTACGTCTACGAAACACGGTATGCTCATTCTCGTAAAGTTCCCACGGATAACCAATGTGTGTGTTCCGCTATTAAAATACCTGACCGAATAAAATACTTGGGCATTATAATAGATTTAACACTTTCGTTCAAACATCACATAGTAGCGTTGTGGTAGAATTCGTAAGTTGGTATTCGTCTTTAAAAATTTACGTTATATTGCAGACCCTAAATTATGTAATTTGGCAAGTTTATTTTTCGCTGATGTCAATCAATCATAACTTACTGCATAACCACATGGGGTGGTGCGGGTAAAACACAGGTACTAGCCATCGAGAGAGCTCAGAGAGCTATTCTTAAGGTGTCTACCTATATTATTTATAATTATAATTAGTGCCTATAGTACTTAAACAGCACGCAGCCCTTCCCTATACCACTGAACTAATAGCTAAGAGACGAAAAGACTTACTTTGCTATCAGATAATAGGACCCAAATTTGCTTTAACGCAAAAATTCTTTGTTTTCTTAGGACTGCTTTATAATAGGTTAAATGCAATTTCTCCCATTTGTCCTTACAATTTCAATAAATGCAAGAAAATTCTCCAATAACTTCAAAGTATGTCATACGAATGATACAGAGAATTAATTATTAGTTGTAAAGTAGATAATGTTTGTAACCTTTATTTTTATTGGATTTTAATTTTAGATTATTATTTATAAGATATAATCATAGTTTTAATTTAATAATTTGTTTATGTTTGTTGTTAAGGAATTCTGTTTAAGTACTCATTTTCCCTGGTATTTGTTTATTTATATTTAAAAGCCATTTTTTGGCTCTTATAGCCTGAAACACAGGATTCCTAGTTCAGTCACATGAGTTGTTAACTTAGATTTAAAAGGGAACTGTTCTTAGTTATATTTTTGTAAAAACATTTATGAATAAATTATCTTTATCTTTATCTTTATTGGCCACCTCCTTACTTGAGACCAACAATATTCCACCAAGCTTGTATTTTAAAAGCATAATATACATTCAGTATTTAAGCAGGCTGTAACAGCTCATTAGTAAGTATCCCAAACAAGTAAACAAGGCACAGATTAAAAAAAATCATGATAAGCTCAGGTCTATTATTGAGCAATCAACTCTGCAATCACAATTTGTAAATCAAACAAACAAAACCATTCTTGTTATTATCATGTTGAATCATATTTTGCTTTTGCCATGCCAAACAAAAGAGCTACAATCTTTTAATAATATTAATGTGATTCAACAACTTGCTCAAATTTTTATGAAAGTACTTGCACAACAACTTGCAATAACTTGTCATTGTCACATCCAATACATAAATCAAAATAATAGTATCAACCAGAGTACCGCAATGTTTTGACAGCTGAAATTTAAAAAAACCGGGCACAAAGGGTTCCGTACCATTATCTATAAATATCCACTAACCAGTGTAAGCAGAGCTCTGCTCCAAAGCAAAATGTACGCAGTGTGGGGGTCACTTCATTTAATTTCATTTTAAATATTAATTTTATTCTGTTTTTAGTATTTGTTGTTATAGCAAATCAATGCAAATTACTTCCAATATCACCTAGTAAATAAAGGTAAGCCTCCTTCAGTTTATGCCCAATACATTATTATTATTATTATTGCGCATTATCATTATTATTTCGCACAAGCTTGGTTATCTTGCACGTGAGTAGCGGAGTAGTAGGTACACAGCAAAGTCTCCGAAATGTAATAGTACATTACAGACCTAGGGCGTTGAATTCGTAATTGTCCCAGATCGCAGGTGTTTGTGGCCCGAACCGAAGGTGAGGGCCATAAATATGCGATCTGGGGCTTTACGAATTACCGCCCGTGGTTTGTATAAAGTTTTACGTCTTGCCTTGGACAGGAAGTGAGATTTTCTGTCCGCGAAGCGGGCGTAAAATCCCAATTACGGTCAAGGGTGACGTAAAATCAAAAGGCTCTACTAGCACCATTTATTGAAGGGCAACTGACGATAAAAACCACAGACACACAGATCGTAGGCAAAAAAACAAAGTTCCTAGGCAAAAATGCTGAGCAATTTTTTGTATCAGTGTATTGAACACATTTTTACTCACCGATTTTTGTTTTTTTTACGGTACGCATCGCCTATAACATGATTCCTAAGATTTTCGCCCATTCTCTCGATGAGCTTTTACCATCTGCGCGGGCAGAGAAGCAGCTGGTACATTCTATGTTTTTTCGTTACTCCCAGACCCGTGGAGAAAAATAATAATTTTATAAAAAACATATGAGAATGAACAAAGACTCTTTTACATGTCTTTTTTTGAAACAACCAGCGCATTTGGATAGACAATCATTTCCAACGAGAATGCGCCGCAAGAAACTTGGCACAGTATTTTTTCAAAATAAAATACACTATCTACAACTTTTAAATTAAAGGACGTATAAGGTCTCCAAGTTAAGTAGGTACCTGCCCTAAATTATATTAGTTTATAGTAAAGATGTATAAAGTCTCCACTGGTCAAGCTAAAACAAAATGTATCAAAGGAAAGAAGAAAAAAAGAACTACCTACTTAAGTAGGTAATTAATAATAATTTAAGTTCAATGGAGGTGTAAACGCCTATAATACATTGCCGGCCGTGATGCGAACGGGTTAGAAGTCGTCGACCCAGGCCTTATACTCCGAAATTCGATTTTCGAAGTTCGTTTCGTGCCGTTCCGTTCTCACTAATAGTTATTAATTTGAGAGTAAGAGGGACGGCATGATACGAACTTTGAAAATCGAATTTCGGAGTAGCCCCCCTGTGCCGCAGTTTTTCTTGCAATTCTAATCATGGCTGTATGGTTACGCCTTTGTTTACTTGTTGTTTTTCTCGGTACTTGCAGCCAAATATCAAACAAGTTTTCCTTAACAAAACTTTGCAGCGTATGCAGCCAACCAAGATGCATTTGTTGACGCCTTTTTAGAGTTACATAGTCACAATTGCAAAACGGAAATGTTAAAGTTTGTCTTGACCGTCTGTTTACCTGGCTGTCTATATGTCGCGGGAATTTTATTCAGAAACTATGATACGGACTGAAACTTTCGGTCTTTTTTTTGTAAACACTAAGTAACCTGCATGTTTTTGTAATCGAAAAAAAAGTTTTTCACTTCTCATGCTCAAAAAGTTCGACTTTATGCTGGATGTAGGCTGCATAAAATGGCATTTTATGCACTTGTGCATAAAGTACAATCTTCGTCTAATAAGACCCAGACAATCGGGTGCCAACAGCCACAAACAATCACTAAAACTTTACGACAGCATATTTTGTTTATTTTTTTAAGTTTTTTTTTTATAATAATCTGCGGTCTATTAAACTGTTTAACTAGTACCTAAAAATGTAACAATAATTTGACAAGTTATTATTGAAACAAATAAGTACGTACATGAAAAATAAAACTTTTTAAAATATAAATCAACACTTACCTACTCGAACCTTACCGCAGTATCACGTTTAAAAAAAAAGAAAAAAAAAGTTAATTGGCGGGAACTCAGGCGGGAACGTCCTATTTTCTCTTAGTAGGATTTATGTTGCAATTTGTTACTGTTTTACGATTAATATTCAATAATTTCGTCAAGTGAAGAGGAAATAACACTGACTCCTAACACAGTCAATTTGCCAGGAAAAACCATTAAATATATCGAATTGTTCCAATGTCACATTTAATTTTAATTATTTTTTTACAATGTTTTTGTTTTGTTTCTTCGCAATCTAAGTGAAAAGCAGAGTGTATAACTCGTTCATAAAACCCATTTTCCCCTCGACGTGTCTATCCACCCTCGCCGTACCGGCTCGGGTGGCTATTTGAACGTCTCGGGTAAAATGGATTGTTTTATGCTCTCGTTGTACAATCTACTATTTAAATGGAGTGTCCCATACACGTAACGTAACCGAGGAAGAGAACTTTTTTTGATCTTACGATAGTGTGATGGATGTGGAAAGATTAAGGTCTTTCCTTTTTCTTGTCATTTTAATATTTTTTTAAAGTATTAACATTTTTGTTTAAAGTGAAATATTGAAAAAGCTGTAAGCTCCTAAAATTGTAAAGGATAGACCAAAGAACCCTTCTACAAGTTCACTTGGCCTACTTTGTGTGTATACTCGCTAAGCACTCGCGACCTTGTCGAATGTTAATTATAATAAAAACATTTATTGAATTTAAGTATATTTCTTTGCGAATCCGTTGAGGAAAACGCGTAACGTATTCGTAGAAGCGTGGACTTGACGTGATAAGATCTCGAGTAGGTAGCAATTGTTATTATTGTTCTTGTTAAGGAAGAAACGGCCGCAGGTGAAAACAAAGTTATACTTAGGACATACTGAAAGATTCTGGAACTGACCACTTATAAAAAGAAACTTAAAAAAGCAATAAGTAATAGGACTTGAAAAATCAACTGGCAGTATTTTTAATTTGTGAGTGTCATTTGTTTTTTCACCGTGGCGTTGTTGGATTGAAATTTGTGTGTCGCTGTTGCAATTAATTTAGGTCGTGAAATTTTTCGATCCGTGATTTTTAACGATTTCCGATGCGGCTTAAGTCAGCAACAGAGTTGTTAAAGACTGTTATTGGCATTTGGTGATGAAGCCCCATGTCGTATAGTCTATTTATTTTAGCTACATACTAAAATGACATTACCTGTGTTGCCTGTTTTTTGCAATTCAAAAATAGTGATGTGCCACCACTATCGAAAGTTGACGATAAATTAAATTTAGTATAAATTTTTGTATGTATAAGCTAGTGTAATAAACTAATAAACCTTTAATTTTGCTTGATTATGATACAATCGTATTTTTTTCTTAAAATATAACATGACCAAACCTCTTGTATTCAGACCACAAACATTGTCGATGGTTTCGAGTACACCACTAAACAATAAAAGCTGGTATCATTATTTCACAATTTGACATTTGCAATTGTCAATTTAGTATCTAGCTAAAATAAATAGACTTTAGCTCTGTATATTCGTGGTTTAGTGCGTTTAGAGGAGGACGTGACCATCTTTATGACGAACTAGCAGCCCGTCCCGGCTTCGCACGGGGTAGACAATTATTTATTTTTGGCAATTTGGATATAAAACACTTTTTTTCACAAATATTTTTATTTGTATTAAAAAAAAATCCCACAGTTATATTTGTGTAAAATGAAAAAAGTTGTTGTAGTGACATAACTACAATAGTTGTACATATGCTACCGCGGAGTTTTTTGTAGACATTATGATGTTCTTCAATATTGTTGTACATTATTTTGTTCTATCGCTAATAGTTTCGGCAGCGCATTCGACGAAAGACATTTTAAGACTCATTTTTCTACACCTTCGGTTACATTGTTCACATTTTACCAAGGATCCCTAATTTTTTTCAAAATGAAATGTAGCCTATGTCAAATTGGAAGAATGTAGCATTCTATTGGTGAAAGAATTTTTTAATTCGGCCCAGTACTTTTTGAGCCTATTCATTACAAACATACAAACATACAAAAATAGGTACAAATCTTTCCTCTTTATAATATTAGTGTAGATGTAGATGTAGATGTAGATGAACGTGAAGGCCGGCCACCGACCGCGGTTACTGATATTAATATTAATACTGTACGAGAACTAATTGCAACTGACAAATAAATTACATGTCAAAAAATTCGTACTACCTTAGGCATTGAACTGAGCAAGGTGCAAAAGATATTGCACTTGCATCTGAAGGTTCAGAATCTTTGCACTCGCTGGATACCGCATAATTCATCGGAAGACTAGGAACGACTGCGTGTAGAGTATGTACCGCCAAATAATAATAAAAAACCGGTCAAGTGCGAGTCAGACTCGTGCGCCGAGGGTTCCGTATCATTATCTATAAATATCTATAAATCAGTGTAAGCAGACCCCTGCTCCAAAGCAAAATTTACGCAGTGTAAGGTCACTTTATATTGGTCACTGATATATTATACAGACATACATACATATTTACGGTTTTCGCAATTTTTCCTTTATCTGTGCTATGAAACGTTACTTTGTACCAAATTTCAAGATTCTGAGTTTACAGGAAGTACCCTGTAGGTTTTGATTCCCTTGCGAGTTTCGAAAATTTGCGGCGTAAACGCCTGTATCTTTTGATTGCGTGGCTTAGAAGTTTGATTTTTTCACAGCTATAAGGGACAGTAGACTTGAGTATTTGATATAAATTTCAACTTGATAAGTACCTCCACGCGCTCCTGAGAAAAAGGGTCTTGACAGACGGACGGACGGACGGACGAAAAGACAACAAAGTGATCCTATAAGGGTTCCGTTTTTTTCCTTTAGAGGCGTACTCTTATTTAATAGTATCCAGAAACTTTCAGTACCTATGGCCCACGTCTACGTACTATTTCACTGTGGCTTTTTGAAACGTCTTCAGCATTAGTATAAACCTCTCTTCCCTGAGGTACAAGATCCAGGCAATTAAGTCAAAGGTGTTGGGTTCTAACCCGTCGTAGGAACGTCGATTCGATTTCTGCAAGGCATCATACCAATCTAACTGTATTAGGGTGCGACCAAACCGCCGCGTATACGCAGTGACGTGTCGTATGCGTTACGTTTTCTCACCGTTTCTTCATACATTTTGTTGCGATTCCGTAACGTCACCGTTTTTTTTGCGGCGGTGTGGTCGCACCCTTAAGAATAAGAATAAGAATAATTTATTTGCCAGAACAGGCACACAATTAAAATAAATACAAGATATTGATGTATTTTTCTACATTATATAAGTATGTTTATCCGTTGCCTGGTACCCATAGTACAAGCTTTGCTTAGTTTGGGACTGGCTCAATTGGTGTAATTTGTCCCATGATATTTATTTATTTATTTATTTCAAGTAGGTACCTACAGTAAGTCATGAGAGAACGACAAGCAAATCTTAATTTTTAAATAAATTTAATTCATTCGAAAACAAAATGCAATAAAGTTTAATAGGTAATATAAATAATGAAACAAAGCAAGATTTTAAAACAGACTAATAGTATTTACTACTAATTATAAAAGGCATCGAGCCCAAGACGCTGGCCGCATTGCCTCTCTGAACTGCCTATTCCTAGCTTTAGAGATACTCGTAGGTAAGCGCCAGCCCTAGGGTCACCTGTGGATTACAAAATAGTTTTTTCTTTAAATTTAATTCGCTAAGTTCTTCCTACCGTAACGCACCGCCTCACGGTTACTTAAAATTCCCTAGGTACGACGGACTGACGCACAGACGAAAAACCAGACATGATAATGAACTGTAATAAGTAGATGTAATAGGTACTCGTAATACGGGTTCCCGGTACTTTACTCAAGTATGGTATGTGTTGTAACTGGCTAATCAATATTATTTTTATTGAAGTTTGAATATTTTAGTTTCCTATTGTGTTCGTTTGACTTTGTCACTCCTTATTAAAATCTCTATACAAACACATCATCTTTTACTGTTTATTTACAAAATAACGCTATATAAAGCTCATAAGAATCCCAACACGTTATCAGCACGAAGAGCAATAGAAGAGAAAGCGTTTATTTGTGCAGTAATATTTTTAAATGTGTTATATTTTTGTGTGATCGGAAAAATAAAAGTTCTGTGAAAAATGTCACATGAAAGTGGAGATTGTAATGTTTACAAACAGCAGTCAGCAGTTCCCTCATTCTACCTAAGAAGTAAAGATGGATATCCGACATGGAAATTTAAAATGAGTAATTTTCTTATCCATGAGGATTTATGGTGTACCATAATTGGTTATCCTGAAGGCGATAACACATCAACATCTCAAAAGGTAAGAAATGACAGTAAGGCATTGGCCAAGATATGCTTAACAGTAGATGGTGCAGCTATAACTCACGTAAAACGAGCCAAAACTGCAGCCGAAGCGTGGAAGTCTTTGCAGAAAGCCTACGAGGATAAGGGAATGGGACGTAGACTAGCTTTAGAGCGTAAACTATACAGGTTAAGTCTTTCAGACTTTGAGAATATCGAGGTGTATATTAATGCAGTTCTTTCAACCGCACAAGACCTGGCAGATATTGAAAAGGAGATAGACGATGAGTCAATTGCAGCTATCCTTCTAGGAGGTTTAACACCAAAATACGAACCTCTGGTTATGGCTATTGAAAATTGTGACAAACCTGTTACGACTGATTTGGTAAAAGCGAAACTTTTAAATGAGATGTCGAAAAATGAAGCTATACCAGTAAATACAGTTTTCCAAATCAAAGTGTCCAAAGTAAATACAAAGCAGAAGAAGAAGAAAAATGTGATTGTATGTTACGATTGTAAAGTACCAGGGCATAAAAGACCTGATTGTCCTTTAAGAAACAAGGCTAATGTAGCGAACGAAGAAGGTCAAGAGAAGAGGATTACATCTTTTACAGCTCTGAATACTTCTGGTTCCGGTACTGATTTATGGTACGTTGATTCGGGTGCGACTAAGCACATGACATCTAGACGGGATTGGTTCCAAAATCTTACAAACTTAGATAATGGAAACGTTACTGTCGCGAATGGTGAACAAATCAAATGTTGTGGAGTTGGAAATATATCTATAAATACACCAGATAAAACTGTAGACATGATACGTGATGTTGCTTTTGTACCAGAATTAAAAGCTAACTTGTTATCTGTTCAGAAAGCAGTTCAAAAAGGTTTTATATGTATTTTTGATATTAATGGTTGTACTTTTTACAAAAATGATGCTAATTTTTATGTTACAGGTGATTCGGTTCTACATGCTTCGCCTTGTGGTGGTTTGTACACTCTAGATTGTACTGTTAATATACCCCGGGCAAATGCAACACAACATGAGCACTCTGACGGTCTGAGTAACTACAAACTCTGGCATAAACGGTTAGGGCACTTATGTCGTATTGGCATGACTGGTTTGAAGAATCATCAGGTAGGTATAAACTTTACCGAGGTAGACAAAAGTAACTGCATCGCTTGCGTAGAAGGTAAACAAGCTAGAAAACCTTTTAAGAAGATATCATATAATAAGGCATCTTCACCTTTGGAATTGGTCCATAGTGATCTTTGCGGACCAATGGCCACGTCATCCTTTCAAGGAAACAAATACGTTTTAATTTTTGTAGATGACTATACACGAAAGATTTTTGCTTATTTTATTAATTCTAAGACAGAGGTAAGGAACAAGTTCTGTTTATTTCGAGCTTTTGTTGAAAAACAGTTAGGCTCTCATATAAAGGCTATTAGAACAGATGGCGGCAAAGAATATGTAAATAAAGAGTTTGCTGATTATCTCGCTTCTAAAGGGATCCAGCATCAAACTACTATGAGGTACAGTCCATCTCAAAATGGGACCGCGGAGCGCACTTTTCGCTCAATAGTAGAGAAGGCAAGATCGATGTTAGCTGAGAGCTCGTTGCCTAAAGCATACTGGCAAGATGCATTCACCGCAGCTGTATACTTGAAAAATAGGTCCCCTCATAGAGCTTTAAATGGACAAATACCGTATGATAGATGGTGTGGTCGTAAAAGTGACTTAAGTCATCTAAGAGTATTCGGATGCAGAGCTCTTGTTCATATACCTGCATGTCTCAGAAAGAAACTAGATTTGAAAGCTGAAGAAGCTATATTTGTTGGATATTCAGAGGATCCAAATACTTATTTATTCCGTGATCCTGAAAATCCAAGAAGAGTATTAAAATCTAGAGATGCAACTTTTTTTGAGAATCGTTTTACATCCCTTAAGCAAAAAGAATCACATTCACAGGTTGAATCCAGTCCAATTTTATTATTTGACACAGATGAAGGACGATCTGATGAAGGAGGATCTCAATATTTCGACTGTATTGACAGCTCTAGTTCAGCTGCTGAATCGTCTGTTCCTGTAAATCCAGTGACAATCGACACCGAGTCTGAGAACGTTCCAGTGAGTATGGAGGCAGATGCAGTAAATGTGGAACATCCAGAAGTTCCATGTGAGCCGAGATATCCCTCAAGGAATCGGAAACGACCTGATTATCTTACGTATCAAGTGTCAATTAACGATGTGGATGAACCAACCAGTTATTATGAAGCTATTCATTCAGATGATGCTGCAAAGTGGCAGGTAGCCATGAATGATGAGCATAATTCTTTGATGAAATTCCATACCTGGGAGCTAGTGGATAGAGCAAACAAAAAGGTTATACCTTGCAAGTGGATATACAAAGTGAAGAAAGATGCTTACGGCAATATTACAAAATATAAGGCAAGACTCGTTGTAAAAGGTTATAGTCAAACTAAAGGTGTTGACTATCATGAGACTTTTGCACCTGTAATACGTCATTCTTCCCTACGAACCTTATTTGCATTAGCTGCAGAACTTGGTTTAAAGATGAGGCATATGGATGTGGATACTGCATTCCTTAACGGCGACTTACAAGAGGAGGTCTACATGGAGCAACCTCTTGGTTTTGCAGAAAAAGGTCAAGAAAATAAGGTTTGCTTATTAAGAAAATCCCTTTATGGCCTTAAACAGGCTCCACGTGCTTGGAATAAAAAATTAAATGACACACTTTCACAAATAGGTTTTATTGGAATGCCATCTGAACCTTGTGTGTATACAAAACTTTTTGACAAGGAACTTTGTATTCTAGGTATCTATGTAGATGACCTAATTGTCTATTATTCATCTGACAAGATATTTGAGAATGTCAAAAATGATCTGTCAAAACATTTTTCACTTAAAGATTTGGGTTATTTGAAATCTTATTTAGGTTTGCAAATAGAAAGCAATAAAGATTGCATAAAAGTGAGTCAGTCGAATTTCATATTGTCAATGTTGGAAAAGTTCAATATGAGTGATTGCAAATCGGCGACTACTCCTTTAGCACAGACTAAATTACAAAAGAATTCAAATGGTGAGTTACCGTTATTACCGTATCAAAACCTTATAGGTAGTCTTATGTATTTGGCAGTAAACTCACGTCCTGATATCGCATACGCGGCTAGTTATCTAAGTCAGTTTAACACTTGTTTTACCAAAGAACATTGGAATGCTGCGAAACGGGTTTTACAGTACCTAAAAGGTACATTACAGTATTCCTTAATTTACAGAAAAACAGGAAAAGACCTGATAGGTTATGCCGATGCGGATTGGGCTAATTGTCCGATTGATAGGAAGTCGTACACGGGCTTCGTGTTTAAGTTAGCTGACGGACCAGTGGCTTGGGAAGCTAAAAAACAGCCCACGGTGGCGCTGTCGTCCACAGAGGCTGAGTACATGGCGCTTTCATCAGCTACAAAGGAAGCGTGTTACTTACGTCGATTTATATCGGAAATTACAGGTAAACTTAGCTCAGTTAAGTTGTTGTCGGACAGTCAGAGTGCTATTAACTTAGTTCATAATCCTGTGCACCACAGCAGGACGAAGCATATAGATACTCGATTTCACTTTATACGGGAAAAGGTGTCCGACTGTACCGTTAATTTAGATTATTTAAAGAGCAGCGACATGCCTGCAGACATTTTAACAAAGCCTCTTGGGCCTGTTGCACATAGGAAATGTACAATTAGCATAGGTTTAGTTGTATAGTTTGTTTTTCTTAGAATAATTTTGATTAAGGGGGAATGTTGTAACTGGCTAATCAATATTATTTTTATTGAAGTTTGAATATTTTAGTTTCCTATTGTGTTCGTTTGACTTTGTCACTCCTTATTAAAATCTCTATACAAACACATCATCTTTTACTGTTTATTTACAAAATAACGCTATATAAAGCTCATAAGAATCCCAACAGTATGTATTATTTGTTAGCCGACTCGACCCGAAAGGAAGATTAATCGCGTAGGTATTTTCTCTAGTCATTTACCGCGATGAGTGAAAATTTACCATCAGCGCGGGAAGAGAAGCTACTGCACGGCAGGTACATTCTATGTTTATCTTTGGTCCCAGATCAACATGAAAGTATTTTATTTACTTACTAGCTTCTGCCTGCGACTTCATCTGCGTAGAATTATACTTCCATCGGTATAAACCTTCCTCTTGAATCACTATCTATTAAAAACAAACGCATCAAAATACGTTGCGTAGTTTTAAAGATCTAAGCATACATAGGACAGACAGACAGCGGAAAGCGATTTTGTATTATACTATGTAGTGATGATGATAACTAGCTGTTGCCCGCGAGTTCGTCCGCGTAGAATAATTTGTATCCCAGCCAGCTTGACTTTTTCCAACACAACAAATTTTCGTTATATTTCAACCAATTTACACAAACCTTGACAAATTATATACAATACCTAAACTTTCTTCGTTAATTTTATCAATTGGTTAAAACCGCATTAAAATTCATTCAGTAATTTTTTGAATACATCGTGAACTGACAGACATGGCGGAGGAGTTTGTTTTATAATATATGTAGGTACTTATTATTTATGTTATGTTAATCCAATTTATCTCAGAAATATATAACTTGTTAGACAATTATAAAGCATTTGCAACACATTCTATTAATTCCTCAGTATTTATTAGCATTTATAATTAATTGTAAAGTTACAATGAATCAAAACAAGTGTTATTACCAGGAATAAGACGTTCATTACGAAATCTCCTCGAAGCTCTAAGCTTGGTCCATACTTTTTGCAAAGCTTTTATAAAAAGTTCCACGGTTAGTCCATCATAACGCTTGGTTAGGTCCATATAAAAAAGCTGTAATAATATCCACTTACAACTTGTTTGTCGATCGGTGCTAGATCGATTCGTGTCGTAGGGTTCTGAGAACAAGATAAATAAGGTAAAAAAGGTACTTAAGTCAATGCTTTATTGTACAAATATAAAGAAACAGATTCAAATCCAAATTCAAATGCCGAAACATGGACACTCGCTGTAGGGCTGGTCCACAAATTTAAAGTTGCTCAGCGTGCTATGGAAAGGGCTATGCTCGGAGTTTCTCTAAAAGATCGAATTCGTAACGAAGTGATCCGACAGAGAACCAAAGTTATCGACATAGCCCATCGCATTAGCACGCTGAAGTGGCAATGGGCCGGTCATCTAACCCGACGAACCGATAACCGTTGGGGTAGACGAGTTCTTGAGTGGAGACCACGGATCGGCAAACGTAGCGTAGGACGTCCTCAGACTCGGTGGAGCGAGGATCTTCGCAAGGCGGCTGGCAAGAGCTGGATGAGAGTGGCCGAGGATCGTGCTCAGTGGCGTGCTATGGGAGAGGCCTATGTCCAGCAGTGGACGAATATAGGCTGATGATGATGATGATGATGATTCAAATCACAAAAACACTAAATATAGCAGCCATACAACCCATAGCAGGTCGACCTGAAGGATGAGGGGATCCGGCTTCGATTCCCGGCCATAGCTTTACTTTTAGGATTATTCTACGTGTTCTAATTCTCAGTATCTTTTAGAAACTTAATATTATTTATTTATGGTCTCTAAGTCAGGGACGGTCCGGGGGAAAAAAAACCACAAGGTTGAAACGACATAAGTAGTCGTACTAGTTAGATTAATTAGTTAAGACGTTGCAACTCAATTTTTAACCGCTTCAAATGGTCCTATTGACTTGCAAGTTATCGTACACTTCATTAACAAAATATAATTTTCACCTATAGGTACTTGCTTATACGGTTTGACCTTGTCCTGTTCAGTGTCGAAAAATTTAAGAGACCAGGTATAATGGGCCGAAAATAAATTAATCTCAAGTAAGTTCCGTAGCAAGTCAACAAGAAATTTAAAGTACTATAAACTACTACTACTACTTCTACTACTTAGTACTTTTTTTTTAAAGTAAGTACTTTTGTTTTTTTCTTTCTTTCTTTCTTTTTTTTTAGTTTTTTCCTATTTCTATTTCTTTTATTTTTTCCTACTTATTACATAAACACTGTACATACATAAATCACATCTCTATCCCAGCCTAAAGTCTAAGTAAGTAAAGGCCATGTTTAGCATGATTGTGGGCGTATAGGGGGAAGAGGGAATCGGGAATCGAAATAGTGATGGGTTGTTAGCCGCATCGCTCACAACATGATTGCTAAAACTTTCGCCCATTCCGTCGATGGGCTTTTACCGTCTGCGCGGGAAGTGAAGCAACTGGTACATTCTATGTTTATTCTTTACTCCCAGATCAGCATAGAAGATGCTTAAAGTATTCGATGTGATAGCACCGGTTTAGCCTTTACAACCTTAATATTCCCCTGATTTCTATCACTGAAGAAAAGAACGGAAGAAACGAACAAAAGAACGAAAGAGTCAATTATTTCGTTTCTTCTGTGCTTCTAGTTTCATAATGTAGTTATTTGACAGGGTGTTTAGAATAAACATGATCGAAGAAGTACGTTATTGGGGATGAGAGCGAGTATTGGACAGTGATGCTCGATGCAGCTTGCACTGGCTCTCGATCAACATTATTTTTCATTCATGTTTATTCAGCGGCAACTGTCAAATAGGTTATAAGAAACTAGGAGCACTGTATTTTGCTTTGCCTTTAAATTAGCAGAATATCATTTTTTACGATTTGATTAGGTACCTACTTACTGCAATTAATAGAAAAAGCGCAGTTCTGTCTGTCTAGCAGTTTCTTACGATGTTTCACGCGTCTAAAAAGTAGGAAGTAAATATTGTAAACAATTACTTTTAAATTCAGGCAGTAGAGGTCATGCATTCACACTCAGGCACGTTAGAATTATTCTTTAAAATTAAATTCAATATTGCGGCCCGCATTAGTGTTTATATCGTAATTTTAGATTGATTGTACGGTCAAGAAATTTAATTGACCCAACGAGGAACCTTTTCTCATAAAACGTTATAGCGACATCGCATACTTAACCAAGAAAATCGTTTACTATAAAAAGGTTCCATGGTAGGTTGAAAAATTCCTTGATTGTACATCCATCAAAGAACCAAATGAACCCTAAAAAAACTATGATATCCTGCAAAAACTTGCGCGTACGTAAAAACTGAAGATCGCAAACACTCGGAGTATGACATAAGCTAGCTGTGTGGTGGTATAAAAGATAGGTCGGAAGGCGATTCGGCACAGTTCAGCAATATGGCTCGACTAGTGCTCGCCTCCTGCGCCTTAGGGCTCCTTGTCTGCGCCCACGCAGCCCCAGGTAAACAGTCACTTGTTTATACACGACCGTATTGACCGTATTTGCACAAAAATCCCCGCTCCCACAGTTCCAAAATGTTTGGAATTGTTTTTGTTCGAATGTAAGGTTGACCTCCAGAAAAACTGTTAAACCGGGGCTAAAAAATAACATTAGCTCAGTGAACGTTCTGCGGGTTTGGATTTCGGCACAAAGAGTAGCCAAAGCCATGGCGATGGTTATTTTTTAGACCCGGTCATATGTAGACAATATTCTTGTATGTATGTGTACAAGCACTTGCCGGCATGGCAACTAAATACCAGGATGTGGTCAAATGTTAGGTAGCTCTTGTTTGCAAATTACAACCACTTTGTTATTTGCATGCTAGGTACTGCAATGCAAGTGGTTAGCACTTTTAAATGTAAATAACATTGATGTCACGTTTATTGAATTAATATGGTCATTGTGTTATACGAATATTTTTAAATGTACTTGTGTCCTCTACAAATACATAAAAGGAGTCTGCCACGAATCGTGTTTACCTATCACAGAAACATGAAATTCTACTGTCCACGATTGCATTCCCTTAATGCAAATCCAATGTCATCCACAAAAAAGTTAGTCTTAGTTAGCCTCTTAGTGTGCCAAATCGAATTTTATTACAGTTTTCTCCTGCCTTGTTAGTTAAGAGACAAGTAGGCACCTTTAAGAAATAGGTTTCCCCAAACAGTTGCCTTTTAGAATCGGTAAAAGGGACGAAATGTAGCCACTCGTCAAGCGATCCGTTTTAGGTTTATCAGATGATATGTAACGATATATGTTTTCACAGGCTACGGCGGGGGTGGTAACAACCACGGCGGCGGTGGCTCTAGCGGTGGTTTTGGAGGAGGCGGCGGCGGTGGAGGCGGTTTCGGCGGAGGCGGTGGCTTCGGTGGAGGCGGCGGCGGTGGCAAAGGCGGCGGCGGTGGATTCGGCGATGGCGGATCTAGTGGACACGGAGGCGGCGGCGGCCTAGGGGGCGGTGGTGGCAATGGAGGTGGCCACGGAGGCGGTGGTGGCCTTGGAGGCGGTGGTGGCAACGGAGGTGGCCACGGAGGCGGTGGTGGCAACGGAGGCGGTCACGGAGGCGGTGGCGGCCTTGGAGGCGGTGGTGGCAACGGAGGCGGTCACGGAGGCGGTGGCGGCCTTGGAGGCGGTGGTGGCAATGGAGGCGGTCACGGAGGCGGTGGCAACAGTGGCTTCGGAGGCGGCGGCTCTGGTGGCCATGGAGGCGGTGGCAACGGTGGCTACGGAAGCAACGGCGGTGGTTTCGGCGGCTCCAGTGCTAAGGCCAGCGCAAGCGCAAGCGCAAGCTCCAGCGCAGGCGGTGGCTACAAGAGCGGAGGATACGGGTGAGTGGGACAATAAGCGATTTACTGATACCTAGGTACTACCTTAGAAATTATAATTGAAAAAAAAAACTAGCTAAATAAAAAACTAAACTAAAACTAATCTTAAAAAAAATGAAATTCTATGTCATTTTTAGGGGTCTCTATCGTTTGCCCGAATTTCATATGCCATAAATGTATTGTTTGCCATAATGATCATTTTCCATAACCCTATTTTCTCTTTATTTGTTAATTATTCAGGATTGTTATGAAACAAACCTAACCTAACCTATAGAGTTCTACAGGATTGCCATTACAATGCTCCTGAAAAATTACAGTTTCAGAGAAAAAAAGGGTTATGGCAAATGATCATTATGGCAAACATTACATTATGGCATATGAAATTCGGGCAAAAGAGGGGCTCCGCATTTTTAGTAATGGCAACGTACCTACTAAAGATTACTTTTAATTAAATAATTTTAAAAGTACCATTGATTAAGTCCCTGAAGAGTTTCAGGGCTCATTAAATTTGAATGAGATTTTTTTCATAGATGGTATTTTGAGATTTTAGGGAAATAAAGCATTGTTATTGAACGTGCCTTCTTGAGTAGGTACACTAACGTTTTTTTTTTTGTTTTAGCCGTTAACACTTGACCTGTTGATGCCAGAATCGATGAAAACCCCAAAATGCACAATGTGATAAAATAGATTTACTATTGCCATAATGCTGTAGATATGTATGAAATATATGTAATGTTATTTTCTGTAAAGTTGTCATTTTATTCCCTACAACTCTCATTAATACACAAAGTATTTACTTTCCTGTATTACTTACCTTCCTTAATTTAATAAGATGGGCTCTAGGGTAGGGCAAGTGGAGCGGCCGCTCTGGGAGCCAAGAAGCCAGGTGGTAGGGGGTGCCAAAATCAGGTGGCGTAGGGCGCTAAGCAACTTGGCGGGGGAAGGAGATGCCGTCGACCAAAGGGCGCCGAAAGACAACCTCTCTCTACTCTAGTTTTTATGTATGATGTAAAGCTAGAATTTGTAGAGCTATGTACTAGCTTATGGACATAGACCTACAAATTGTTTTTCATCACCTCATCACTGCCTGCCTGCCCTGGCGACACCACTGGGTTTTTCTTACTCAGAATCGTTACGCTATCGATTCCCATAGAAGAAAAAAAGTGTCCCAGATTTTACTATGGTTTTTTTTTCTATTCGTCACGTTACATACATGTTTAAAAAGCAACGTGCAAAAAGGTGACCAACTGGAATGGAAGTTTTGGGACACATTTTTTTCTTGTATGAGAATATTGAGAATCGATAGTGTAAACGATACTGAATAAGAAAAACTTTTGAAAGAAAAAAAATGTGCAAGTTTACCCACGACAAACTTCTAATGAGATTTCGCACATGAATTCCGAAAAGCTCAGACACGCTAGTCCGGATTCGAGCAAACGACCCTCTGCTTGAGAGGCCATAGGTCAAACCACTAAGCTATACACCAGCGAGGCAGTTCAATGATGTATATGAAGTCTCCAATACTGTGCCCGGGTAGACACCGGGTGTGCCTTCAGGACACGTCACCAGCTGAGCAGTGGGACGCAGGGACCGAAACCGTTATTGATTACCTGTTAATATTGTTCCAATATCGTTATTTTATTTCGTTCCATAATATACCTATTTGTTTTAGCCATGTATTAGCATTTTATTAAGGCAGGCGTTACTTTGCGGAGGTCTATTTCAATGACCAAAAAATATTTACCTTGCTACTCCGCTACTCACATGCAAGATAACCAAGCCTGTGCGAAATATATATAGTTATGTTTTTCATGCTAAATAAAATTTAACTATTTAATTTATTCGTAACCATGAGCATAACCCATTAACTGTGGGTCGGTCTTGAACAGTCTAGTCTAGAACACAATTTGACTTCACTCGATTATTTGCCTAGATCTTAAAGTGACTATACAGGGTGTATCAGATAGCCCCTAACAATAATCAGCTGGGGTATATAACCATAGCTACAGAAGCTAAAAAAAATATTTAAAAAAAATTGGAGTAAATTTTTTTTTTTTTTTTCTATAGGAATGGTAGTATTAACTGCAATCATTCTATCATCATCATCAGCCTGAAGACGTCCACTGTTGAACAAAGGCCTCCCCCTTAGCACACCATACTGAACGACAAGTCGCCACCTGCATCCACCGGTTTCCCGCAACTTTTACGATGTCGTCAGTCCACCTAGTGGGAGGCCTGCCAACACTGCGTCTTCCGGTTCGCGGTCGCCACTCGAGAACTTTTCTTCCCCAACGGTTGTCTGTTCTACGAGCGATGTGGCCTGCCCATTGCCACTTCAACGTACATACTCTTCGAGCTATGTCAGTTACTCTACTTCTTCGGCGAATCTCTGTATTGCGGATTCTGTCGCGCAAAGAAACTCCGAGCATAGCTCTCTCCATAGCTCGTTGAGCGACTCTGAGCCTTTCCAATAAGCCAGCAGTCAAAGACCTCGTCTCAGAGCCATAAGTCATCACTGGCAACACGCACTGATTATAGACTCTAGTCTTCAGGCACTGCGGGATTTTGGACGAGAAGATATCGTGAAGTTTCCCGAACGCTGCCCATCCGAGTTGGATTCTCCGAGCGACCTCTTTGTCAAAGTTGGACCTGCCTAACTGGACAATCTGTCCTAGGTAAACGTAGTGGTCCACAACTTCAAGTGTATCGCCCCCAATGGTAACCGGTATGGGTGTGACTTGGACATTAGACATGATTTTCGTCTTGTCCATGTTCATTTTAAGACCCACCTGTTGGGAGACGATACTGAGGTCACTGAGCATAGTACTGAGCTCCTCCAGCGACTCCGCCATTATGACTATGTCATCGGCGAAACGAAGGTGAGTGATGTAATCATTCTATAGAAAACATAAAAAAAAATTACTGTTTTTTTTAAAATATTTTTTTAGCTTCTATAGCTATGGTTATATACCCCAGTTGATTATTGTTAGGGGCTATCTGATACACCCTGTATAAAACACAAATTGGCTAATGCCGAAAAGACCTAGAATACATTTCACTTGCTGTTGTCTTCTGTGTTTGAATAAATATACGGGAGATGGTGAATAATAATAACATAATTTGCTATAAACCATATGAATATGAATATGAATAATAATAATGCTGAGTTATTGTCACAATAAGAAGATTTAAATACAATACATATTTTTTTATCAATATACGTAGTTAATAATAACTTTATTTCAAAATAAGGTAGGTACAAAAACCGACTTATTATAAAATTAACATGAGTAACTAAAACTAACTTAAAATAGCTTAACAAAAACTAAAACTAAAATCATAATCTTAATTTGGACCCTTAGGTATGGCGCCCATCATGCAGGCAGCAATCCCGCGCTGAATTACGATAGCAATTCTTTGCGCGAGAAAGCTGCGCACGCGATGGTCGCCAGTTGCCTCTCTCAGCCGTTTGCTCAACTCCTTCTGGAGCCCGAGCGCATCCTTGCCCCAAGGATTACATTATTTAAGTGTTAGGAAATATCAAATGAATCAAGAAATTTTTTATTTCTTAATTTTTATGTTTACTTTTACGGTTTTACCGTTAGAAATTAAATTTCTGAGGATTTTTCTATGTTCTAATTTTCAGTGTCGTTTAGAAATTTTATTTAAGTGTGTTTAATTCTTCTTTCTACTTGTTTTTGTTTTTTTTTGTGAACTTTTAATTGTTAACTTTAACTTGCGTTAAATTTTCGACAATTTAAAGCTCTACCGATTATCGAAGTTAACTTTTTCATTAACGAAGTTAACTTTTTTACTAACGAAGTTAACTTTTGGATTAACTGTGCCCACCTATGTGTAGCACAAAGCATGGCAGCACAAGGTAATACATACCTATTAAGAAATCATAATAACGCTACAAAAATATCATCTGTGCGTTTTTTTTGGCAAGCAGCAATTCAATCAAAACAAAAAATAATATAATGATTATTAACGTTTTTACAGCACTCATTGAATCTTCGATTGGCGAACGCAAAAAACACGACATACCGGCCAGAATCACGAAGGATCTTGGTATAAAAAAAGTTATTGTGTCTAGTATGACTGTGCATTTCGTTTGGACTCTATAAAAGATGGATGCTTGGAGGTGTGGACTCAGTTCGGGAACATGGCTCGACTTGGACTGGCCTTCTGTTGCTTGTGGGTGGTTGTGTGCGTTCATGGGGCCCCAGGTAAATAACTGAGTATGATGCCGCATGCAATCAGTGCTTGGAGTCAAAGAATTCCTTTTTATGATGATTTTAATTGATGTTTTCTATATTTTTTGATGCTAACTTTCGGGCTGTATAGATATCGCAATACCGTACAAAAAAAGGTCTTCCTGGGTGCATTGTATGGAGTGCCCTTCCTTATCCAATTTTTTATTTCAAATTTTGAAGAAGGTCAGAAATTATGTAGCAGTTAAATAACCACTTAGCTACTTTCAATCTTTCGTTCCAAAACCCTAATACGATGTGTAATTTGATAAAATAGCAATAGTAATTTAATAGTAGTAGTTAGTCGGAAATAAACGTAGACATTTGTGGTTGTTTCAGGTTATGGCCAACGGGACAACAGCCACGATGGCGACTCCGGCAGCAAAGATGCAGAAAAGGACAGAATCACTTCCATAGCACTACCTATATCACACACAAACAACGAAAATGGAAAAACACACACTGGCCACGGTGCTGGCAGTGCTGGGGCCCAAGAAACCAGCGATGAAAGTGCAAAACATGGTGATCACAGCAGCGTCAGAGAAAACGAGGGTAGTGGTAAAAAAGATACCGGTAGCAGAGGAGATGCTAATGATAATAGCTCAAAAGGAAACAATGAAGACCGCTTAAAAGAGGCGCAAAGTGGAGCTGGTAAAAAAAACGTCAATCATGACAGTAGTTCTAGCTATGGTAGCGGTTCAGGCGGATCTACGGGAGGTAATAATCATGGTACGAACGGCAAATTTGACAACAATAAAACTGTTCATGATACCAGCGGAATAAACAGTGGTATCGACGGTGGTCACGTCGACATTAGTGGAGTTAAAGGTGATGATCCTAGCGACTCAGAGGGTGAAGAAGATTTTTCTGATAGATCGGGACCAACTATCTCACCTGACATTAAAAAATTACTTGTCGCAATGATAGGATAGAATAACTAGCTGGGAGAGTGTGAGTGGGGCACAGCTCACGATACCACTACACTTTGAAAGAAAATATCACAATTTTTGTACATGATGTACTTATAAAACCAACTTATTACTTTTCGATGTGCGCTACCTATTTACTTATTATGTTTGAAATCGGTGCATCAAACTGAAAGTATTCCCTTTCCAACAAAAAAATAATAATTCCAAATCGGTCCACAACTGACGGAGTTCTGAGGTAGGAAACATAATGTTTCTTTGTGTACCCGGTCACTGGCAATAAAGATTTTTCTTTTATTTTATAAAGAAAATACAACCGAATTGTGAACCTCCTTTTTTTGAAGTCGGTTAAAAAAATCTCGTACCTACCTACATTATGATATAGTAACAAAAATAAATATTATCATAAAATAATTGAACATTTCACATTAAAAACATTGATTTATATGTAAGTACATTTCGCTGACGAGAATTTAACGGTTAATGTAGTCGCAATAACCACTGTTAAAATATATGTTTAATAGCAAATATCACACATTTCAGTCTTTTATTTCATTTCTTATATCCTGTCAATTAGTATAGTATCTATTTATGGTTAAAACATATCCTACAACATTTTTATGACATAATCTAAGCCTGTACTTAGGAATCCATATTTATATAGAGTTTATATGGGAGTTGAGACAAATGACGTCACATTTTATATCGGATCTCTCTTTCTAATCGCTGACTAAAAACTATTCCGGGATAAAAAGTAGCCCATGTGCTATTCCAGATTTTTCTCTATCTATGTGCCGAATTTCATCCAGATTCGTTGGGCCGTTCTGGCGTGATTGAGGATAAAACAAACATCCATCCATCTAAACTTTCACATTTATAGCATTGGTTCTTTAGATTGATATAAAATGGCGTGATATTTTAGATACGACCCTTCAACATTCCATTGGATGTGATTCTGATTGTAAACAATGAGTAGAAATTTAGATGAACTTGGTTTGTTTACAAAGAATCCATATTTGTAACGAATAGTGAGTCACGTTAATGCGAAGTCGCGAAAATCGTCCACTTGTTTATACCGACGGTAATACAACAATGGTAATAAAGCAATCACCGAATCAACGTCCCACGTATCAGTCACACGAATATCTGGCAAAGGTCACACTCTTTGTTCTGTCACACCAAATTGTGGCATTGGAACTGACCATGTGGCGACATTAATGCCGTACATCCTGGCCGAATTGGGATATTTTTTACATAAAAAGCATAAATTATTGGAAGGCGATTAGTTGTAAACAAAATGGTGATCCGAGTGTGCGTAGCCGCTGCGTTGTTCGCTATTGTTGTTGGTGTACCGAGTAAGTTTTTCTTTTCTTTGTTACCTCCGTTTTCTACGAGGTTCTATACAGGCTGCTAAGAAAATTAGATGCGGATATTTTGAGTTTCGATTGCTTGCATCCTTGTTAATCAGTTTAAAGCATACCTACTTAACTAATTACAGTGTCTAAGGCAAGGATCGAGTTTCTTTGGATCGTTAATGGTAATTATTATTTTTGTATGAAACTAAAAAAAATACTTACCACACAATACTTAAATAATTTATGTTGTTTATTGATTCTTAGGTTATTAATTACATACCCTGAAAATATCCGCACCTTATAGTATAGCTGCTTCGAATTAATAATCCCTTGTAATCTTTGGATGTATTGAAAAATAATAGCTTAATAGTTGGTATAGTACTTACAGACAACCAATTTGATTCCTGGGCCACCATAGAACCTTGTCATAGTAAATAATTTTAATTGTCAATGTTAATGCTTATCATAATGACGTAAATATTATTATGACCACCTTCTGTGATGGCCTAGGAAACGTGGTTGGCTGTACATTTATTGATGGGTATACCTAATACGTTGAATTTTGTATTTAAAAATACTATAAGTAACGAATAACAATTTAGCATTTTAAAAAAGCAAAACAAAGCTACATCACGCTTCCATTTACCTACTACTCAAAACAAAATATAAGGGCCTAATTGATATGTAGGTACTTAAAGTATTTAAAGTCGAATACTAGCACGAATTAGCGAAAGATGCGTAAATTGGATATACTTACCAAATAGTGTGTGTTCACTTAATTAAGATTCAGCTGAAATACGCAGATGACCCCTGTTTTGAGTAGTATACATACTTAATTATTATTTAGGTACCGTCAGCCAAATGTGGTCTACCACCCTAAGGTTAAAATTCCTTTGCACGTCACAATATATAACGTCGATAAGACAGGCTATCAACTTGAAAGTTCGACTTTAGCGACATTTTCATTTGATAGGAAATTGGATGAAAAGTGTGGTAGACCATTTATTTGGGCGACCGTACATACTAGGTAGGTATTTAGTGGGTATTTATCTACTTATCTTAATTGCGATCTGATTGACAAAACAACCTGATTATTTGTTTGAATGACATAGCTTTAGAAACTTCTATGTAGTAAGGTAATTTTTTCTAATTTTTTTTTATGCTAACCTTAAAGAGTATCTAATTTACTTAAACAGTTACAAGACTACGTCGGAGCTACAGCGACATTGGCTACCTGCCCTACAGCGTGGAAGACGCGAGCATTGCCGGAGACCACGACGGGGTTATAGACTGCAGTGATGACAGGTATCCAAACATCATTATCATCACATCAGTATAATTTAAGAGGGTGCATCCCGACTGAGCTGGCAACGTCGCTTTTTTGATGATTTTTTGCGATTATTTCAAAGAAAATGATTGAAAGTTTCAAATGTCCGTCTGTAGTGCACTTCGTTTTTAGTGTATTAATGTAACCAATGCAATGGTTAGTCGTGATGGACTTTTATTGTCGTATTAAAGGGATAAAATACTATATCCCGTTTAATAAGAAAATAAAAGTCCATCGCGATCAATTATTGCATTAAATACATTAATACACTAAAAACGAAGTGCACTACAGACGGACATTTAAAACTTTCATTCATTTTCTGTGAAATAATCGCAAAAAATCATCAAATATGCGACGTTGCCAGCTCAGTAGGGATGCACGCTCTACCACATCAAATACAAAAACAATTACGAATGACATCGAATAGACGGACGTTCCTGGACCAAATAGGAGACGTTTTGAAAAAAGGGAGCCGGGAATACCCGGAACCGACGAGCATGAAGAGATTGATGAATGTGGATGAAGCGAAAGAGGTATCAGGATCGTAGCAATGGAACAAAGTAGTATCTGACCTATCCGTGTGGGAAAGAGGCGTGACGATATGTATGTATCAAATACAAGAGCCTAACGCCTGATTTAATAAAATATTTTCCATAGATGGCTACTAAGGGCCTGTCTCACCACTCTATCTCAGTTATCTATGATTCCGTCACTATTTATTACTACGAAACAGACAGAGACGTCATCATAGACAACACAGTTAATAAGGAGTGGTGTGACAGGCCCTAAAACTATGCAATCTTATAGCAGTGAAAGCCTCGAGCTGGCGTACATCATCAACAAGCGAGAGGTCCCTGAAGACCGACCGACGCGCGCCGGCACGAGCGGTCCGCTCGTGTCCACTATCGCTCCCGCTTTCGCTACCGCTACCAACTACCCTAAATAATGTAACCTTAGCTAAGGAATTACGGTGTGATTAATGTGATGTGATATTGTGTGATATTGTGATGTGACTATGTAGAAGTTATTTTAAAAATAAAACAATCTTTAACTAAGTCCGTTTAAACTACTACTTACCTACATAATAATGTCTGTGATTTTTTATTATCGCCCCGGGCCGTAAGGATGATGTACTACGGTGCATGTAAGGATGATTGCAATGAAACACAAATAAAGAACCACGTTTCATAGTTCGTGATTTTATTCATCATGCCTGTTCTAAATAATTTCACTTACATAAACCTTTTCGATAAGATTAGTAGACTCCCAGTACTAATTGTTAATTATTAACAATGTTAGCATATAAAAACTAAAAATTTACTTAACTAACTTATGCTAAAATAGTCGCTAAAAGGACTAATATTATTTATTAAACAGAGACGAGCATTTATTCTGCTAATTGTACAAATGTCATTTTCATTTTCCCCTTATTCATAGAAAATATATACTTTTTATGGCCTTAAATAGTTAATTTATGCCTGCCGTAGGCAAATACACAGATAATGACAGGATAATGTTAAATTAACAGCTTTTATGAATAAGAGAACTCCCCCAGAAACAGATCAGGGTACAAACACTCATCAAGTTAGATAAGTACAGTATTGAAGAAAATCCTTTACTTATAAAATAGTCTCAAAACAAATGATCAATCTGGAGTCCTGATTCTAGACAGGAAAATTTTATCTATCGATCTTTTTCTAGACGCTAAGATTATATTCACATTTCTTTAAGGAAAACAATCGTGTGCGTTACCGTTTTATTTTTAGGGTTAAATGTGACTTTTCTAATTGTAAATACAATACTTATAGCTAATTTAGTTCAATAAATAACATCACATGTTGTCCACAGTCGGTTGTTAACGTTCGTAAACTCGTCGTCGTGCCAAAGGAGTCGAATCTGCAACAAATAGCGATGTAAATCAAAAGACAATGGCAGCCGGTGAAATTATAGGCACATGAGGGATTCTATCCCTCTAGGCCGGCAACGCATCTGCAATTATCTAGTGTTGCGGGTGTCCATGGTGGTAGTGCTCACTGTACGTCAGGTATTTATTTTAAACCTTAATAGCTGCAAACGTGGAAACTGAAAACGAATCTATTATGTTTTTTAAGGCGCCTGAGAGATGGCGTCTGAATATGAATATGTTGAGGGTAGCAACGCCGGGCTGTGAGTCCTATAAATAATGATGCCAAGTTCAAAGGTACTTAAAGGTAAAAGGGTATAAGCTTCTTTGGAATACGTAATAATCATCACAGAACCCCATATATTACAATACTAGCTGTTGCCAGCGACTTCGTCTGCAAAGAATTCGTTTATCACTATCCCGCGGAAACTACGCAATTTTCCGGGATAAAAAGTAGCCTATGTGCTATTCCACACTTTTCTCTATCTATGTGCCGAATTTCATCCAGATCCGTTGGGCCGTTCTGGCGTGATTGAGTAACAAACAAACATTCATCCATCCATCCATCCATCCATACTTTCGCATTTATAATATTAGTTAGATTAGATTTCGAGGTCGTACTTTTTGACGTCACGGCCCTTAATGACCATTAAAATTCCTTCGCGACCCCCCAAAACCCAATTTGTACGATTAACCTTAGAACCCAACTCTTATTTTAACAGATTTGGATAAGTACCTATATTTATCACAAATATTCAGAAGGTACTAATTGTTTCGCAACCTACCTACCCCTTTTTAAATATTAAAATTTAAAAGGCAGCTGTTATTTTGGAGATTATTTTGCGACGAAATGGAAAAGTATCTAAAAAGATCATCGATGCCTTCAACGTCTGGATTAACATCAACATCTGGAAGTGAGCCTAAAAAGAAGAAAAATAGAAAATATGACTAAAACTATTTAAAATACGCTTTTTCTGTTACGGACGACAAACCACTATGTGTTATTTGTCTAAGATTGATTGTTGTTTTAATAAAATGTACATCCTTGAAAACAAAATCATTCCATCTAGTCACAATACTTACTCGGAGCTGAGCCTCGCGACCCCCCTGGATAGGTCTTGCGACCCCTCGGGGGGTCGCGACCCACACTTTGAAAAACACTGCTCTAGGGCTACCGTGGCCATTCAACACGTACCTAACCACGGCCCGTAGGCGCTGGAAACGTGGGCCGCTGTCTTATTCAAGACGAGGGCTAAGGGGACAACCTCTATAAAAAAATCCAAGCGGCACCAGCGGGGGAGGGCGGGAATTCCCAAACCTGCATTGCACAGATGCCAAGAGGGAACCCATCCCGGGGTGGTCGTGGGGCGTCGCGGTGACACCGAGTGCTTCCGTAACGCCTCACATACGACCGAATTAGTGGGTATCCCAGCCGTCGCGGGAGAGTCCCACACACCCCCGGTAACCCCGTACCGGGCGAATGCATAAGGCGCATTTTCCACACCATAAAAAAGGCCACCGTGGCCATAACCATCGAGGCTAAGCTGCTACTCACTAGCCCAAGCCGACGCCTCCGGACACGGAGCTGGCGCTGGCCGAAGACTTGGAGAACGACTGGGAGTTGCCGTGCGGGATCAGCCCGCCGTACCCCTGGCCGCCGTGGCCGCCGTGGCCGCCGTGCCCGCCGTGCCCGTAGCCGCCGAAGCCGCCAAAGCCGCCGAGGTTGTAGCCACCGTCATAGAACCTCCGCTCGCGAACGACACCTGGGAATAAGGTTTTTTTTATTAGCCTATTGCGGTTTTCTGGACAAAGGCCTCTCCTCTCGACCTCCAAAACTCTCGGTCCGACGCAATATAAGGCCATTCCTCCATATACGCGTCCAAATCGTCTCGCCATCGCCTTCTTGGTCTGCCTTATCGTCATTGGCAATAATTATACTCAGTTCAAGGAACATACAAGGATTTTTTTAAAGTGATACGGGGAAAACGAGCGTGCGTGTCGCTTGATGGAAAGCAATATCATAGGGGAGCGTTGCCTGCCCTTTAAGAAAAGAGTAGACTCGTTTTTGAAGATCCCTAAGTTCTATGTTGTACCTGTCTGGAAAAACTGGTGCCGCCAGCTGGTTCCTGAGTTAGGTGTTTTCTACAATCAGGCTCCTGGGAAAGTTAAATTACGCGACAAACTAAACCACAAATACATCATGGTTATTCTTTCCTGGTCTGGGAGTAAAGAAAAAACATAGAATTTACCAGTTGCTTCTCTTCCCACGCAGATGGTAAAAGCTCATCGAGGGAATGGGCGAAAAACTTAGGAATCATGTTATAGGCGATGCGGCTAGCAACCCATCACTATTTTGATTTCCCTTTCCACCTTGCCCTTAATCATGCTAAACGTGGCCTTAAGGCTTAAGGTACTCGTAAACGTAAAGTTGTTACCTTAGGCTCTGTCTACCTAGTAAGGGATAAAGACGTGATATATTATTGTATATCATGGTAAGTTACGTCACAAAATATGGTTGCCAACACTCTTTAAAGACGCGCGAAATTGATTAAAAAAAGCGCTAGATTTGGATATTTAAATGAAAGATTGGAGAAAAAGTAAATGAAAGATTATGTGATTCATCTTCCTAGCGTTTTTCCTGGCATTTGTCACGGTTCAATGAGCCCGGGGTCCGCTTTGACAACCTGATCCCAAGATTTGGCGTAGGCACTAGTTTTACAGAAGCGACTGCCATCTGACCTTCCAACCCAGAAGGGTAACTAGGCCTTATTGGGATTGGTCCGGTTTCCTCACGATGTTTTCCTTCACTGAAAAGCTCATGGTAAATTTCAAATGTAATTTCGCACATAAATTCTGAAAAACTCAGAGCGAGCCCGGGATTCGAATCCGCGACCCTTGGCTTGAGAGGCCACACGTCAAACCACGGCTTTTTTAAATGAAAGATTATGTGATTATTTCTTTTAATTAAAAATTACCTAAAAAAATTATCTACGAATTTAGTAGCCAGACTTCTTTATCGTCAGAATCTTGCTCTTTTTGTACAATTTCCTGGCTTTCCTCCTGGGTAGAATGGGCGCTAGATTGGGCGCTAAGCGCTATATAATTTTGTTGGGAGTTTACACAGCCAAAAAAGCGTTAGATTTAGCGCCGAAAGCGCTAAGTTGGCATCAGTATGTGACGGTGTTTATGGTCAAATCCACGTACCTGGTGCGGCCACCACGAAGGCAATCAAAGCCAGGCAGATGAGAATCACGAATTTGGTCATGTTTGCTGTTTGCCGGTTGCTGTCACACTAGATGGACACTGTGCCCCGCTGTCGGCCCCCAATCGTTTTATACTCTCGCAAACTGTCCACTAATCCTGACTGTTTACGCTAAATTGTCAAATATACGAGTCATCCCCTTTTTTGTTGGTGGTAAGCACGAGCGTTCCGTAGAAGTGCGAGTTAGAACCAGTGGTGAATATCGTGTAAATAAATACCGTAAACCGGGGTGACTTTGATAACTTTGGGGCTACTTTGATAGTTTTAATTGCTATAAAATCAATATTGTCCACATGCAGACCCAAAGGCAATCGATGAAACATCGATTGGGACCAGTAAACGCAAATGAATATGGATGGTTTCATCATTACAACTACTTTTTAAAGTCACCCCGTAAATCAAAGTCGGTACGGTCGTAAAAACTGAATTGCTGAATCAATCTGTGGAACCTTTTCATAGACAATCCCTACTAATATTATAATTGTGAAAGTAACTGTCTGTCTGTTACGCTTTTACGCCTAAACTACTGAACTGTTTTTAATAAAATTTGGTATTTACCTCATGTGCCCGTAATTTCACCGGTTGTCGGAACACAGCAGTGCAAGCACTACTGCTTGGCGACAGGATTACCAAGAAGGATGGCGGCAATGACATTGCACATACAATACATATTGGCTTTATAATAATGTCATCACATACGGTGAACGGGATATAACTTAACGTTTAATCTTTGATTAGCCATTGCCCATTTCGTCTGTAAAGAATTCATTTATCGCGGGAACTACGCAATTTTCCGGGATAAAAGGTAGCCTATGTGTTATTTCAAAATATAATCTATCTTTTTGCTAAAAATGATCTAGATCTGGGGGGCTACTCCGAAATTCTATTTTCGTAGTTCGTGACATGCCGTCCCTCTCGCTCTAAAATGAATTACTATTAGTGTGAGCGGAACGGCACGAAACGAACTTCGAAAATCGGATTTCGGAGTATAAGGCCTGTGCAGCCGTTCTGGCGAAAAAGAGTAGCAAACAGCCATCCCTACTCACGAACTTTCGCATTTATAATATTAGGTAGGTCTGTAGGATTAATAGTATGGATACTTAGCTTAGCCGAGTCAACATAATTTCATTCTCATTTTTATCACAGTAGCAGTATGCTTAGTGTAAGTTTCGGTCACAAAATACCTACGTCTCGACCGCGTTTGCGTTAAAATGTCAAATACAATGACAAATTTTAGTTGACGTTTCGTTCCGCTTGAGGCGCTGTTCATTTTCCCATAGTAATTGAAACGTTAACGCAAACGTTACAATTACTAAGTAAGAAACTTACACTAGAGGCTCTGAAAACATTCAATCGTTTCGAACTTGCCGATTTTATGCACCTTGACGGCGTACTATGTCGTGATTCCTGGAATCGCGGTGCCTATACAATTTCCTGCCACAAAATACTTTAGTACGCCAAAGAAACAGTGTCATTGACCCCTCTGTCTTTACATAGACAAGCTAAATGGTACTGCCCCAGCACCGTATCATTACGTAGCGGTAGGTACATACACACAATAATATTTCGCGATATGCATGAATTACACGATACCAAATATTCGCCTAATCCATGCCAAAGGCAAGTTTTTAACTCCCGCCCGACCCAAGAAAAGGGGTGTAAGTTTGATTTGATGTCTCTTTGTGTGTGTGTGTGTGTGTGTGTGTCTGTGTGTGTGTGTCTGATCGTAGCACAAACGGATGGACCGGATGCTGTTCTTTTTCATTCAAAAGCCAGTTTCCTTGCGGTGGTTCTTGGCCATGTTTGGTAAAAATCGATCCCGTAGTTTGAAGAATATCAGCTCTTTTCTAAAATGATGTACCTAAGGCATTTTTGGCATAAAATTGAATTATTTTTTATTTACGTGTGATAGGTACCTACCAGTGGCGTGGCGTCCATAGAACTCGATTCCCACTGGGTTGCCTATTTTAAGGCAGTTGGGCAATTTATTGTGCAGAATTAGAGGAAAAGGCTAGTTAAATTCCCTTCGGCTTGCCTTCTGATATACTTGACGCCACGCCACTGGTACCTACCCACCTAACTCGATTAATGCATGGGGTGTTAAATTTTTCATTTAATTATTGGATAGCGTCAGACGAATATGGGTATAACATTGGAGAGTTAACAGTGCGTTGCTATTGTATGTTATGAAACCGTTACATAATGAGGGTCCTTAAAACACGAGTGTGGTTTTGTGACACGAGCCTTGGTGAGTTTCAAAATAAGATCAGACAAGGCCTAAATTATGTACAGTTGCATACATTACTTTATCGACACACATATCATAAGTACCTACTCTAAGATGGGTTCAGAAGCAGTAGGGAAATGACCAGTATTATTACAACCAATTATACAAGGTTCTGTCTACTAGGTAAGGCATAAAGATGTTATTTATGTACCTAATTATTTTCTTGTCTGTGCTTATAATGTTATTACAGTATAGATTTTTGTAAGGTTATGGTAATAGTTATTTGTGATACAAGGTTGGTAAGTAAGGTTTTACAAATGCGTTGACTAGTTGATAAACCTGAGCCGTGAGGCGCGGGTTTTCATCGTCACGAGTTTGTAAAACCTTGCCAACCGTGTATCATACGACGTTTTTCAATACATTTGTGAGAAAATAGGCAATTAATAACACAAAATTGACCTTTCCCGAGATTTTGATGGCAAAAGACTATTTTGCGCGATTTGCGCCTAACTTAAACTAAAAATATCGGGCGGAGTTAATTCCATGTCATTGTCGACTTCATCACTTGAAGAACTCATTTTGTTTGGTTTTTGTACACTATAATCAACAACACAAAACAACGCAAAGTTTTACAAAAATGGCGCGTCCGTGCACCGTAATGCGCATGCGTAAGTTTTGTTTTTTATTAGTTTAACTAAAATTATCAGGCAAAGGTTCGACGCGTTCAGCCACTGCGATTTTTTCGAATAAATAAAAGGTGGAAATCATTAAAATCTGAGGTAATTAAATTACAGTTTATACTAATTACAATAAATTTTGCAAATTCATTACTTAGTTTTGTATATTTATACATTTTTCTGCGTATAAGTCGATATTTTTTTATTTTTATCATTTAATACTCTGCTTGTAAACTTTTAAAATGGAATATTAAAAAAAACTGTAAAAAAATCGCACTAGTGCGGTAAAATTAACTTACGAGCCATGTATATTTGAAAGTGAATTTTTCGAGCAAATGTATTGAAAAATCTGTTCTGGGGCCTTAACATGACGTCTTAATGCGATTCAGTTTAGGTTCGCTCGCTGTCAGATTCATACTAAAAGTGACAGCCAAAACTTGAACTGAGTCGAATTTAGGACGTCATGGTAAGGCTCCAGTACAGATTTTACCATAACCTTACAAAAATCTATACTACAATACTGCCATGTATAGATTTTGCGGGTGGTATAGGACCTTGTGCAAGGTCCGTCCGGATCGCTACCATCATCTTACTCGCTAATCCTGCCGCTAAACAGCAGTGCTTGCACTGCTGTGTTCCGGTGTGGAGAGTAAGACAGCCGGGGAAATTACAGGCACAAGAGGCATTTCATCTTAGCCCTCTAGGTTGGCAACGCATCTGCAATCCCTCCGGGGTTGCGGGTGTCTATGGGCAGTGGTGATCGTTTACCATCAGGTGACCCACTTGCTCGTTTGCCTTTCTATTCATATAAAATAGATTTTTTAAGGGTGTAATAATGCTGGTCATTTTCTACGGTTTCTGATCGCATTTTAGAGCACTAATACTACTATACGAATGTTTGTGCCCGAGTCATGGATGTTGTATGTATTTAAGTATGTATTTATCTAGATTATATAAGTATGTTTATCCGTTGCCTGGTACCCATAGCACAAGCTCTGCTTAGTTTGGGACTGGGTCAATTGGTGTAATTTGTCCCATGATATTTACCTATTTATTTATTTATTTATTAATGTTTACGAGTATGTGCGTAGATTAGGTACTTAACTACACTACGTAATGTAACTAACGCCAGGGAGTACCCGCCGCCCTGAATCGGATACGGTTTGATCGCACAATGGAATCACTTTGTCATGGCCGACATCGAACGGTTTAGACACGGTCGGCTTTGAGCGGATCAACAGGAAAAACCCCAGTGGAGCTCGGATTTTGTTACAGTACTACTTATAACCAATATTTAGTACAAGTTTTTTGAAGTGAAATCTTCTTTAGTGGCGTTGGGCACTTGGAGCAAAAAATGTTAAACTCGCGTCAGGCGTAAGACGGAGGGAGAGTTTAAATGGGATATCAGGATCCTCTAAGAGCTTATTTTGACTAGTTGAAGCTAGTCGCGTTCGATTTTTCAAGTGTACGTTAATTTTGACGCTAACGTATGTGGGTTTGGCCTAGTGGTATAAGGTGTGGCATAACAGTGCGTTCTCTCAAGTGACCGCAGTGACTCTCGTGTAGAAAAAGTTTATTTTTCTTTTTTTTCCTTTTTGCGCGATTGTGCTTGTGTAGTTTTCACTTCTTAATATAAAGCTACCGTGAGGCTCAGACATTAATGTAAACACCGGATTACTCACGTCTCACTTGGCCACCGTCGCACCATGAATAAGAATCTCGGATGATTCGAAACTGTCGGACCTTTTCCGACATATTAAAACGTAAGTAATCCGGTGTTTACATATTAACCCGGTGTTTATTACATATTTATTAAAATAATCTGGCAGTGGAGTTCTAATGGCCCGGGTCAGGACCGTCTCCGCAACTCTTCAACGGTTGGTCCGATTGACTTGAAATTTGGTATACTATAGGACGGATGACAATGCAAGTTCAGTTAGCAAAAAGTGCCGTCTTATCGACTTGTGTTTTGGCTGCCAAGGTTTTGTTTTTAAACGTTTATTCATCATCATCATCTCCAGCCTACATACGTCGCAGTGCTGGGCACAGGCCATCTACTAAGCACGTTAGTACGAGTAGGTATACAGGGTGTATCAGACACCCCCTTACAATAATCCACTGGGGTATACATATAACCATAGCTATCGAAGCTTATATGGTATTATATATTAACTATAATCATTCCTATAGAAAAAAAAAAAAAAAATACTCCAATTTTTTTCTAAATAATTTTTTTAGCTTCTATAGCTATGGTTATATACCTACCCCAGTGGATTATTGTTAGGGGGTGTATCAGAATACACCCTGTATGTTCCCTCGTTGACTTGACAGAATAAAAACAGGAATTTGAGCCACCCAGATGTCAATATTAACCCTTTAAACGCCGTGGTCTTAAATATAAAACAAAATATACAGCTCATTTCGCCATAGTCTTAAATAAAATATGTCATATATTTTTTGACACACGGCGATATACTGGCATGTATGTAAGTATTACTCTTTATTGTACATAAAATACATTAATTTTACAGGTAATAAGATACACAGATGTACAAAGGCGAACTTATCCCTCAAAGGGATATCTTCCAGTTAACCTTCGAACGATTGACAGGACAACAGAAACCAGAGTATAGAGAGTAGACATACTAAAAAGCTAAAAGAGCAATGACCCTAACTTAAACCTAAACAAATAAAGCACTCATCATCGTCATCATCAGCCTGAAGACGTCCACTGTTGAACAAAGGCCTCCCCCTTAGCACACCATACTGAACGACAAGTCGTCACCTGCATCCACCGGTTTCCCGCAACTTTTACGATGTCGTCAGTCCACCTAGTGGGAGGCCTGCCAACACTGCGTCTTCCGGTTCGCGGTCGCCACTCGAGAACTTTTCTCCCCCAACGGTTGTCTGTTCTACGAGCGATGTGGCCTGCCCATTGCCACTTCAACGTACATACTCTTCGTGCTATGTCGGTGACTCTAGTTTGCGGATTCTGTCGCGCAAAGAAACTCCGACCATAGCTCTCTCCATAGCTCGTTGAGTGACTCTGAGCCTTTCCAATAAGCCAGCAGTCAAAGACCACGTCCAGAGCCATAAGTCATCACTGGCAACACGCACTGATTATAGACTCTCGTCTTCAGGCACTGCGGGATTTTGGACGAGAAGATATCGCGAAGTTTCCCGAATGCTGCCCATCCGAGTTGGATTCTCCGAGTAACCTCTTTGTCAAAGTTGGACCTGCCTAACTGGACAATCTGTCCAAGGTAAACGTAGTGGTCCACAACTTCGAGTGTATCGCCCCCAATGGTAACCGGTATGGGTGTGACATGGACATTTAGACATGATTTTCGTCTTGTCCATGTTCATTTTAAGACCCACCTGATGGGAGACGATACTGAGGTCACTGAGCATAGTACTGAGCTCCTCCAGCGACTCCGCCATTATGACTATGTCATCGGCGATCCGAAGGTAAGTGATGTATTCGCCGTTAATGTTAATGCCGAACCCGTTCCAGTTCAGAAGCTTAAAAACGTCCTCCAACGCATTTGTGAACAGTTTCGGAGAAATAACATCTCCCTGTCTCACACCTCGCTGCAGTTGGATTGGTTTCGTGCTTTCGTGCTGCAACCGGATCAACATGGTGGCGTTACTATACAAGCACTTTAACACCTCGATATACCTATAGTCAATATGGCATCGCTGAAGGGACTGCACAATACAGCCCAGGTTTCGATTGAATCGAAGGCTTTTTCGTAGTCCACGAACGCTAGACACAATGGCCGATTATACTCCTCGGTCTTCTGTATAATCTGGCGAAGCGTGTGAATGTAGTCCATGGTACTAAAGCCTTTCCGGAATCCGGCTTGTTCGGGAGGCTGGAAGTCATCAAACCTGCGTTTGAGACGGTTCGTAATGACCCTCGAAAACAACTTGTAAATAAAGCACTGCATGTTCGGTATTAATCTTTTCGGCTGCTAAAAGGTTGGTTGGAAATAGTAGCTAGCGACTTCGCCATAGTTTCCCAGTGGAATAGAGTCCTAACACAACCTCTCGGTCCATGAGGGTAGCTGCTACAGGGTAGCTGCTGTTTTTGTCAGGAATTGTAAAGGCGACGCCCACTGCGGCGCACGCTGTGCACGGCAACGCTATACACGACACCCACGTGGGTCCATTGGTCATTTCGTGCGTATGCGTGCACTGCTGTGGAAACGACCGCCATTTTGATACGGAACGAATATGTAGCCAGGTGCGTAGCGTGACCGTGCGCGTGGGGCGTCGCTGTGGGAAGGATTAATCAATCCATATTATAAAAATACCACACTTTCAATATTTTTTTATTTACAAATAATTAAAAAATACGTGACAGGCGTCACAGTAACAAATCTATAGTTACCTCAATACAATTATATTATGTAAAACAGTTCACCGGATCATTTCAAGACGGACTATGTTGTAAAATTACACGAGTTTCGTTTGCATTCGGCGCTATAACTGACAACTAAATTTAAAAGCATGGAGACAGCAATACAGGATGATAAAGGCTAAACATTTAAGTCACTATCTAGGGGCCACTTATTTTTTATATGGCAACACTCAGTATACATTACAGAAAAAAAAAACATAATTGTAGTGCAACTTTTTTGAAACTTAAAGCTGCGGGTTGTTCCTCGAATCTATACAAGTTAATTTACAAATCAAAACCTTAGTCCTATCAACATAAATATCAATAGTTGAGATGTGACAAATGCTGCTAGTTTGACTTGTAAAATTGTAAATTGTAACTTCGAGAAACGCGCCACTGATCTTATAATGAGAAACAATAAAGCCACCAGATGGCGCCACAGTTTACAATGATAGTCGTATACAAGTTAATGCATAATGCAACACTAGCGCCATCTACAAAAGTGATACAACTTTGCACCAAATTTTTCGGCAAATATGCGTATTTGGTACAATTAGATTTACGATACATTTGTTACAGCGGTAAATTATATTTATTACTTACGTAGATTTGAGATAAGTGGATCGTATATGCGCGAATTAACTACAACGAAATGTTTATTATTATACCAATCATGTGTAGATTAGAAGAATCCCAAACCCAATCGGCGTTCAGACTGTTAAAAAAAAGACCATTGAACCTCACTTCAAAAACATTGCTTTAAGTTATAACTGCGCATAAAAATAAAAATATACAATGGACATATAAAAGTGGATGACTTAAGAACAGTGAAATGTAAAGCCGAGCGTGTAAAAACTCTTCATCTTTGCTTCTGTTAAACGTGACCGCCGCGTGGCAACAAGCGAGATATGGTTTAGGACTTCAAAGTAGAAAGTTATTCTAACACGTAATACGACTCGCGTCATCCACTTACAAATAAGCTCGTGAAACAATGCAAAGAATACTCCCTATGCACCTACATTTTTCTACTAGAATTCAGAGGTATTCAGCTATTACTACACATAGACTAGGAAACTGTTCACTATAAATAACTACGATACAACAGACAACGAGCGGTTCCATGCCGCTACAATGTTATACGAAAATTAAATTTATACTATGATATACACATAGAATTATGCTTAGACATTATGGTCTATTTCTAGCGAGTGTAGGTTATTGTAACCTCAATTTCACCTTTATAAAGCGTTAGTCCAAACAGAAGTAGAAAGTGAACAAAAGAGGAGCTAAAATATTTCCCTCTTTGTCAGTGGCTGCTTTAAAGTCCCGAAACTTGAAATACAAGTATGTCCATATGGACTTATTACGTTTTAAGTCTAGCATGGCAGTCCAAATAACTGATTTATGTAGTTCATTCATATATGTGCGAGCTTTGAATTTACTACGGCATATAAATGTTACACCAACAATTACGTACAAATTTGCTTCAACCAAAAACACCGCCAAGGCTTTTTTAAACAAATAACGTATAAGATAAGTAGCTAAATTGTAATAGACCAAATTTACCTAATTTCCTAAAGCAAAATTGCACCAACGTAATGCACAGTTCGCGTAATTAGGAAAAAACATTTTTAAATCATACTACACTAATTAAAAAGGGATAGATGATTTAATTATTCTTAGCTTAACAATAAACGTATTGCACATGCAAAGTAATTCAAAATCGAAGTTCGGCCGGCACGATATCAGTTTATCGATGTAGTTTTCTCACTATAGTCGCATGAAAGAGACAATAATACGACTAACAGTATACCGTGCTAGCCGTTTAGATGACAAAAAGTAAGTAGACAGTTTATTATGGTTTAAACGATCACAGATCTAAATCTTCCATCGTCACGGAGAATACAACATAATCCAACACATTCTAACCCTATTATAATAGTCCATTAGTTACTCTAAATATATTAAAAAGTTTACACACGACCCAGCCTTTTTATAAAGATATATAATTCCACTAAGCTATGTTTAATCATACACGTCACGCAACTAATTAATCAAACTGTGAATATATAATAAAATCAAGATAAATAATAGCATTGAATTTTTTTTTGTTATTTGCGACATATAGTCATGATCTTACAATTAAGAAACGAGCACATAGGTAGGATGCTTTCACAGTTTTTCCGATGCAAATTCGGCTTTACGAATAGGTAGTATTTTAAAAAAACACAGGTATGTCCATAGTTACGTGACGCCCGCCCGTTACGTCGCAAAACCATAGCTCTGAACTGTTGTAAAAAGTAGTTCATTCGTTCAATAAAAGTAGATTTAAGTAATGAAAATTAAAAATATAAAAGACAACAGACTTACTGGGTAAACGTACCTTCTTAAATTTAATCTAAATGTGATTATATATTTAAATGGATTCATATTTACAATTCATAATTAATGTGTAAAAACTTGCACTTAACTAATGTAACGTCTAATCACTAGCCATGTAATTCGCAATAATCGATAAAATATAAAAATGGATTCACATTACACATAAAATAAGTTTGTATAACTCTGTATTTAACTAAAAAATAAAGGTAATTCATGAGTAAAATAATTAAACGTATATCTCATAAAGAAAGAAATTTTAATTATTTTGTATTACTTTACCACAAATTGGAAAATTCAACAGATCAAGTTTTAAGTCAAGATTCTATTGTTTATTTTAAGTCGATTGATATAGTGTGAATCCAACTTTATAAAAAACTCAGTCCCAGACATAATATGTGATAGTTATAAAAAAAACAGCATTAAAATAAGGTGATGTAGATTTCTTTATGTTATACAGAGCTGCAAATTTATCCTCGTCGGTGGTGAAAATCTAACTAAGATCGGTCGATACTACTTTATATTAAGTAGTTCAATGGCAGCGCCGTTATCAACGGCAAAGATAAACTTGTCGCTCTAAGCCCAAAGAATCGAGACACTTCGGCGATCTTCGTAAACCCGAACAATCCCGAACTAATCCGAAAACACACGAAGTAACTAACGTACGATGAATTTATGCCGTATTATGCTATTCGTTATTTTCCTAGGTTTAAGCTAATATTTGATCCCAGTTTTTTATTTATTCATATTCACAATCGTAAAATATTATGCTCGATTCGTCAAACTGTTTCTCGTATATAATTGAGCAGAAATACTTATTCCATAAAGTAACTAGTGTATAAAATGCATAAGTAAATATAACGTAAAATGCAAACAATTTTCAATATTGTGTTCATTCGTAGTCATAAATTTTATCTAAAATTTCATGATTGCTATGCACCCACTGGTGTAAAAATTGATTTTAAACTTGATAAAAGTGTTAAAATAATATTATTACATAGTATAAATTGATATTTAAAAATTTAAATCAGTCAATACAATCACATTTCACACATCGGGGCTCATCGTGGCATAAACAAAATTATTTTTCGATAGTCAAAAATAGTCAGAAAAAAACTCATACCAAGATACTAGTTATGAGTGTTTACTAAAACTGTTCACCAGACGGCGCCACGGTACAACAAAACGAGAAGAAACAAACGTTCAAAACAAACAACAATTCATACCATTCCCGTTTAGAAACACACACCTACGTAACTTATACTTTAAACAGATGATGTAAATTTAAAAAGTAACGGGTTTTTACCCATAGAAGAAGCTATAAAATTCGCCAATAAAGCCCCATTTATACGATAATGTTCGTTTAAAATGTGACTTTCTTTTGCCATTTTGCCGACTTACACTGACTGAACGCACTAGCCTCTACCATCCATATACATTTTATACATATTTAGAGCTCCCGCATCATCTTACTAAACTTTGTTCAATTACATTAACAACTAACATACGCCAGCCATATTTGTTTACATCTTTGGCTATTTTTACTGTAGTGTATTTTACTGTAATAATATTGAATATAATACCAGACAAAGGCCAGTGCGCTAAGGTATCTTCTCTTACATAATACGTTACTTATCACCATGGCAACAAACAGTAAACAAACAAACCATCTCAAATTACATCCACCGGTAACATGAGAGGCCTTGGTAAAACGGCATAATAAAGGAAAATGATCGATATTTGACTCGTTGCCATGGCAACCGATAATCTAAAAATAGACCATCGTAGCAACGAATTTATACGTTCAACAAACACCACGACAATTTACAGATTGCGCGTTCGGCTTGACGAAAAAAAAAACATTTAGGCATAATCGGTATCACTGCAAACGAGAGTAAAAGAAAATGTGTATATTATAATTACAATTTATCTAATAATATCGCTCGATAAAATATCGCGTCATTCGCAATATGGAATACTATATCACTGGCCATTTATTTCACTGTACGTTATTTTTTGATGCCTGCCTTCTAACCTGAATAGTTGGCATTATCTTTCCACCCAATCGCGAGAACAGCTATTATAAAACATGGAAACGTATCATTTAACGTGTCGTATTCACAGATATCAGATATACCAAATTACGAAAATAATAATTGCAGAATAATAGTATTGAGACATCAGTTGTTAAATCTAATTCTACGCAGACGAAGTGTGTTCATATTTTCAAAATGAATGGAACAAACCTTGAAGCTTGGTTGACGTCGCAAACACTAGCGACCTTTTTTACTATAAGTTTTTTAATTTAGAATTGTATTTTTTTTAATATTTGGACTTATCGATTTGACTTTAGGATTTATTGACTTGACTTTAGGATTTAAAACTGATATGAAACAATAAACATTGTTTTCCTCACAGTCGAGGTTAGGCCACGCCTACACTTCATTTAATTTAGAATGAGAAACCACAACAACATTATATCGCGGCTCGTGAACTGTAATCTCTTTACAATTTGTACTAGAGTAACAATTAGCGGCACGCAAATAAAGTGGCATTAAAACTATTTTATTTTGCGGCTGCCAAACTATTGCACTATACTATTTGCTAGGTAACAAATAGTTGACCAGACGCAAAATAATGTTATTGTTGTTTCTCATTCTAAATTAAATGAAGTATAGTAAATACATTTGCATAATCTATGGTATATCTAACATCTGTGATTGCGTGTCATCTATATCTGTCATTATTATTCTATAGCAGTCGTGTCGTTGTCATGGCGTTCGAAATCTACAAAACAACACAAAACGGCAACCTCATGTCCTTTATCCTAGAAGTGTGACTCGTAGAGCTGTCAGAGCACAGACTCGGGCGGCGGCGCCAGCGGCGCGGCATCGTGCGTCTCGTGCCGCGCTAGTGCCGTCTCGTGCCGCGCTAGTGCCGCGTCGTGCCGCGCTAGTGCCGCGTCGTGCCGCGGCTCGCCGGGGTTCATGTCAATGCGGCCGGCCTTGCTCCACACCAGGAGGTCCATTATGAAGGCCAGGAACATCAGGCCAGCCGATAAACCTGGCGATAGAATGATACCTGTTACGATTCAGCCAGTATCATAAGTGTTCTAAACGTCGTCTGATTTATAAACTAAGGGCCTGTGTCACCGGGTACGTATTAAAATAACGTATAACGGGTACGTATCAAAACGTATAACGGGTTAAAATACATAATGGTTCAAAATATATAATGCGGTTTTTTTAAAAAATTGCAAATTAACAGAATTGACAACATTTCATATTTCTGAGCCTATAATTTTAATGGTGCTCTGTATTTTGTTTGAAAAGATGAACATGCTGACAGTTTAATTTTTTCGCTAGGGCTTGTATTTCATTTATAATTAATTTAATAATTTGTGCTTATTCTAAAAGGGCGTAACTCCAGTACTATCGCAGAATACACACTTATCCCTTTGTCTTTTCTCTATAGAAAAAAAAACTGACGTGATTTTCAAATTGTCAATGCCAGGCCCTATTCTCCAATATTCGATTTTCGAGGTTCGCTTCGTGCTGTTCCGCTCATACTAATATGAGATCTTGATCTTGAGAGTGAGAGAGAAGGTATGCAATGAACTTCGAAAATAGAATTTCAGATTTGCCCCCTTGTTCTTTGAAGTTGTCAAAAATACAAAATTATGATCGCTTATTTTTTCTCGTGAAAAAAGCAAAGGCGTTTCACCTATCCTGTGGTAGTATTGGTAAAATTAGGACAATTTTTTAATTATTTTTTATTTTTTATAATAGGCGATATTAAAATTATAAGAACATATTGCAGTGATCAGGAGACAAAATGCTTTCGAACCGTATATACATTCTCAGGTGTTATAAAAATGAAATGTTGTCAATTGTTAAAAACGAAATCTAACCTAAACCAATCTATAATTATGAACACAAAATATTTACCTTGCTACTCCGCTACTTACGTGCAAGATAACCAAGCTTAAAATAAAAATGGACCTCCGCAAAGTAACGCCTGATTCAATAAAATACCAATCTATATATTTAGCTATCAAAAAAGTTAAATTAGCTAATAGTTACATAGAAAATACTATTATTATGTTTTGAACCATTATGTATTTTAACCCATTATACATTTTAAACTTTATATTATTCTGACCTGTACCCGTCTCACCGCTCTCTGTTAAGTTCCGTTATTTTAAGTGTCAGTTATCTATGATGTTGATGAGGTCTCTATCTGTTTTGTAGTAATACATCTAGTGTTTCGAATGTCCATTATTTTCCTTATCTGCCTTAGGGCATAAGAATAAATAATAACATCTCGTTTAATAAGAAAATAAAAGTCCATCGCGATCAATTATTGCATTAGACACATTAATGCATTAAAAACGAAGTGCACTACAGACGCACATTTGAATATTTCATTCAATTTCTGTGAAAAAATCGTAAAAAATCACCAAAACTGCGACGTTGCCAGCTCAGTAGGGATACACGCTCTTAAGTGTCAGTTAATGATTCCCTCTCATTGACTTATATAAACAACTAGACTCCCAATCACGCTCAAAAACTGTCGGAAGCAAAAGTCTGCACGACGCGTCTATTGTGCAGAGTTTTTGTTCAGTCGTGTTTCGACCGCGCTTCGATAACAATGTACATGTCTCGTTCGCACCGTAATCTCAAACGCTTGAGAACAAGAGACAGACAGGTTTGAGCGTGGCGTCGTGTTATTACTTCTCACGATCGTATGCAATTGACATTAAACATTACTGCCACGAAATAAGGTGTTAATTTGAACGAATATGTTAATGTTATCTGTGTAAGTTGATGTGTTGACACACACAGTACATAGACAACGCCGTTCGGACGTTTCTTGGGGCACTTTTGTTTGCGATTGGGAGTCTAGTTGTTTATCGTAAGTCAATGTTCCCTCTCTATTTCTTACTACAATATAGATAACCAATACTTAAAATATAGTCAAGTCAAAAGTTTATTTTGCAAACAGGGCGCCAAGGGCTCTTTTACATGTCTTTTTGAATCTACCAGCGCATTCGGAAATACCATCATCGCCAAGAAGAATGCGCTGCAAAAAACTTGGCAGAAAGTCATTTTTTCAAAATAAAATATATTTACAACAGTACTCAAATTGTACTCAACTAATATATATAAGGTCCCCAATTTAAGTTCGTACCTCAAATTACATAGTCTATAGTAGAGATGTATAAGGGTCTTAACTGAGAGAAACATGCCCTAAGTCAAACGCTAAAAATTTAAAGAGGCCTTCCATTTCCGACTCGGCCGGTTCACTGCACTCACCTAGATACAGATGGCGCAGCCTGTCGTTGTCGTAGGACGCGCAGGCGCCGAGCGCGCCGCACACCAGGTCGCGCGTGCGGCACGCCGCGTCGATGGCCGCGCCGAACAGGATCGGGCACGGCACGTTGCCGAACACGCCTATAGCGAACTGGATCACGCCCATCGCCATCGCTTTGTCTGTCGACAAACAAAACGTAACTAACACAATTCACAAAAAAAAAACACCGGGCAGCACTCCGGGACTGCCGGAAGGAGTGAAAACTACACACACGCACACTCGCGCAAAACGAAAAAACCGGCCAAGTGCGAGTCGGACTCGCGCACGAAGGGTTCCGTTCCATTATCTATAAATATCTGTAACCCAGTGTAAGCAGAGCCCTGCTCCAAAGCAAAATGTACGCAGTGTGGTCACTTTATATTGGCCACTGATATATACAGACATCATACATGTTTACGGTTTTCGCAATTTTTCCTTTATCTGTGCTATGAGACGTTGCTTCGTACCAAATTTCAAGATTCTGAGTTCACAGGAAGTACCCTGTAGGTTTTGATTCCCTTGCGAGTTTCGTAAATTTGCGGTATAAACGGCTGTATCATTTGATATTTTCTTGTTTTCTATTGTAGGTATTCATTAAGGGACAGTAGACTTGAGTATTTGATATAAATTTCAGCTTGATACCTCCACGCGTTCCTGAGAAAAAGGATCTTGACAGACGGACGGACGGGCGGACAGATAACAAAGTGATCCTATAAGGGTCCCGTTTTTTCCTTTTACTTTTTAGGTACGGAACCCTACAAAAGAAAAAAGAAAAAAAACTTTCTCTACACGAAATTCGAACTGCGCGAACGCACTGTTATTCTACACCTTATGCCACTAGGCCAAACGCACATACGTTAGCGACGAAATCAACGTACACTTCAAAAATCGAACGCGACTCTAGCTTCATTCGTATTTCAAAATAAGCTCTTGAGGATCCTAATATCCTGGTACTTAAATCTTCCTTCGTCTTACGCCTGGAGCGAATTTAAAAAAAATTACCCATCCCAAAAAGTTCCCAACGCCGCTAAAGAAGTTTTCACTTCAAAAATCATGATTCATTGCGTTACGTTCCGCGTGACGTCAGAGTGTGCAAGCGAGAGCGCGGAACATACATTAAACTAAACCAGTGTTTTTCAAAGTGTGGGTCGCGACCCCCCGGGGGGTCGCGAGGCTCAGCTCCGAGAAAGTATTGTGACTAGATGGAATGATTTTGTTTTCAAGGATGTACATTTTAATAAAACAAAAATCAATCTTAGACAAATAACACATTGTGGTTTGTCGTCCTCAACAGAAAAACCGTATTTTAAATAGTTTTAGTCATATTTTCTATTTTTCTTCTTTTTACGCTCACTTTCAGATGCTGATGTTAATCCAGACGTTGAAGGCATTGATGATCTTTTTAGATACTTTTCCATTTCGTCGCAAAATAATCTCCAAAATAACAGCTGCCTTTTAATATTTAAAAAGGGGTAGGTAGGTTGCGAAACAATAAGTACCTTCTGAATACTTGTGATAAATATAGGTTGCGTTCCAAAACGCATGAATGATTGAATGATAGAAGGGTGCGTTCCAAATCTGTTAAAATAAGAGTTGGGTTCTAAGGTTAATCGTACAAATTAGGTTTTGGGGGGTCGCGAAGGAATTTTGATGGTCATTAAGGGCCGTGACACCAAAAAGTTTGAAAAACACTGAACTAAACTAAACATGAGCGGTACATGGCGATGTAGGACTTGCGTGACGTCACCGCTTGAGTCTACACGTGTCTCACCGTGCTTGTCGGTGCAGCGTATGATGAGCAGCACGGCGCCCACCTCCCCGCTGGCGTGCACGAACATGAGCGCCGCGAACATGGCGATGAACGCGTAGATCTGCCGGCAGGGCCCGCCGCACTCGCCCGTCACGGCGAAGCCGGGCGCCGGGGGGGCCGAGGGGGGGGGCACCACGGCCAGAGACGCGTTCCGGATCGAGTAGCGGTCGTACCTGGAACATATACATATATATATCATCATCAGCCCGTGTCAGTCCACTGCTGGACATAGGCCTCTCCCATAGCACGCCATTGGGCTCGATCTTCAGCAGAACATATACAGGGTGTTTGGTAGCCAGGTACAAAGCTTTAAGGGGGTGATAGCCGAGGTATTTTTGAACATTAAGCCATACATGTCTTAGCCGAAATTTGTTATTTTTTTTTAAATTGAAAATTTAGAAATTTTATGAAAATACCCTGAGTAAAAATTTCACGTCAAAAGTAGGTACTTCAGTAGTAAATTTACATGAAAAAAAAGTAAAGAAAAATCATTAATCTTCACTTTGTTGTGATTTGAATAGTAAATGAATTCATTTTACAATTATTTTTTACCTTTTTTTCATGTAATTTACTAGGTAAGTGTAGGTATTTACATAGTAAGTTACATGAAAAAACGCGAAATTTCAATATTAGTGCATTCTTAGCGAGTGCTCCCCCGAGTTTGGTTTTTACTTTTTATCTCAGATTTAGCAAGCAATGTGAATAAGTGATAGGTACCTTAAAAGAAAGAACAATAAACAGGCATGTTTTTAAAAATGCTTGAACATTTCCAGGATTTTTTTAATTTTTTTTATGGTACTGAAAAATTACTTTGTTCGAAAATAAGACATTTTTAGTAATTTTGAATGCCTCCGTTTTGTTTCTGTGGCAAGACAGACACTTAAATACTGTTTCATTTGGTCCAATACACATTAAACTATCCAAAATAAAATAAAAGATTTTGTTTACAAATTAACGCTCATTGGTGCAATATTGACTCGTTTCTATCAAACTCTGGGTATTTTCATAAAAATTCTAAATTTTCAATTAAAAAAATATCAAATTTAGGCTAAGACATGCATGGCTCAAAATGTTCAAAAATACCTCGGCTATCATATCACCCCCTTAAAGCTTTGCACCTGGCTACCAAACATCCTGTATATTTATAAATTATAATTAATCTACGGTCTGTTTCAATAAGGAAGGTATGGCTGACAGATTTATAGAATTGTAACTGTTAGCGTTCACGAAAGCTTTGACAGCAAAATAAATACAAAATTGAATTACTTCAATCACAAAAATCACGGCGATATTTTTTGCGTTTACATAATTTTCACGCAAAAAACCGCACCAAAATCCGTTGCATAGTTTTAAAGATTAAGCATACATAGGGACAGACAGACAGACAGCGGAAAGCGACTTTGTTTTGTACTTTGTAGTGATAATGCCATTTGCATTATCATTCTGTTTCACGCGGCTTGCTTTCAAGATAATTAACGCGTTAATCACGAAATGTTGCTCGCAACGTTGTTTCTGTGGAAAAATTACACTTTCTGGAGGAAAAATACCAAACAACCAACATAACATTTTGAATCGGTTCAATCTTTCCAAATATCCTCTATACACAATCAAAAAAACACCATACTTCTACGTTATACACGTTTTTTTTAACAATCCCCCCACATATAGGCAAAGGAAGTGACACCCATACAGCCACGGCTAAACATTGATTATTCTTTTTTTTGTGTAGCCTATTTGGTGTCCCACTGCTTTTGAGCCGGACTGGGGAAGCCTTGCAACAGACAGAGACGGGTGGAAAGAGAAAGGCGTGGCCTTTGCCCAGCAGTGGGACACCAAATTATTCTTAATTCGTTTTTTTTTAAACCCAAGTTGGACTTACGCCGCGATCGCCTTCAAGCCAGTGCCGTTGTTGTTGATGCAAGAGCAGTTGTAATAAAGCCAGGTGTTGTTGTCCACTTGCGCGCTGGCCTGGCAGCCCGCCTGGCACGGCGATAGATATGTATACGCGTCCTATAAAATAAAAAAATAAAAACAAATTAAAAACCCACTGATCGACTGCAATCGTTTGTCCTTATCTGTGAAAGGTAAATGTCAAAGTAATAATAAGGACAAACGATTGCTAAGTTAGCAGAAACCTACAGAGCGTTTATGAATAATGGGATTAGTAAGTTTTGTCTTAACGTTTTAATAATAAACTATCTGGGCGAGGGGGGCAGATTCTATTTCTTTTTAGAAAGGGGTGCGCATAATGAACAAGTTGGGATCTCCCAGCCAAGTTGGGGTCAAGATCTGTCCTTTTCTCCAATCCGTTATGGTTGCCTAGAGATCGCTCTGTAGCGATAAGGCCGCCTATTGTTACTTTATTACTTCTGTATACCTTCTGTATGTTTTGATTGTTATATGTGGTGCTCAATAAAGGGTTATTGTCCGTTGTCTAGTGCCCATATTACAAGCTTTGCTTAGTTTGGGACTAGGTCGATTGGTGTCAATTGTCCCAAGATATTTATTTATTTATTTTAATTTATTTATTGCACTGTATTAGATTGTTGGGCAACCCACAGATGGGGCAACTGACCTGTCCGCACACGGGGTTGTATGGCACGTCCGCGCAGTGGCAGTCGGTGCTGCAGTCCAACGCGCCCGAGCTGGCCAGCCCCGCGCTGAGCGCGCGGTAACTCTCCTCCGGGCAACTCACGAACATCAGCAACACCATGCCTGGATACGACATACATAGATATATAGAGGGTCTCGTCAATAGTATAAGCTTAAGGAGCAGTTTTCACAAAAAAAAGCGACGGGACACTCCGGGAGTGCTGGCAGAATTGAAAACAGCAGCTTAGATTAGATTTTAATGTTGTAACCTCCATGACGCTAAAGACACGTACCGTACTGGCCGAAAAAAAAACGTACGTATTCTTTACGTATTATTCTATATTGACAGACCTCTAACAATGTGCTGATGCCCTAGTACTTTTGCTCCACGACTCAACAAAAAACACTTCAAAGTATTTCAAAATAAGCTCTTACAGTATCTTATATCCTGGTACTTAAACTCTCCCTCCGTCTTACGCCTGACGCGAGTTTAATTTTTTTTTACGCATCCCAAAAAGTGCTCAGCGCCGCTAAAGAAGTTTTCACTTCAAAAAAGGAGGCAAGTCATCTAACAAACAGAAAAATTACTTCTAGTCTTACCATTTTCCAGATATTTCAATTTTTAACTCAAATTTAGTGTCGCTTTTACTTCCGTACGTTAGTACTATTACTAATTCTGTGACAGAACGGGAGTTGCCCGAAACGAAGCGAAGTTGCACGAAGTACCTCTCTATCAACTTCGCGAGTAGTGTAGAGGGGGCTGCACAATGTGCGGCCGCTCATAACTAGTGATGTAACGAATATTCGCATTCGCATTCGCATTCGCCAATATTCGCATATTTCTGCGAATGTTTTGCGAATATAAAAAAATATATATTTGAGGGTACCTAATATAGTTGTTTAATTATATAATTATTGCCGCCCGGTAAAGGAGATAGCCCCATTGGCTTGGCGCTAAATTAAATAGCCCCATCTGGCAACACTGAGCGGAATGACACTTCAATCGGATGCGTTCATATCGCCTCGGCTATTCTCGGAACAAAAAACAAACGATACGCACTTTGTTCGAACGGGACTGCCACCAAGGCCACCAAGCCATAAATAAATGGCGTCAAATTTTAACAAAAACTGAATATTCGCATTCGCATTCGGTTTCGCGTATGTCCAAAATGTGACATTCGTTACATCACTACTTATAGCTGGCAAACTGTTGACTCACCGGCGCTATAAATGGCAGCAGTGGCGGCGGTCCAGGCGGCCACCTGGCGCGCCGTGGGCACCAGCTTGAGGATCACCACGCCCGAGGTGATAATGCCGAGGCCCATCACCAGGATACCTCCCAGACCTGGAACGAGGGACAGGCCAAGTTAAACTCTGGTAATTAAGGACGACCACTTTTAGCACAATTTGTAACGCAAACTACAAATCAACGCCAATGATAGGTGTTCTGCCTTTTCGCCGATTTTTTTTATCGAATTTGGCAACCAACATTTCGCCGAATGTTCACTTTGGCAATTACTTATTGAATGAATGAAATGAATTGAAATGAAATGAAATTTCTTTATTTGCATAACATTATGCAGAAGAATATCATTTTGATTTTAAACTTTTGGAATATCATTACACTAAACTTTTACACTAGGCCGAAAAACTCTTATGATTAATTTGGATTAATTTAGGTTTAGGTGCGGCGTGGTGGCCCTCCGTAGCCGCGAACATGTTTGTTTTAATTTATAAACAGTCTTTATTTTACCTTGGAATGTCTTATTTTTTATTAATGGTTATGTAGTACCATTTGGCTATATATAAAATGACATTTTAATAAGTGTCCATGTAAAAAAAACAAACGTTGAGTTGGCAATCGTGAGGTTGGGAAATGAAACTAATCATTTTAACAAGATGAAATTCGGCCAAACGTTGGTTGGTTGGGAAGTGAAATTCGGCAATAAAATTTTCGGCAAATCAATAGAGAATTAGAGTCCGAAAAATATCGAGAGATTCGACTTTGATACACGAATGGTCCATTTATTTCTCTACATAATATTTGAGAACGATGTCTGAACATTAGTCATTTTAAAGCTGTCACAGCTAATTTTATAGCTGGCTATAGGATTGTAATTCTAAGCGCGTTGTTACGACATAATTTGACTCGACGGGTGGTTCACAGCAATCACACTTTAGTGTACGCAACGCACTTAATGTACGGCTTGCCAGTAATTTGATGGGTTTACGTTCATATGGACTTTTACTAACTATTGTAACATTTGAAGCTTAGATTGAATGACTAACCATATACAGTTCACTCACAAACTGTGATACGTCATTTCGAATAGTGACAATTGGATTGCGGGTCGTGTCATGAGTTATGTCCTCATAAATAAATAAATAAATATTAGGGAACAAATTCACACAAATCCTCATGTTGTGTAACTTTGTTATATTAACTGCAAGTGACGTCGCTGTTTACTTGGTTCTTGGCGTGTAGTTTAGTCTATGTTGCGCGTACTAGATGGCGCTCTCGTCGTTCACGAAAAGATGTGGTACCTTAGTCACAACTGCTTCTCATTTTAATTTGTCATGAGCTGTCACTAGGTGTCGCTGTATATTACTTGTAATTTTCACTAGATGGCGTCTGTAGCTTCAATCTAATGATCGTAGTATCACACCCACACCACAATACTAAATTAGGTTTGCGAGCACTAGGAAGTGTCGGGACTGATACTTCAAGTATTTCAATAAGCTGCTATACAAGATATTTTTGAATTGTTCTAGAATAATTAAGGAGGCGATTGATTTAACACTCCTGTAAAGATATGTATGTATGTATGTATGTAAACTCTTTATTGTGCATAATAAACAAGACAAGTACAATCATTAAATCATTGTAATTGTTGATTGAAGGTGCGACCACACCACCGCTTAAAAAACAGTGACGTTACGGAATCGCATCAAATTGTACGAAGAAACGGTGAGATAACGTGACGCATACGACACGTCATTGCGTATACGCGGCGTTTTGGTCGCACCCTTAAAGCAACACTACTCGTTTGATTGAACATCGACGAATATATATGGATTGTTTTATAACCTCCTGCTGAATTATTCTGAATCGATTTTAAGACACAGTTGAGTGTATACAGTACTAGGTGTCGCTGTAAGATGCTTGTAGCTCACAACAGATGGCGCTAGCTTCGGGCGTTCTCTAATGATCGTATAGTACCTCACCCGAGACTAGATTGGCGTCGTGCGTTGACAGTCGGAATTGCTTCTCCAAATATTTTGGCAGGAAGCTGTAGACGCCGGAGATAGGCATGAGATGGAGAACTGAGCTGGCGGTGCGCCACATCAGGATGTCGTTGGTCAACTGCCGTTTGATGGTCGCGAAGAAGTCTGGAAGGTAAACGTGGGAAATGATCAGATGTGTTGTGATAAAAATCAATACAGGATGTTACAAAACTACATGTTAATTGAGTACGTTGTTAAAAATATTTTAAAACTCACTGCACTGTTGTGGTGTTTAATAAAGAGTATTGTGGAATGAAAGGTCTTTTCATAAGTGCTGATTGATGCTAGCTGGCTTACCCTTGAAGAGTGGTTGACTCTTATCCTTGATCCTCCTCATGGCGGGAACCGGCTCCTGGCGGATCTGCTTGGGGAAGAAGAACATGAGCGTAGACAGGATCACGATGAAGCCAGCGATGAACACCATACCTGAAACAGGAGGACAAAATTCAGAATTGAAGGAGATTTAGACTAGGCAATCATCAACGTAGCTACGGAAAGACGTAGGGTAAACCTTGGTTAATCGGTGATAGTTAGGTTTTTTGCCAATATTACAAAAGTTTTTTTTCTTCATTTTGACGGATACTTCGGATATTTGCTGCACGATAGCGTTGAATGACAGTGCCGCCACCTAATGGAAATTGTTACAAGCCGTAAAGATATCGTGTAATTCCGCGATTAGATCATAAAGTTGGGATCCCTCCATTTCCCATAATTACATTTGTACTAATTTCATTTGCCATAATGGTCACTGGCTATAACCTTCAATTGCCCTAATATCACATGCCATAATTTTTAAATGGCATAATACTCAAACGTCATAATGTTCAACATCCCTAATATTCGATACCATAATATCACTTTCCATAATTTTTACTTTCCATAACTTTCAAAATCACTAATATTTCATGCCATAACAATCATTTGCCATAATTAAGGAAAAAACAGATCCAGACTGTTGAAATTTACTGCTACCGAAACACGACTAGGGCTAGGGGGCCAAGCCCCCCTCAATAGTCACATGACTGGTCAATTAATATATAGGTTAGGTTAGGTTAGAATGGTGTCAAGGCGCGAAGCGCCAAAACTAGGTGGAATAGGAGCTCCGCGAAGCGGAGCTCCGTAGACTTCGCCTCAGGGTAATTCAGTTCATATTTATGTTTGTTTTCTGTTAAACGTAGATAATTAACACTAACCGTAGTAAAAAATAACATTTTAAAATTAGTTATTATCATTATTACAAGAATCAAAATTCTGGGTTTTTTATGGCAAATAATTATTATGGCGTTTGAATTTTATGGCAAATGATTTTAGGACAATTGATAATAGGAAAAATGAAATTTATGATAAACGTATCGTTATGGCACCTGAAAATTATGGCAAATGAAAATATGGCTTATGATCATTGTGGCATAGGTATATATCGTTATGGAATATAAAATTATGGCAAATTTAATTCGGGCATGTGAAATTAGTTTATATGAAATTCGGGCAAACAATAGAGAACCGAGAGGTGAATGCCAATCACGACACGACATTAAGTCTTAGTGATCATATAGGTATGGAAGGACCATCGGATACAATTTACCAATTTATTAAAGTTACTAGTTAGTAATATCCGACTGGGGAGGATGGTCAAGTTAGATTTTACACCGTATTATAGTTAGTAGTAGTTAGTTATTCAATTGTGAGGAGTGTCACAGTAAACATCTCTCTCCATTTGTTTCCGACACCTACTTAAACTGTCTCCAACTTATTACTCTGTCTTATTCGTTGTCTGGTAGAGATCGCTATTAAGCGATAAGATCGCCTATTGGAGGTATACTTTGTTCTTCGTTTCTGTATTATTTTGTACTGGTTTGTGGTGTTCAATAAAGAGTATTTATATTGTATTTATGATGAATAATAGGTTTAAAAACTGAGCTGTCTAAAAAAACCAGTCCTAATGAATAGAGAGATAGCTTTGTCAGCTGCTTACCGTGCCTTTCGTCCGAGATTATCCTCCATAAATTAAAAAAAAACAGTTTAAATTCAAAGGACAATATTGAAATCAACATGAGTGGATATCATAAGACTCTATACAAAGTCTTTAGCTTTATGAAAACTGAGTACCTATTCCACAAATTAAATGCACTTAGCTATAAGTATAAGTACACGTTTAGAAGGCAATTTTCTACCGGATACTCGTCTAGACTAGATTTTATACAATTTTATCGTCTCTGGCATCTAGTGGTTATCAACAACCTGTCTATAAAAAAATATCTTCAGCAATTTTGTAATCAGTATCTCTCAATAATCTCTATCTCAATTAGGCTTAAGTTATACGGTATAGAATCTAGTACACAGTAATATTTGATGTTATAGAGAGTTATATTTGATGATTTGCTGCTCTACAATGCAATAAATGTAAAAATAGTTTGTTTGTATACAGGAGCCAACAAACGCGTGGGTTAGGGCAGGGAATTCGAATTGTGTTTACATTTTAAAAATCAATTTATACCTTATAAAAAAAATATAGAGAAATGAGGATGAATTTAATGTTGGAAGACATACTGTATTGCTATTTAGGAATCGCCGCTCAAAAGTAAAAGGGGAGAGGCAAGGTCAATTATAATTGACATAGGTACGAGTGGATACGATTTTGAAGGGGGTGGGATCATTTCTCCGTGAGCCCCCCCCCCCCCCCTTTATCTTGGACCCCGCTCCTTTTTTACGAAGTCGTTCAACTTTACGGTAAATATGTAGATTCAAGACAGCAATCATCATATGTAATACAACCTACCTTTTCATTAGGAAGGCTACGTTAATGCTGAAAATTTTCACATCCTAATAAACTAGGGTGCTACAGTCCAGCAAACAAAGCATGCAAAGGAAATCAAAATGTTTGCAAAAAATATCGCTAACCGCAGTGTAAACCAAGTTAGTATTTGAAGTTAAATTCCACAAGCGCTAGTGTGTTGAAGAAATTATCCCGCGCGGCCGTAGCATATCTAATTATGGCAATTATCGAGGGATACGTGTGAAGCAGACTGTATTAAACGCAGACGAATTCGTTAGTGGTCATGTGCCTATCAAGGTCTTTACTAGGGCTGGCAAGAAGGCAACTCCTCGACAAACCACACTGCCATGCCTCGAAGAACAGAATTCTTATTAAACGATGAAGACGATTAGACAAAAAATTAACAATTAGTCGACGGGTAGCGTTGAAATTATTCGACATTTGACGAGTGTCAGCCCTCAAAGCGTCCGTCCAGTTCACGGTCCGCGAGACGCCAGAAGCCGAGACGAATTTGCTTGCTCTAATCCGTAATACTCCATCTAGATATAGCAACACTCACATCCAACCACGGCTTTAGCAAACAGAAAACATTTGCGCGTTCACAAGGTCGCCCGGTCGTCGCTCAGTCAAGGGCGTTCGCTAGACGCTTAGGTACCATACGATTCGATATTGTTTACGATCAACACTAGAGACGGAACTGTGACGTCACGCTATTCGAAAAGCATCGGAATGCGCGTTTACCCCCAAGTTTTCATAGAGCTTACGAAGGTCGCGCGACCGGTTTAAAAGTAAAAGTGGGCAAGGCGGGTGTCGCGTCCACCCACTAAATCCTCATTACGCCGGAGCAATTGTCGGCGCAGCCTTGGCCGTGACCGGCGGCTGATAGTTATTTTAGTTTGTGACGTGACGTGTGATGTAAGCGGTGTAAGAGTTTCATAACGAACGTGCGACCGGCGTGACGCTGCCGAGGAAAAGCGAAAGTCGCGTGGAAATGCAACCGCACTGCCGTGCCGCCGGCAAGCCCGCGCACGGACAAGCCAAGTATACTAGCTAAACAGAACACGCTACGCTGTTAATTATAGATGTGCTAAGCAGCGCTGCTAGCAGGCTGATCACGAGATTCAAGCCTTGGGACCTAGAGGATCCGGTGGTCGGAAGAACGGGTCATATCATTCGTAGATGCATAATATCAATCAGTCAGTTATGATACAACAATCTGCTCGGAAGTATGCTATACATGATCTCAGTTCTCAGTCTACGGATGTTACTGTAGATATCGTAACATCACACACAAGTCCTTCAACACAAAAAAGGGTTAAGTGTATAAAATGACGGCCATTTTCCGTTCAACCATTGATTCACGCTCGTTTATTTTAACGACTAGCTCTGTCTCACTCTTCTCAGCTCTCACTACCAACCACGTGGGCTATAACGTACAGGTTTTATAGTCATTTGCTTTACCAACAGAAATTATAGGGTCTCCATTCCATTCTCCAACATCATTAGGCAAGCTACAATCTCCGAGAATCGTAAACAAACAGATGTTTAATTACTAATTAGCAATAAACAGTGACGTAACCCTGACTGGATGCAGCCCTTCGCCGCAGCAATTACAGCAATTGGTAGTGATTGAAGAGGAAGCAATGGACGATTAGTGTGTTACGACAGACTACGTACCCAATATCATGGTAAGATAGCTCAAGGAACGGCACGCGAATACCTTCTAAATGTATCAAAGGGAATCAGTGAAATGGAAAAATTACCTCGGTCCTTCGCAGGCACACATACTATACCGTATTTCATTTCCCATAGGGGGTAAAGACTACATTGTTCCACTTGCTACGATCCTGACATACCTTTTTCGCTTCATCCACATTCATCAATCTCTTCATACATGTTTAGGTTTTGGGGTAGGGTTTTGGTCCTTCGCTACCGGGTTAATATTCGAAGTTTTATTGCGTTTCTTTTCATTTTTCATTATTATCTAAGGCCAATTTTCTTAAAAGAAAACATAAGACATTATAGGCGATGCTTCTAGCAACCCATCGCTATTCTGATTCCCCTTTCCACCTTTACGCCCACAATCATGCTAAACGTTGCCATGAGTCCTTGTTGCTATCTTAGGCTCTGCTCTGTCTACTACGTAAGGGATAAAGACGTGATTCATGTGTGTATGTCATTACTGATGATAGTGATAATGTGTCCAGTTCGATCAGTCGTTGTGACTCAAACGCGGGAGGACCGGAGGATATTCTAATGACGTCTAACGAAGTCTAGAGCAGAGGTCGGCAACACGCAGCCCGCAGACGTCTTACTTGCGGCCCGTGAATGTTTTGTAAATAAGTTATAAATATATTGGGCTTCTAGGGTTAATATCACAAGTGCTGCCCGCCTTTAGTTTATTGGCCCTTGCCTGCCAAAAGGTTGCCGACCGCTGGTCTAGAGCGATCAAAACGCTCGACTATTTGCCCACCAAGCACGTGAATAATGATTACATCCGCGACTGTGCGATATTCCTATTGTCGTCAAATTGGATACACGGATCACTGGCGTGTTTGTATTCGGGGTATGCCCAACATATGTTTCAGACTATGGCCTTTTTTTTTGACGTAGTGGAAAATATTTACAAGTATTCCCAATAGAGGCCCGGGATGGCGATGTGGGACTCTCTCCCCCGCTTTCTTTCCATACTGAAAGGGGCGGGGGAGCATACCCAATAAAACCACTCCCTCATTGCCCTCTTATCAGGTTCTGCCAGCGAAAGCTAACTGAGAACAGCGCACCACCGCTCTGGCAGATACATAACTCGGCGCCAACGTGATACATTGAAAAACGACCACGGATTGGTCCAAAATACATCGAGCATGACTCGACTACGAACACCTCGTCAATTCTAATAATTATAAGAGTTTTTAATGATTCACGGTTAAGTTCATTCGAAATATTATAAACGTGATGTGAACCGCGATTACCTTTATTGAGCTCCCGATATTTCGAAGACAAACATAACACCCACCCGCAATTTCTTCAGTCTACCCGTGATCATGATACATGCAACTGTATCGAAATATCGGGAGCTCAATAAAGGTAATCGCGGTTCACATCCCGTTTATAATATTTCTAATAATTATGTCTGAGTGTACTGATACAATAAAACGTAAAAAATCAAATCCAAATTCTCGTAAATATGTAGTCCATTTGCAAGAACAACTACAATACAATGATAGTGAAACCGGCATCCATCCATAGCAGCCCTTAGTTCGTCCGTCTTCGGACATAGGCCTCCTCTCCACTTCTCCACGCCTGGCGATCGACAGCCATACGCATCCATCCTCCACCAGCCTGTCGGCAGATATCGTCCTTCCACCTCATTGGTGGTCTCCCTCTACTACGAATGTTTTCACGAGGTCTCCACTCGAGTGTTCTCCTCACCCAACGATCGTGGTTCATCCTGGCAATGTGCCCTGCCCATCTCCACTTACTCCTCTCGATCTCCTCCACCACGTCTCGAACTTTTGTGACTCGTCTGATCCACTCATTCCTTTTTCGATGCATGACAGTTATCCCGAGCATTGACCTCTCCATTGCTCTCTGTGCAACACGGAGTTTCTCTACAGACTTCTCTGTCAGTGTGGTGGTTTCCATTCCATAAGTGAAGACAGGCAAGATACACTGGTTGAAGATTTTGGTTTTAAGGTGCTGGTGAATCTTCCTTGACTGAAGGACTGACTTATTCGCACCGAAGGCCGCCCACGTTAGATCTCAGCCACTTGGTCCTCAGACCCAAGCGTAATCCTGTGCCCGAGATACACGTAGCTGTTGACGACCTCGAAGGGCAACGGACAGTCTCCGGCTCCCGGCGGTATGTTGGTCATGATTTTTGTTTTGGTGACGTTCATCTTCAGACCAATTGTTAACGAACCGGCATATAATTTAAAAAAATGGAATTCAAACTGAGATATGGGGAGTAATAATTTCTGCGTCCTCAGACCCGTCATCATCAGGTACGAGTATAATGTTTTAAACTCACGTAACTCACGTATCTCGTCACGAAACGTCGAGGTAATTAACAGCAATTTTTACTCGGTTAAGTCCCGAAATACTATAAATATCATCAGATATATCAGAGCCGTCTACACGCTCAAAGATATACACTTTTAAGCACCAAGGCAACTCCAATGTAACTGATGGCAATTTAACAAGAACATAAGTGATATCGAGAAGTGAACTGACATTCTTAGTCGTCTATACATTAGATATAGATGGGAAGATTAAAAAAGAGAGAGTATCGTGTTTAATCGACCGGTTGACTGAATGGTACCACTGATTCACTATTGGCGCTGGTTAATTTTGTCTCTACCATTTATAAGTTAATATAGTTGTGTTAAAACTCATACTAATCTACATACACACAATAAGTAGATATGTATCATAAAACAAAGTCCTCCGTCGCGTCTGTCTGCCTAGTCCGTGATAGACCGTTAACCGGGGTGACTTTGATAATTTTGAGGCTACTTTGATCGTCTTAATAGAATAGAATAGAATAGTCATCAGAGTAGTAATATTGGTATAAAATCGATATTGTCTATATGCGGTGAATGTTTGGCATGTAGACGCAAAGGCGATCGATGAAGACATCGATTGGAAGCAGTAAACGCAAATAAATATAAATAATTTCGTCATTAGTACAACTACTTTTTAAAGTCAACACGGTATACGGAACTCAAAAACTCCAGAACAGATTTTCATGCGGTTTTCACCAATATATAAATTGATTCACGAGGAAAGTTTAGGTACATAGTTGGTCAAGGTTTTGTGTAAATTAGTTGAAATATTTGATTGTCGAAGTGAAGATAATACAAACTAATACTTTTCTATACCTAACCTATGCAACACTAACGTGAGAGAATAACTAACTGACAAGACAACGCATACCCATACCAGTAGAATTATAGACATTAAACTGTAGAGGTGCTCTAAGAAGGGGTTTTACTATAATATATTACCACGGCTATCAGCTTATTTTTATCCTTCCCGAAACTGAAGCCTTGGAAACGTTGAAATAAACTCGCATTGAAGTAATCAGCAGGCAAGTCAAGGTTGACCATGACTCGGTATTAATCTCACGTGTTTTGCTTTGACACTATATTAACAAAAAGAAAGTTGGTGATAACGAACACTGATAATGATAAGATAAGAAGAAACGATAATTCATACTTACAATGTAAAGTAACACTTAGCCAGAGTATTCAAAATTTATACTTACAACAAATTAAAACGAAATATTCTTAAATGCTGAATGCACATTAAATGATATAATTAATTTGTCTGTTAACATTATGCGCGTAATTATAAGCCTTCAAATCGTGCGATGCTGCGCAAATAGATACTTTTAATGCATATTCCGTGAAATAACATCGCATGCTTGAACTATCCCGATATTTAAATACCGAAGACACTTCATAAATTACAAATTGCAAAACGATTTATTAAAATTACATACATATATAAATCACGTCTTTATCTCTAGTCAGATTTAGGTAACAAGACCTAAAGGGCACATCTGGCATAATTGTGGGCTTATATGTGGAAAGGGGAATCAAAACAGTGATGAGTTGCTAGCCGCATCGCCTATAACATGATTCCTAAGATTATCGCCCAATCGCACAATGAGCTTTTAGTTTTAGCCAGCATGGAAGCAAAATTATTTATTTAATAATACGAGCCGATGTGGCGTATAGAAAAAGCAAATGAGAATTCAGTAGTCCATTCATGAACTCGCCTAGCAAAATAGAACAATAAGGAAATACTTAGAAGCCACTCGTTGCGTTCGCGAATTCACCCTATTGCCAGTCCACGCACGGTTAAAGTTTTCTAACGTTGCAAAACTTATTTGCCGCCGGTGAAAAGAGGACCAAACAAATAGAGCCCTTATTTCTTGAACAGGTGGAACTTACTTTGGTCTTGGTGTGTTTTTTTGCTGGTGTTACATACGCATCGTATTTGCAAGCGGGTCACGCGCATGCTTTCTTGGTGGATTTTGCGCGCAAATCTGCGCATGCGCTGCTCGGTAACGGTTGATGGCAGTTCCGCGACGGAATGCCGCGGCTCATACTTACTAGTACTTAGACCTAGTTATTCTAATTTAGGAGGCATCGCTTGTCTATTTTTAACGAGCTTCTATTTTATAAATTTTGCTTGGCTCTAACTACGATGTTACTATGCTCGACTAAGTGCTTTGTATTTTTATGATAGTTCCTAATTCAGAAAAAAACTACTATTAAAGTTGACTCTCACAGTTGACTGACAGTGGACTCGTAAGTGAAAAAAATGGTATTGGATTCTCTAAGCCAGCGGTTCTCTAACTTTTTTGGTGACGGAACCCTTTTAGAAAGCGGAATACTTGACGGAACCCTAAAACCAGAATGAGAGATGTTTTGAATTATTTCGAAATTATTGCGGAGCCCTCACGACGGCTTCGAGGAACCCCTACGAGGGCTTCGAGGAACCCCTACGAGGGCTTCGTGGAACCCTTTGAGTACGGCTGCTCTAAGGTTTAAGCCATAACAAACTACAACAACACTTTTAATTTTTCATCCACTTCCAGTGTCATTACTTTCAAATTACAATTTAGTTTAGAAACTACCGTCGGCCAAAACGTTTTTGTAAATTATATTTTACAAAACATTTAAATTCATTGACAATTGCTGCAACTGTTATATCAGCTCTTAAATACGGAAAAACATAATATTAATATATCAATAATAACGGACGTAATAAAGATGCGTGTGAGTGACTGAATGAGAAAATGCTGCAGCAAAACTGCATCATCGTTATAAAGTCAATAAACTCTTTAATTGAGTCGTAGTGGCATTCCGCCACAGTAATTTATTAACGCGGAAAAATATGACAGATCGACAGTAAACAGTTGAAAACGGAAGATAAAGGAACGTCGAACGTTCATACAAAACAAAACCCTACACCACAACACTTTTTTTTTAGAGTAAATGGCTTCCGTCCTCCGGCGGGATTGTTATGCCAGTGTCCATGTTGTGAGCATGGTGTGTACTTGTGTAGCTACAGCTACTAGCCATAGGTGTCATGGCTGTCAAACACCACACCACTTGGGGATAGTCCCCAAGTGGTGTGGTGTATAGGGGGTGTCTGATACACCCTGTATAATAATAACGAATCGCTTTTAAGGCTTAATTTAAACCCTGGCTTAACTTATATTCATAATCATAATTTATAACGATGTAAATCTTAAGTAACGAAGGATAAAGTATTTGAGAAGCCCGCTTAGATATTAGGACCAAGTCCAAGGCTTAAGAAAGAAGAGTTTATTAATGGAATCACAAAGTTTTATGTCATCAGATCTTGTCATTTGGGATGCACTTTGATCCCATTGGATAGCTCGGGCCAAAGGATCCCTTAGGCTCTTCGGTCCATATTTCTTTTTTCACATTTTGTTTATTGCTTGCCGTTAACTTAATAGAACAGCAAAGCGAAATAGAGCATCTCTGTAGCCTTACAGTAGTTTATGTGTCTGTATCAAAATGGAGGGCATTAAAGAGTGTGGGTTTATGAAATGACCCGAAGGGAAGTTTTGTAATAAATCACATCATGAGTGTTTTAATAGGTACATAATTATGTAGAGTTAGGTACATGGGTGAATCAACTTTTAAAGTACTCTTTTCGTGTCCCCGTCAAAGAAAAATCAAGTTATCACAAATCATACATTGCATTTGTTTGCTTATTAGATAAGTACAATTCAAGACTCACAAGCATTTTATTAATATATTCAAATTACCTATTACATTAAAAAATATCTTTAAATCGAAGCAGGAGATGCCATTGACGTTACGTTTTACGCAAGTAGGCACTTGAAAGCGGTACGTCAAGAATTATGAAATTTCAAGCGTCATTATACTTTTAGTTTTGCGTACAAGGTATTGTGGATATAACTGGGCACGGGCACAATGTAATTTTATCCCAGTCCCTTAATATGACGAAGATCCATTTAAATATGTACTAACATAGACTTAAGGGACATACTATGTAACTAACAAAATGAATCTCTGTTGTTCGAAATAAATGCATTTATTATTATTATATTAAATAGGTATCTAAACTTTTTATGCACATTATTGCTTATGATGCTACGACACTGGCCAGAAAAAATTACAAAAAAAAACTTACCAAGCCACCAAGCGCCGACCCATCGCGGGTCGCTGGAGTCGTAGCCGGGGTTCAGTAGAGGGTTGACGTAGACGCGGGTGCAAAGAGCGCCTAGGAGGAAGCCCAGCGCTGGGCCAATCACCCTTATGCCGATGGTGATCGCTGCAGACAAAAAAAACACATCAGTTAAAAGGTGAAGTTTCTTTCGAAATGCCAAGCGAAATGACCTTCCATAAGTCTGTATTTGCGGAAGTAACGAGAGTTCTAATATGATGAAACGAAATTTTAATGAACCGTATTTTTTTTTCTATCTTACAAAATTTCTGACACAGTTCAAATACATCTATTTGGGATCGCCAATTCCTAGCAATACACGTAATTGACAACATTTCATTTTTATAACACCTGAAAATGTATATATGGTTCGAAAGCATTTTGCCTCCTGATCACTGTAATATGTTTATATAATTTTAATATCGCTTATTATAAAAAATAAAAATTAATTAAAAATATGTTCTAAGTTTATCAAAACTACCACAGGATAGGTGAAATGCCTTTGCTTTTTTCACGAGAAAAAATAAGCGATCATAATTTTGTATTTTTGACAACTTCAAAGTACAAGGGGGGCAACTGAAATTCTATTTTCGAAGTTTGTTGCATACCTTCACTCTCACTCTCAAGATAATGACTATTTGTATGAGCAGAACAGCACGAAGCGACCCTCGAAAATCGAATATTGGAGAATAGGGCCTGACATTGACAATTTGAAATTGACGTCAGTTTTTTTTTCTATAGAGAAAAGACAAAGGGATAAGTGTTTATTCTGTGATAGTATCGGACTTACGCCCTTTTAGAATAAGCACAAATTAATAAATTAATTATAAATTAAATACAAGCCCTAGCGAAAAAATAAAACTGTCAGCATGTTCATCTTTTCAAACAAAATACAGAGAACCATTAATATTATAGGCTCAGAAATATGAAATGTTGTCAATTATAATTTCGTGCAATACATGTTATTTTACCACTTCTTCACAGCGGCTTACAGCCAAAGTTCGCAGGACAGCTCTTAACAGTCTTCTACGTTGACGATATTGTTGCTCACAATAAAATAAAAAATATTCAGCCTGTTCCCACAGATAATAAATCAGATTACATTACTAATGATTACAGCTATCGCGGATTTACACATCAATAATGAATAAGTGCGGCGAGAATTAGTCTTGACCAGAAAACCCGACAAAATCCGACCCACCTACTCTTCGTACGAAGCCTAATAACATGCCCCTTATAAGGCAGATAATATTATAAAGTCGCCGACAAAAAAAACTGGAATAAAGGCATCTTAAACGCTTCAGGATGGATTCAAGGAAGCCTCGTAATCGGCCCGCTGATGACGCAGTAAATTTTAAAGAGAGTAATAACGAGGATAGCAATTATATGTAAAACAAGGTAGGCGATGTAGGGAACTCCAGAGCTGGTCCTTCTAGGAGCTAGCTCGTAACTGGCGTGCGTTCAACCCCGACACAAGCATGTCTTAGTGTCACTTAAGGAATATTATAGCCTATAGGTATCGAATCATTTATTATCGGGCATGAGGTTTTATTTACGCTGTAAATGTAGAATCGTGCGTGTAGCATTACATAGCGATGATGACCGACCCATGGCCCATCTTAATGGTGTGACCCTGAATATGCTGCTTGAGGTTCCGGGTCCCAATTCTAGTCTAGCCCAGGGCAAGCATGTTTTTGTAACCATATGTTCATAAGATAATATTTGTCCGTTGTCTAGTACTCAGATATGCTTAATTTTATATCAATTGGTGTAAATTGTCCCACGATATTTATTTATTGCCGAGTTACGGGGTTAATACTGAATTCAAAGTCATCAAGCGACGCCGCGGCGTAAGAGTCAAATTAATCGCATCGTGGAAGTGTGTTTACACCTAAGATTGTAATAAGTGTAAAACGATTGTTAGTGCGGAGAGTAGATGAAGCCTTGACGTCTGTGACGTTGTGACATAACACGAGACTGGAAATATGCAGAAGCACGCCCTAGCAAATTAACCGTGTCTTTGCTTTCGCGTAGGCATGTAATAAAATATATTGAAAACATGTTTATGGTCAGATTGAGTGCTCGAAAAAACTAAATACGAGACAGTTATTTCCCAAAAGTAAATAGGGTGAAAGTCAATAATTTTCCTAATATCAACCTGAGATTAAGTAAAACCAACGCTTTTATAATCATTGCCTTAAGATTGCCTTATTTAGAAAGCCACATCTTTCAAACAAGTGACTAATGCCCGGCAAACATACTATTCATCCTTGAATAAAGACGATACATAATTAGTTTTTTAAGCATAACTTTCCAAAATGAACCGTCGCTGTCATAAAATTAAAATTAATCGTTACAATAATAAACAATAAAAGTCCACAAACGGGTTATTGACCGAAAAACAATCAGGTACTTAGGTACCAAATGTAATCTTTCTCGGAAATCGACGGCTGCGGTGCCAAAAAATGAGCGCTCGCGTGCTGGCGGAAAAATAAAATACACCTATCATCATGCGCTTTTGTAATGAATAATGGCCTCGTCAAGATCGTTTTTCAAAACGGGCGGAGCTCGGGCTTGCAGCCAGTTTTTATGATGTCCTGGTGTACAGTCAGCGGGAAGCGTTAAACGGTCGGACCGATTTACTACACAGCAGCGTGACACGCTACGTTGACGTCTGTACAGCTCCGCTTTACCGGTTACAGTGGGTGCATCATTAACCGATGCTCTCTCGAATTAACGCTACGTGATTGTCAAAATTGACGAATTACGCATTTTGAGACTGTATTTTTTCGTCACGGACCACCGACGTTAAATAACATTACCGTTCATTAATAAAATGCCCGCGTTTATCGTAGAAAGACTTGAAAATACAAACAAGCCGATATGAAAGGCGAGTCCTGCCTTTCGGTGCAGATAACCTTGCGCGGGCGCTGCAGTAAATAAGGTCATCGGAGTGCTACATTCCCTACTGATGTAATATACTGTTTGTTAACGAGCCCTGGACTAAGAATCAATGTGTTTTTTTATTGAAACTGCTACGACAATCTTAGGTAGTATATATTTTAATCTCCGTTTTAATCGTCATCATTTAAAATACGAATATCAACTAAGCATGACAAGTTTCTTATAAGTAAGTAGGTATTATTAGAACGCGCGAATTGATTCTCGATATAACATATGATGATTCAGTTCATACGGTTCCAGATTCCTTGAACTATTTTTTCGCATTCGTACAATCCAGCCTGTCCACTAAAATAAATAACATTCAAGACACTAACTACGTTACGTTACGTAGCGTAACTTACGTTGGTTAAGCTTCAGATGCCCAAAAGGCAAACCACAAAAAAATAGGAGCCCCGCTGAGCGGAGCTCCACAAACTCGGCGGGCGAAAACTGACGAAAAGGAACTGCTGTACGAATGTGTAAAATAGTTTCAGACAATTTGAAAGAATCTGGAATTGCGGAAATGATTCACACACGTGGACGTCATGGATAAAACAAAAGAGCGTTTTCCTCTTCGGTACTTACTAATACTAAGCAAGTTATCCTATTTGACAAATTGTCTTCTAAGCTAAAAATAACTAATAAACATTGCAAATACATGGTATTAAAGTTAACATACATACATACCGTCACGCCTCTTTCCCACAGGGGTAGGCAGAAACTACTTTGTTCCACTTGCTACGATCCTGGACCTGACATACCTCTTTCGCTTTATCCACATTTATCAATCTCTCCATACATGCTCGTCGGTTTCGGGTGCTCTTGACTTGACCTTTTTTCCAAAACGTCCCCAATTTGATCACGGAACGTCCGTCTAGGCCTTCCCCTCCCAACGCACACCCATTTACACTCCCCATATAAATCAGTTTAGTTATTTTTTCATCCATCCCTCTACGTGACCAAACCAACTAAGCATACCTTTTTCTATCCTAGTTACTATATCCTCTTTAACACCTGCACGTTCCCTTATCACACTATTCCTATTATAGTTAAACTCCAATTAAAACGCCATTAAATAAACTAAAAGAAATTCACGTGAATCGATACATTTATTTTTGTTTACTAGGTACGCGACATAATTCTCAATCGATCGCGGTCGTCGACCCCGGATGGAATTAAATATTTAATTGCGAGAATACAGGGGGCCGATTATTGAAATCACACCTGTGAAAATACAACTCGAAAGTGGTAAAAATCTGTAAATTAAATTTTCGACTATTTGACAATATTGAGAGAGATTTTCTTCTACCTACTCGTATTTCAAACTCAGCATAAATTATTTTTCACCACTTTCGCTTTAAAAAGTCGGGCTTCTGATCACAAATCATATAAGTAATATACCTATAACACATAACTACACTATACCCTCAAAGACCCTCATCGAAATACCAAAGATCTAAAAAATCTAGCAAAATTTTAACTAAGAATATTGTCCATCGAATGGTGCCGGTAGCTATGACTAATCCTAGTATGTTTAAAAGTCTTTCACACCTGAACAAACCGCTTTTCAACGTATGACGCGGTTCACAAGTTTTTTTTTTTAATGCAAAACAATCAGGAGCGTGCGCAAATTTTCACCTGATCACAAATAACTTCAGGTCATGAAAATATTGACATCCACATCCATACAAGGTATCTTAAAATTGTACAGGAAAATCTGGATGAAATTCGGCACATAGATAGAGAAAAGTCTGGAATAGCACATAGGCTACTTTTTATCCTGGAAAATTGCGTAGTTCCCGCGGGATAGCGATAAACGAATTCTTTGCAGACGAAGTCGCTGGCAACAGCTAGTTTTATCTAAATCCGTCTAGTCGTTTTAACGTGAAAAAGGAACAAACATACACACTCACTCACATCGTCACAAACTTTGGCATTTATAATATTAGTAGGATTTGTCAACTATGATTCAGAGATGCTGAAAAATATTTGCAGGGCTATTTAGCCAAACTAACCCACCATCTGTTCTTATTAATCATGATATCAAGAAGTTATTGATTTATTTACAGCTACAATACGTCCTTCTGGGCTCCCACGCATACATATCCAGGTGGATTGAGAATTTCACACACACCATTGAAATGCTTCGCAGGTGTGCAAGTTTCCCTGTCTTTTCCTTCGCCAAAAAGCGTCTGGTAAATTTCAAATGAAATCTCACACATGTATTCCGAGAAATTCAGCAGTGCAAACCCGGCTTTAAACCCGCGATACTCTTAGCTTATAGCTAATAGCTTGAGGATAATAGGTCAAACCACTAGTGTCACTAAGTACTTTTTTCACATACATACATAAATCACTTCTTTATCCCTTACCTACGGGGTAGACAGAGCGTATAGACTTTTTCACGGCTTCAGATAATGCAAAGTAAACCCAGTGACGTAACTATAGGGTGCGGGCTGGCAAAATGACAGGAGCCCCCAGGTCTACGGGGCTGGCTTGGCTTTGAGCACAGAAGGGAAGATGATGCACTTCTTTATAGTGAGGAAGGGCCCCATCTGATGAATTTGCCGCGGCCCCTGGCGTTGTAGTTACGCCACTGAGTAAACTGTTGACTATTTCTCGTTCGGTTACTAGGTATAATTATTGTTATGTTTACTAAACCTATGAACATCCCTGAAGAATTCAAATTTATTCTACAAATTAGTGCTAGGCTAATTAACATCGTCTCTTCACACGAATACGTGAATACGTTTATGGATGATTCGCAAAAGTTATTGGTTAAACTGTGACTCAAGACTCCTGGGATTTCGGCATATTCAGGTCACAGTCACAATTACGCAGAACATTTACCTAAACATACGTTTTGTGCAATAACAAATAATTCTAACTTACACTCTTATTCACAGTAAACGTGCATCAAACGACACCGTTTAAAAGCGTTGAAAAAAAGGATTTGCAAGGATGTAAATAGCGATGAGACCCATGTGTAGCGAGTTTAACGAACTACCCGCACTTGGTGGTCTTTTTTAGACAAACTAATCGAAACGAAACCCCAGTCACACACACACTCCCTACTATTCCTATTATTTCAATACTCGTATGAAATTATGATGTGTAAAATGTTTTTTCATAATTTTTGGAACAAGTCTTAGTAAGAGTTTATATCGACGATTATGTCATACATTTCTTAGGTTTTCTGTCAAACATGTGTCAAAATTGTCGGTTATGGTTACCGTTATGGTAAAAGTAATAGTGCCACTCCCACTTTATTGTCTAACACTCGGATTCAATTTCGGGTTCACCATTTCTTTCGGTCAAAAGGTAAGGTGTAGGATGAGGATAGAAGATAATGGCAAGCCTCTGCTGTGAACCGACCCGTCATACTTCATTTAATTTAGAATGAGAAACCACAACAACATTACATCGCGGCTCGTGAACTGTAATCTCTTTACAATTTGTACTAGAGTAACAATTAACGACACGACATTAAAACAATTTTATTTTGCGGCTCCCAGGCTATTGTACGGTACTATTTGGTAGGTAACAAATAGTTGACCAGATGCAATATAATGTTATTGTGGTTTCTCATTCTAAATTAAATGAAGTATAGGCATAGCCTACGCGTAAGACCTGAGTGGACGCTCGAGTCGGGCGTGCGGCGTGCATGTTAAACAAATGAAACTCATACTGGTGTCCCGAGTCGATACTGCAGAGCCCTTTGCCGCTGCCCGCCACGCTACACGCTCCGCCAAACGCTCCGCTTCGAGCGTCCACTCCACTCAGGCCTTACACTTAGCGAATGGGGTGTAGACAACTTAACAATAGATCGCACGCAGTACTACACCTTATAATACCATATCACATTTCGCGTAAACACAAGTAAATTCTCGTATGATTACCGTTTCGATAAGATAGTTATTTTAGCTAGTACCGATTCATTTGTAATCTAATCGTGGAGTAGCGGAACTGACCTATGCCAACTGCTAATGACTGCAGCAACGTGATAGCCGTTGCAAAACGCCGCGCATTGCGTGCGCGTGCTCATGGAAATGACAAGTGCATATTATGAAAATAACAGATGTTCGTAACGTTATAATTACAATGGAGTAAAAGAAATAAGGTTTCCTTAAGGGATATGCTGCACGGCTAGCACGACAGCGCGCGAGAGCAGTGTCGCGCGCAAAATAGACTACCCATCTTTTTCCACAGAAGTCAAAAGTCAAAAGTTTATCTTGCAAATAGGCCGCCAAGGGCTCTTTTACGTGTATTTTTTTGAAACTACCAGCGCATTCGGAAATACCATCATTGCCAAGAAGAAGGCTCCGCAAGAAACTTGGCAGAAAGTCATTTTTTCAGACCAGACGACCAGACCAGACAGGGTCCACGTTGGCGTGAAAAAAAATGGGGTTTAGGGGAATATTAGTAGAAATGTTGCAGCAAGGATCCACTATCGAACGGTCTTATCATCATCTGGTCAAATTAGTTTAATTACAGTATACAAAATCTTAGGAAGTATTCTTAAGTACAGAAAAGTACGAAGTGAATCAAACAGCAAGACGTCAAAAGCCATTCCGTGCTAAAACCCATTTCATCACGACTACACAGATAGGGCCGTCCTGTCACGAATAGAACGAATTAAGAAATCCGACCTACTACCCTATATTCCGACCAACTGGGATACTATCTCACCCAAAACACAGACGTTCATTCAAAATAAAAACAGTTCCTCGAACAAACTCGTGAATGAACCAAAAATTCTTCCACGCATGTCCCAAATTCCAAAAATAAAGCGTAAATAAACAGAAGTCGGAGACACAAGGACATATGCGAGACTTTTGTATTGACAGAAGAACTTTAATGTAAAGAATTCAAAAAAACAAAATTTTCCTTGTGAATATAAAGTCAAGAGAAGACATAATAAAGATTGCTTCTGAAACTGAAATCTCTCACTAGATACTGGACATGTGGACATATCCAGCATTATTTCTTATGCGTTAACCAACGAAGCTTCTGATCAAGGACTGGATCAGTTCACAGAGACATACGAAAAACAAACTTAACCGTTACAGCCGTCAAAAAAGGGAATTCCTGTCCCTCTTAACATCTTCCATATCTTCTTAGTCCGTAGCTCACTTCCCAATGGCACGAGTAACTTTGCCACAGCATAACTGCGACAACAAGCTCAAATTGTCGCGAGACATCCCGGTCCACTGACACACTTTCGCTACTAAAATAGAGCTGCACCCTTTACTTCTTAATTTTATTGTTGGTCAATTGGACGCTGCACGTGGCTTGATGCATGCCCTATTTTTATGCAATCGAACGGAATCGAAAGCAATTTTAACGTAGCGGAGATCTTGCTAGCTGATACATGAAAATATAGGTCTGTCCTGACCTGACAATCCGACTAGTAAAGATCGATCTTTTTCATTATAACAGTGAGTTTAAATAATGTTATAGGCGGAAACCATTGCTGATGTTTAAGTAGAAAATGACAAGACAAGAGTTAATCTGTAGGCTTATTGTCTAACTCGCTCGCAATCGCCATCGTGTTCATTTTGACAGTTCTTGTGTGAATGTGACAGCTAGCTGATTCCGATGCCAGTTGTCAGCCCATACATGAACTGTCAAAATGAACACGATGGCGATTGCGAGCGAGTTAGACAATAAGGCTACTGCTCGTCGTCTCATCACAGTTGCGATGTATAATAAATTAAATCAAGAAAGTGGCACAAAGAACATTTAATTAATGAAAAATTACCGAAAAATGAACGGAGAAGTGACCTAATGCAAATAACAATGAATTTATCACGGTACAAATATCTTTATACCCAGTTTGCCCCAATTCAGAGCGTCTGTCGCTACCACAAACTGATATTCGAACTAGCGATCAAAAGCGGGCAGCATTGTCTAGACAGACAGATAAAATTTATCAATAGAGCAAATAGCGAAAAAGCCAAGACATCGCGGTGAATGCCTTTAGTATAATCATAATTCTAACCCTAAATCGCTTTTGTTTCAGTTAAGGGATAAAAGAAAAAAACAATGACGGGAAAACTAACGCTGGTACAGTAGGCTTATTGTCTAACTCGCTCGCAATCGCCATCGTGTTCATTTTGACAGTTCTTGTACGAATGTGACAGCTAGCTGATTCCGATGCCAATTGTCAGCCCATACATGTATGAACTGCCAAAATGAAGACGATGGCGATTGCGAGCGAGTTAGACAATAAGCCTACAGGTGGCGGCACGTAAGTCGAACGTGGTGTACGCCCGCCCGCGACACCCGCACTCCCCCGCGACTCCCAGCGATACCTTATTTTCGACTACCCCTCATCAACGGTCATCGCTCGACTTACGTGCCGGCACTTGTACGGTATGAATGGGTGTGGTTTTGTGTTGCAGCATTGAGTGGCCCGTATTACCGCTCTATCGATTAATTCATCTACGATTGCATAACAGCAGTGAGATCAGAATGTTTTCGTGGAAATCGGAAACTTTTAACTGGAACGTTGTCTCCATTTGCCCTTTGATTAGTCGTCCGCACTCTGAGGTCATCGAACTCGGGCAAGGAAATGTGAAATTGAATAAAGCCAATCAATAGCCCTAACAAGCCAGTCATCTATACTCTATTCCAATCCATTTTAACGCTTTTGTAAACAAACCAATTTTATCTAAACTCCCACACAATCACTCATTGTATGCAATTAGCATCACATCCCGTTGGATGGTTGTTCAATGATCATACTTAATATCTCACGACATTTGGTAACAATTATAAATAATATGATTATTATATTTTGATATTTTTAACTATTTTGATTCCATTTTCCATCTATACGCCCACAATCTTGCTAAACGTGGCCTGTAGGTAGATCCAGTCACCCTAGGCTCTGTTTATCCCGTAAGGGGTAGGTACGTGATTTGTGTATGTGTATGTATTATTATATTTAATTTTTATATGAACTCGAGGAGACTTGTTTGTTTACAAAAGCATTATAATGGTTTGGAATGGACTATAATTCTACAACTTCGACATATCATCAGCATCATATCCATTTAACCAAAGACAGGTTCAAAAGCCTTACCATAACGTCTTAATGCGACTCAATCCCGATTCAGTTTAGGTTCGCTCGCTGTCAATGACAGCTAAAACCTGAACTGAGTCGGAATTTAATCCCATTAAGTCATGGTAAGGCCCCAGATGTCACCGAAATTGGTCCGCTCGACCAGCGGCTCTGAACAAACTTTCGTAAGGCTGCAGGGAGTAACACCGTGCTTAGCAGCATGCTATGCCAGCGTTGCCGAAGAGCACGCTTTGCGTACGTTGCTAAGCGGCACGCTATGCATCTTGAATTGGTAGTCACGATACCATTGGAGAACTATAGTTGTTTCTAAGCGTGACACGCTCTGCTTTGGCCTTAGCCCAGAGGTATAGTTAGTCTATATTTGTCTCTATCACGCCATTAATATTTCCACAGAGTGCCGGGAGTGTTTCCCTCCCTTCCCTATTGACCTCTAGACGCTCGACCTCGCACGCTTACTTTACGTATTCCTGAATTGCCTCGCATGTTTCGAGGTGATAATCACAGCTCTAATATAGTAAACTTCTCTAATTCAAACTTCAATATTAATATTAGACAGAATAAAAGTTTTGTGTGGTCTTGGTGATAAAAGGGTCAGTGTGATATAATGTTGATTTATGCAGAAGCGAGAGGAAGAAGAGTTTTAAACGATTAGTTTTATAATTATATGTGGCACAGAAGAAACTCTCTACCACATGTGATCGCAGAGAAGCAAGTTTATTTGTTTTATTTCATAAAAACGAATGTTTAAAATCAAGATAACTAGAGACCTAAATAGACGCGCTTGTGACCTATTCTGTTAACGAATTGGATCAGTTCAACTGCATTAACCGACATTTGAATGAAAGGATGCACTCATGTTATCAATGTACCGATACTCCGGCTACTATCAGCATAATGCTACTAAAGCAAATGGTACAAGGACGAGCGAGCGTTCAAAATCCTACTAATATTATAAATGCGAAAGTTTGCGAGTGACGATGTGACGATGTGAGTGTGTATGTTTGTTCCTTCTTCACGCTAAAACGACTGGACGGATTTGGATAAAATTTGGTACGAAGATAGCTGGTACCCTAGATTAAAACATAGGCTACTTTTTATCCCAGAAAATTGTATAGTTCCCGCGGGATAGCGATAAATTTATCAACTGCTAATTCTACACGGACGAAGTCGCGGGCAGAAGCTAGTTCTTATATACATGCATAAACTATTTAAATTCATAAAACTTTAAATTGATAATTTTGAAAACCCCCCACGTAATTGAGTAATAATTCAATTTTATGCCCTACATCATTTGGAAGAGCTGATAGAATTCTGCTGGACCGATTTTTACCGAACATGGCTAAGAACCACCGAAAGGAAACTGGCTTTCGAATGAAAAAAACCGCATCCAAATCGGTCCATCCGCTTGAGGGCTACGATGCCATAGACCAGATAAACATACACACAGACATCGACGTCAAACTTACAACACCCCTCTTTTTGTGCCGGGGGTTAAAAATAATCACTTTACAATTAAATATAGCCTATGACACTAACAAATATTGTGACTTTTTATTGGTATAAGAATTTTACAAATCGGTTAAGTAGGTCCGGAGATTACCCTCTACAACCTCACAAACTCACAAACTACCCCCTTATTCATAAACGCTCTATAGGCTTCTGGTAACTTAGCAATCGTCTGTCACTTTGACATTTACCTTTCACAGATATAAGGACACGTACATCTGTATCGTGTGAAAATTTGAATGTTAAAAAGGGCTTCTAATATCTCTTGGTTTGCTCTCAGACAATGTAAATCAATTACAGATCAATAGTCCTTAAACGTCGGTAATATCGATCGTTAAAATCTTGATCACTGCCCGCATGGCGTGCGCCTCCTCTGTTGTACATTACGGATTGTTAACTGGTTAACTGCAATTCAGGCCCATTGGGGCGAGGCGTAAGTCCGACCTAAGTGCGTTGCACTGCGTTTATTGTTTCGATTGAGATCGTTGGCATCGATTGTTGCGTTTTGTGTGTAATAAAGTAATAAAAGCGCATAAAGGGAGATAAATCAACGCCTGCGCCCGCCCGCGCCGCCTCCAGACCTTGCGTAATTAGCTGAGCTTTTGAAATTAATTCGTCTTTTGTTTTCATAGTAATCTATTTTTAATACTGGCAGTTTAACGAGCGTCCCTAGTTTCGGCAGCCAAAAAACCGCCGTGGAACCGCCTAAGATAATTACTACCATCCTCACTACATAGTATAAAACAAAGTCGCTTTCTCTGTCCCTATGTCCCTATGTATGCTTAAATATTTAAAACTACGCAACGGATTTTGATGCGGTTTTTTTAATAGATAGAGTGAATCAAGAGGAAGGTTTATACGTATAATACATGCATAATACACCGTGCGAAGCCCGGGCGGGTCGCTAGTAATTAATAAAACAGAACTAGATTTTAAACTTCTACGTAGATTTTATCAGTGTTCAACGTTACGTAATGATATCTAACAGTGCAATAACTGAAAAAAATCTTTGCGTGACCATAACACCACTCGAAACTCGCGACATTGCCTTTTTAATTTATCAAAAGTGCGATGTGTAAACGCGTAAACATTCGATGTAATCCGATAAAGCTGCGTTGGAATAGCATGCGGTTGTTTTGTCTGCGAACTTCCACAGAGAACGCGTGCAGACCCGATAGGATTACACCGAACTCGCTGTAAAACTGCTAAGTTGTGTTGCAACAATGCAATTGAACAGGCGGTCGGAAGTATAACTAACTAAGCCGGGGACTTTAAAACAATCATAGGAAACACATATAATGTCACTTTTATACATACACATACATAAATAACGTCTTTATGCCTTATGGGGTTGACAGAGGCCAAGGTAGACCCCAAAGGCCACGCTTACTATGATGTGCATAGGTGACTTTTATGTCTCGTCGTTGTTAATCGTGACTTCAAATTTGTAGCAATGTGCAAGAAAAAACAACTATTTACAGATTGTGTCAACTGTTAACTTCACGAGTTATGGTTTGTTAAAAAAAAAAATCGTTGAGATATGTATGAGAAATTGACAATCACCGCCAAAAACGCGCCAATCAAACTACACTGGGAAAATTAAGTATTGTATGTATTTTTTTTTTATGTGGATAGGAAGGCAAACGAGCAAGTGGGTCACCAGATGGTAAGCGGTCACCACTGCCCATAGACACCCGCAACCCCGGAGGGATTGCAGATGCGTTGCCAACCTAGAGGACTCGGATGAAATGCCTCTTGTGCCCGTAATTTCCCCAATTCCCGTAATTCGTAATTTGTAAGTTTCCGTAATTTTCGTAATTTTTTGTGTATTCTTATTGATGGATTTTATACGGACAACTTTCGTAAATGCGCAGCTTAAATCAGAAATGACACAACCCGAAATTAAAGCTCTACCACACACTTAACTAGCGGTAACAAATAATGACGCTTACCCATGTAAAGCGGCGACTGCCTGCTGCCGACGTTGTCATCGACGTAGGGTATCCCGAGCGTGGCGATGCCGGTCTGGCCCACGCCCACTACCAGCAGGCACACGAACAGCCACGGGATCACCACGGCCGTGATCGAAGACCGCGCCTCCCTACTCTTCATGTGCGCCTCGTCACACGCCGTTATAGTAGCGTTAGAACTATCCGAACAGATCGGCGCCGCCCCACCCCTGTGCCCATCCAAGTGCACATCCAACAACTGCGTTCCATACATCAAGTGCGGCAACACGCACCCGATCACCCCCACAGCAAGCACGAGCATCATACACGCGATCCACCGCGGCCGGTGCCCGCGCCCCGCCAGATACGTCAGAAACAACGCCGTACAAATCTGGCCGATCTCCGTCGCCGCCAACAACGTCCCCGTCATCTTGGACTCCATACGGAACAGCTTCTCCACTGTCGTCGTCACGCTCACGAAATACGTAAGGAACATGCCCTGCAGCACCCAGCCGGACAGGAACACGAGCATGAAGACTCGCGTCGAGTGGAACGCCGAGCGAGGCGCCGCCTGCTGCCGCGCGGGCATCTTGCAGTCCAGGGAGCCATTGTTGTTGCCTGTCGCTAACTTTTCCTGTTCCTCGGGTGTTGCTTCGACGCCCCTCATGGCGTCCTCGGCCGGCGGGCCCGCGGGGCTAGCCTCCCCGCCCGCTGGTACTGGAGCGACCGCGTTCGCCCTGCGACAATAAAAAAAAACAAATCAGGCACATCCAACAAACACAGCGTAGTCTAGCTTTAATAACTGGGATTAGAAACATGAACGAAGCGCTGATCTCCAATCTGAGTTAACTCACTTCATAATCACAGCGCAAGAGCGACTACCACAATTTACTCGGCCACAACCCCTAATCTGCGCGACGGTGGTCGGCGGAGCGGAAACTGAACGCACGCAAAGCTCGAGTGGGTAACGGATTTGATGCAGCAAAAACTAGGATCGTAGACGCTTCGGTGCAAGTGGTGCGGATGCGGCGGGCCGGGAGTGAGGGTGGAGGCTGCGTGCGCGCTGCGGCGCGGCCGAATGCAACTGCAGAGTGCACCGAGCAGCGCTGCGCCCGCGACGCCGCCCCTCAGCTACTCCCCACACGGGGTTTTTATTGGTCGTCCATACGTTTTTTGCGGGACACGTATTTACATACGATGAAAGCCGTCTGCGCCCTCCGCGGAAGATTCCCTCTCGTCTCGACACTACGGAATGTCTTTGTCTCTAGAGCTTTTCGAGCGTATCGGTTTACTCACACGTAGAAAGCATTAGAAACAGATTTAAAGGGGCGTCTACAAAAAACGTGCCGCGACATCGGAGCGTCACGTACCAGGTCACGTATAATAGGTAAGTTTTTAAACTTAGTGGCGTTGGAATAGTAACTGTCGCCGAATTACAATTTCATTGACAGCCGATGCGAGCGTAGAACTAATGCTAGGTTCGCATTAACGGCTACTGTGGAATATTAATGTGAAACGAGTCATACGGGTAACTGGACTTGCGAAACTCACCAGCGGAGGCCGATGACCACCGGCGACACCGGCTAACTAACACAATCGCCCCGAGTCTAGGTATTAGTCAGGGGCAAGAACCGTTGAGCTATGATTGAGAGTCGGCTCTTTTTTCACGACCGGCGCTTAATGAAGCGCATTGGTAACTGCATTCCGAGATACACCAAAGTTGCGCAAGCGCCGGATTATCGCGCGCTATCGCTCCAGTGATAACGGGACAGCGCGGCGGAGACCCGCGAGGCAGGTTACTTTGCCGCGACCGGGCTAGACTTCGACCTCAAATTATAATTTCACCGTAGATCATCTCTTAAAGGCAGCGTAGTATTGCTTGACTTAACAATAAAGCCAATCTGTTTCATACATTCATTTCTCTAATAACGACTTGTCCCCATCAAGCTTTCACCTCACCCACACGTGCATTATCTTTTTTCGGACACCTTCGTTGGGAACCTTCCTCTACGGGAACATAAATTACCCTATGTTCATTTGGGATTATTAAGGTATACGTTTTATCATTCAGTTCAAATCACGCCACAAATTAATAAGTAAAGAAGTCACAAACATTTGTAGTAGGTATCGAACAGTACTTTGATTTGATTTACGAGAATCCCATTTATCTCGGACGAACTCGACCTCGACATGTTCTGAACGTAACTCGCAAAACAGACATCCGTCTTTTCTAAAAAATTGATATTCTGCCAAAGTTTTACAGTAATAACGTGAAGCGTTGTCGGCTAGCTGATAGTTTTATGATAACTTTTCATTTTAGCGATCAGAAAGTAAGAACGAGCCGAGTGAGTAATAATCGATCTTGTTCGAGAGCAAATTGAACTCACGTCCTGTCTCGTGTGTTGCAACACTTGTAATCCAATCATCGGCAAATTTGCTTGAAAGTCTTGAGATATTTTCTAGCATAGGAATAAAAGGAGGTAATTTAGTATAATCCAAGTTTAGATTCTGCCCAATTGAAATCGCTATCCTGTTGGAGATTTTGCAATCCTTATACATCATAGAGGGATTCTTTAAGCAATTGACTTATTATTTTTGTACTAGCGGCCAATTCATACTGTAAATTTCAAGTGTCTTCATAAGATGAACAAATAAATTATTCTGATTCTGATGCAAAGATACATCCTTGTGCTAGACAGTATAAACGGCCAGAAAGCGGAAGTAATAGGACTACTTGGGCATGTTTTGGATATGGAAATTTAAAAACGAGCATTATAGGTAGAGGTTTGATAACTGATAATATTTGCTTAGCCTAGTCAAGAACACAATAATCGACGGTTTATTCAAAATCGTCTGAAAGCATTATACATGAATTCATTATGTACGACTCAAAGTAGTCGTCTATCTATTGCCACAAATTGAATAATCTGTACGCGAGCAAAAAATACAGTACCAAAGTTAAAATAACGAAATAAAATAAAGAACTTACCAATAACAAACATCACCAATTTTATTGTTTTTTATGTAGACGAGATTTCGTTTTTGACGAAACAAAGAATAAAATCAACGCCAACCCATATCACCCGTCAAAGTCGGAGAAGAAATATTAGTTTACTTGTTGTGTGTATACTGATTTTTTAACTTTAAGAACTCATACATACACTTTGAAATTCATATCATTCACAATACGTCATGGCGTTCGTGGAAACTGCCGAACTTCGCGACAGTGAGTTGTGTTATGAGGAAAAAACTGGGACAAAAAACTGATTTATTCCTTTCCAATATAGTTATTAACAGTTTCAAGAGGCTGAAACTCGATACGCTTAAAAATAAGGAGTGGATCGGACAAGAGTGTTTATAAATTTTATAGTCGTATTCAACATTCTCGTTTCGAAAATACACACATAGTATAAAAAGAGTACACTTTACGACAGTTAAAGATACGACTACTTTAATATTAAACTTATACTATATCGCAGCTACTCTGAACAAGTAACCAAAAAAAACATTGGCCCGTCCTGGATACATGCTGTTAACTTAGTTCATGTAGGTACAGTCAATTCAGTCAATGTCAATTTATGTTATATGTATATTATATCTTTTTCCGTAAAACGATAGATCGAACGTTTCATCCAATCACTAGACTTCAAAAGTAATATTTATCGAATAGGTATAAAACAGCTCATATTTTATTTAAATACAGCGAATTTATCTATCAGCTGTGAGAATTGCATGGCAATGCTTATTGCGCAAAAACAATTCGAAAGTGATGCCCATCTGCCATCAAAGCCTAATAACAAATTTATAACTACTAAACTAAAATTTTACAACTACCGCGGAAATTTCAGACTATAAACTAGAGGTTTTAATTATCTCCCTTAATTTGTCAATAAACATTTAAAACAGATAGAAGTCATAAATATTTAATTAATCGCCTGCAATCTAATCAAACCTACAAGAAGCTTAGAACATTGAGTAAGGTGTTAAGTAATACCTAAGTATTAAAAATTATAAATAATTTCAGGTGTTTACTTGCAGAACGTACGTGTGTAAGGAAATATAGGAGTGATGAGAAGAAGACAGCAATACCAAACTGAATGTTTTTTGTGATATAAGCGTAAGAGGGCTGAACCAAAAGAGATGGGAACCAAAAGAAAAAAAATGCAAATTTAGTTTGTGAAATATTTCAAATTGCATCTAGAAGTACAAAAGTACATCAAAATTAAAGCGAACCAATAAAAATCTCGTAAATCGATGCCGGTTGAATCTAAAGTAAAAGAGCCCGAGCGTCTTGTTCAAGTTATACTGATCCTTATTTCATTAAAGCTAAGTTCTCGCAGTCTGTTAGTGAGAGGACAAGCCCGGTCAAGGTGAGTAGGCACAAGCAGGTGCCACCATGCACCCGACATTCGTCTTTACGGCAGACGGCAGATTAAAACTAGAGACACGTCTAATTAAACATAAAGTGCAGGGGTGCACCTGGTATGATTGTTTAAGTTTTGGTGATGTTGCAATAGCATTAAATAAAAGGCGAATAACGTTATTTGACCCAAGTTCTACTGATAATAGATGCCATTGCGTCTCAGCCCACCTAGCACGATAGGTAGAGATAGACTACCCGTCTCTTTCTAGAACAAACAGTAAGAAAAAAACCAGCCAAGTGCGAGTCGGACTCGCGCACTGAGGGTTCCGTACAAATTCGCCGAGTTATTATAAAATCCAGTGTTAGCAGAGCCCTGCTCTTAAGCAAAATGTAGGCAGTGTGAGGTCATTTTATATTGTTTTTTTTATAGACAGACAAATATTAAATAAAAAAAAGCTACTTAATAGATCTCGTTCAAACCAATTTTGGGTGGAAGTTTGCATGGTAATGTACATTATATATTTTTTTAGTTTTATAATTCTCTTATTTTAGAAGTTACGTTACACATTTTACCACTTTGGAAGTGTCCCTCGCGCAAACTATACAGTTTAGAAAAAAATGATATTAGGAACCTCAATATCATTTTTGAAGACCTATCCATAGATATCATCACACACGTATGGGTTTGATGAAAAAAAAAATTTTGAGTTTCAGTTCTAAGTATGGGGAACCCGAAAAATTAATACTTAGTTTTTTTTCTATTTTTGTGCAAGAATCTTAATGCGGTTCACAGAATACATCTACATACCAAGTTCCAACAGTATAGCTGTTATAGTTTCGGAAAAAAGTGGCTGTGACATACGGACGGACAGACAGACATGACGAATCTATAAGGGTTCCGTTTCTGCCATTTGGCTACGGAACCCTAAAAAGACAGGCAGTCTAACTCGCGCGACACGACTCTCACGCACTCTCGTGCTAGACGTGTTGAACTAGCATCTATGTTATGGTGAACCATCGGCTATATTGAATTGAACAGGTTTTTATCACATCAGGAAATCATTAAACTTTTAAAGTGTATATAAGTAAAGGAAACTTATAGGCAATTAACATTCCTAGTTTTAGCTAAGCTTAAGCCTTCGAGAACGCGTTTTATGTAGTTACCAATAAATATAATTTTACCTTCAATGTCCAGTAACAATACATCAACATACAAGCATGTATGCGCTATTAAAATTCGCTTCTTTATGACGATTTATTCGTATTTAATGGTGTTGTAGTCGGCATAGTAAATACAAACGACCCTAGTTCTAGACATAAAGTCATATTAACTAACGTGAATAAAAATATTAGGAGATCCGAAGGCCATGGAATCGAGAACGTAATTGGTAGGTACTCATACACGGGACGCCAATGAACCAAAGATAAGTGATGAAGGAAAAATCCTTGGCCGAAAATTTCTAGTTAAGTCTAGTATTTTCCCTAAACATTATCATAACGCAGCTCAACCAATTAAGCTGTTCAAACGTAAATACCCTAAATGGCAGCTATCACTACAATGATCGTTAACCACGTCAATACCTAAGCTGGAGGATAAGCTATCTGGTCCTTCATTATTGCGACCGGATTCTAGAAACAGGCCCTTCGATAATACACAATCATTAACACTTTACGTCACAGGTGACATAATTGTAAAAGCTATGTTTTAGTCTTAAATGTGGATGTTAAAACACAAAGATAACAACTGCAACGTTTGATTAATGATGAAAATAAGGTTCTTGGTTTTTGGACGAATTGGGCGGACATGTGAGGCAACAATCTGTAAAGCATGAAACTGAGTAGGTAGGTAAAGCATGTTCTCTCGCACAAGACTCGAGTGTGAGTTTATACTTTGTTTGATTTTCCTTTTGTGTCCTGTAACTGGAAAGTTAAATTGTAAAAGTTGTTTGTCTATTTATCGTTATTATCTTTGAATTCCGTGTAATCATTATTATACTTAAAGAAAGAAAGTAGACATTAATTCTTTTTCAAGACACACAAATACTTCAAGTCAAGAGTCAATGGATAAAATACTATCCGGAATTCTCTTCTTTTGTCGTATAATCGATAAATCATACATCTAATGGACATTTCCTTAATTTCATCATCACTACATAATATAAAACAAAGTCGCTTTCTCTGTCCCTATGTATGCTTTCTTTAATCTTTAAAACTACGCAACGGATTTTGATGCGGTTTTTTTTAATAGATAGAGTGAATCAAGAGGAAGGTTTATATGTATAATACATGCATATTATACCGTGTGAAGCCGGGGCGGGTCGCTAGTTATTCATGAGTTATTTTCATTCCATATCTCCGTGTTATATTAAGTATTTACTGAAACTATTTAATGAAAACAAACGCGGGATCGCGGTGGATGCAGATGCGAACCGGTCCGAGTGGAGAGCCTTGGTCAGGCCTATGTCCAGCAGTACTTAGACGTCTTTCGGCTGATATGATGATGATGAATGAAAAAAAGACTACAGTAAGGATCCACTTCTAAATCAGTATTTTGTTTATTCTTAACGCGGTTACATTTTAAATATAAGCGTGTTACACCAACACAAACGTAATTATACTTTACCATAAATTCAGAGACTTGTGGGTTGAGAATACACAGATTACTATCGATTTGAATATTATTAGTGTAGTATGTATCGATGCGATGTTTTAATTAAGAATCGATTAGCATTTAAAACGGCTCGGAGGCTGTGCGGCTTTTGTGCGCAGGATTCGAGATCCAGTCATGTTAATGGACACACATACACACCGCAAAGGCCTGGTTACATAGTAATCGTAGTAAACGAGTACCTGATTATCAGCAGTAGAATAAATATAATTAGAATGCAATGCAACTAACGCAATGCTAAATTGGATTAATCGAAAAATACGACCAAGTGCCGGCTTATACTATATTACAAACCTATAGATATATACGGCCTGAAAGGCCTGTGGCCAACAGTGGGACGTATATAGGCTGAAGACGAGACGAGACTAGGTATATACGGCGAAAATTCAATATTAAGTTTTGGGCGGCCATTAGAGTGCTTCTAGTTTCTTAATGTATTGGACAGTTGCCGCTGAATAAACATGAATGAAAAATAATGTTGTTGAGATCGAAAGCCAATGCAAGAGCTGCATCGAGCATCACTGTACAATACTCGCTCTCATCCCCAATAATGTACGTTTTCATTCATGATTATTCGGAACACGCGAACTGTCAAATAAATTAAGAAACTAGAAGCACTGTACTGCCGTGAAACTATACTATAAAGCAAAATACTACGCAAAGAATTTTTGAATCGAAAAATGGCTTTGCAAACTTGTCATATCTTTGAAAGGCCTAGCCAACGTCACCCTATACCATGTGCTAGACAAGGTACCCTAAAATTGTTACTACACCTATCTACCGTTACTTGGCTGCTGTACCCTAATTGTACTTATAGATGCACAGTCAAGGAATTTAATTCCTAACCTACCATGGAACCTTTTTATAGTAAGCATCGTAACGATTTTCCTTCTTGTAATGCGATGTCATGTCACTGGCGTTTTATGTGAAGAGGCTCCTCGATGGGTCAAGAATTAAATTCCTTGATTGTATCACTATTTACAGTTATCAGCACTATTGTAAACCAATTTCATTAAGTATACATTACATTTCAATATTGACAATCAAGTAGATAAAGGGGTGTGTGTGTGTGTGTGTGTGTGTGACTGTAAATGGGTGGATTTTACAACTAAACACTCTCGTCCAGATAGTAGGTTCTTGCGTGCCTACAGTAAGTAACCTGCCGATATTTGCAAATCAAATTGAAGTTAATGCGTAAATTAATTTCCAACAGCAGCTGCGACTTTAAGATAAATGATTAATCCGTGCTGATAAGGTACACCCATAAGTTATTGTGTACCAGGATTGACATTGTGATAAGTTTGTTGACACAGCAAATATGGTGTCGGTATAATTGATTTTGATACTTGGGAAACAAACGATCATAAAGATATTAACGTAAAATCGTTGGGAGCCACCAAATAGTAAATTAAAGCCTACCCGATCTTGGAAGTACAGACAAAATACAAAAACTTCATATCCTGTAGAGCGAGAACAAGAAAATTCAAACAAAAAGGCGGAATACCAACGAACGAACGAAACGATAAATAAAACAATGCAAAGCTAAAGAGGTCCCGATGTAACCGGCATGCAATAAAACAATTGGTAATGAAGCGAATGGAAGACAAAATTAAAATAAAAGTCTGATTAACGCCAATAATTCACGCAAAAAGTCCGTTGTGTGAAACAAATCTTCCGAGAAGGTGTGTCCACATAAAATACCGGCAGACAGGGGCCCCGCGGCGCGCCTGCGCAGCGATACGGGATACTTGACTTACTGCCCTTGCAGGGGAAATTAAACATCTTTAATAACGACTTGAATTAACAGGACATTCGAAGGACCTCTTTTAACAGGTACAATTTTATCCAAAACTTGTATTATGACTTCAAAAATCTCACGATTCCTAAGGGTGTCTATTTGCAACTTAGCAGCGCTTAGTATCGGTTGAACATAAGTAAAGCTATCTGCTACAATAACTCGAATCTAACGAATGACTAAAACGGAGTTAAAATAAACAGATAGATCGAAATGTATTTTCAGTGTAATTTTTGCAGTCGCTTTCAATGTGGTCGTGTTGTGTCGACCCATCGCTACGCAACAACGTTTCTGTTCGTTTCGGTTGTTACACACGTAAAGCCTAACCCAATAAGTACGTAGTAAGTAAACACCTAACACATAAAATGTAAAGGACATACAAAACATTAAAACAAGGTGATAGGATCAATGCCCTATCACCTTGTATTAATGTGTTATCTGTCCATAGGTGGCAATCCACCACAACCTTCATAAGAGCATGAATATTTATCATAGTTCTGTCTATTCATAGAAGGGTGATGTCCGGTGCTATTGCGCAATAGATCCTTGACATTGTTGATCTCATACGTCGAGCCGTGCCAAAGTTACAGGTAACGAGGCGGAGTCTAGAATAGGAATAGCCTGAACTAACATGCTGTTATGAATAATGAAAGCTTCCACGTCATTTGGATCAAAAATTCATTTTGTAGAAGCTCTACAATGGTGGAGACTCTAAGTCGATGTCTAAGAATAAATATTTCTCACAATTATCTAGTATCATCAGGTAGACAAGACACTATTTACTAACTTAATATTTGTAATCGTGGGTGTGTAGTGTATCTAGTATAGAATGTATTATACTATATGCTACGTTTATAAGACTCTAACAATATGAATTAGAAGAAATTGATGACATATACATATAACTAATTTCAACTTTAAATAACACGTACAATCCGGATAATACCACAACTATCAGCAAACTGAGATGCAGAAAAACATCTAATCTAAAGAATAATATAGTTCAATAGCTCAATGTATGAAAACTCTGAGCGAGTCGTATCGGCCAAGGTCGCAGTCAACAAATCAGTACTCGAGTACCACCAATTTGACACTAGTCACCTCCGCTTATTGGACGAAGTGGAACGTGCAAATGAAGAAACGAAACGCTACCCTGTAACCGTTTAACGAGAGACCAGTGATGAAACAGATGACATGCTCGAAGGTGACGCAGAATCAGAGGCTCATATAACACTTAATAAAGCGATAATTGAAGAAAAAAGAGATATTATTGATATTTAAGGTCAAATGCTCACAAGACACCAAGTTAACGATTAGATAATACTGTACAACTAGTCTTTGGATACATAAATCAAGGAAATAATTTTGATACAGCATCTGTGAAAAAAAAACAGACAAGACAAAAACAACATCTAACGAAATACAACAAGGCTTGAATCTAAAAACGGTTAGACTGACTGAATGAAACAATTACCGGTGAGTGTTACATAAAACATGATAGATGACTCGACAAAATCGTTTGAGGTCGCAGCAAAATTTCACCATGACAGAAACGCAGGCCAAGAAGATGTCACTCTTTTGCATATAAATATCGTATTGCTGGAGAAACCTTCATGAAATCATGCCAAATTTCAACACGGTTGACTAAATTTATTTGATTTATAACTCGGAGCTTTGCCCATTGTGTCAAAAAATACCACAACTCTTCTTATTCCAATTATATTGCGAAGGGCGTACGAAGTATCATTAAAGCACACAAAGTAGGCGTGTTTCGCATAAAAATTGGGCTGCTATACTAAAGTATCGGTATGATTAATTTGTGCACAACGTTATGTCCTTGGAAGAACCCGAACGTTCAATAAAATGTGATTTTCGGCGGTAGTGATCCCATTAGGGCCCCTGTAGACTTATTTAGCGAGAACACTCTACGTGGACAGAGAAATTTAGTGCATTTAATTCAGAGAAATGACGTCAAGCGATACACAAATAGCTAACGTGATCCAGTGCGCTTTGAAGAAATAATCCAATCAAATTTTGCAAATTTTGTAGTGGGTTCACAACTTTTTTGTACGGTCTGCAGCAGAAGTAGATAAACAGCTGTAGATCCTTAAAATAATATAGATACAGACGAGTCTATCACCAAGGTAATAGCTAATAAGAGAGTGGGTAGATCTTTTCCAGCTCTGAATCCACATATGATACTTTCAAAAGCAAGAAAAAAAGCCATGTCACAAACAGATTCAAACATTTATGTGCAACTGACTAAAAGCGAGAAAAAAGAAACAAAAAACCTTGTATACAAGCAAAACAAGTGTAGTAAACATTAATCTAATTCAACGTCAACTTGTTCATGTGCAGCAGACAATGTAAGCAGAAAGTCGAACCAAACACTAAAAGAAATAACTGAGTTTATAGATTGTTGTGCTGTGATGGACACGCAATGAATGCGTATAACGATAAGTAAAATATAAGGAAAACACAACATAATTACAAAGACAAAGCATAATCACTCGAAAGCATACCTTTACAATATACGAAACAATGGCTGAAACAAATGTATATCAATAAACAGATCACAGTCACTAAATACATAGAAATTTATATCGCAGACGCATATTATATCATGTAACAGGAAACATAAAACGAAATCTATAAGTTTTCGACATGATTTACGCTTATGGAGACCAGTTTGCAGAAGTTGTAAAAGAATAATGTCCAGGTAGAGCCTGGACCAAAATGAATCAGGAATCAATATTTATGACGTAAGATGCGAGAAAATACAATTATAGTTTTTAAATAATTTAAGTGGGTAAAATTTTTGGATAACTCTATACTCTAGACGTTATTATGAAATTGGATATATCATAGGTCGTCAGATCGCATTATCTTTGACCCGCGTCCTCTTTGCCCAGCGATTTTTATTTTTATTTCAATACATCGAGTTGCAATAAAGTTTTTGCATCAGATATCCTTGCACGGTTGCACTAAGCTCCACAAATAAGGCAGGCGCCCGTCCTCCGCAAACAACTCGGCAGCCACTTCCGTCCAACGCACTCGAAACAAAAAATACACAAAACTAAAGCTACGCAGGCGGAGTATTTAGAATTCTCAAAAAAGAGAGGACCACACTCTTAAAAGCTTTGAATCATATATGTACTTATAAAAGTGCCGAAGTAACAAATGCACGAAGTTCCATATCTAAAGAATTGTAATTCAAAACATATCACGTGAAACATAACCAGAAGACAAATTTCGAGGTAATCAGTTTGTTGGGGACGGAAATGTTTCTGAAAAAGAAACAAAAGAGAGAGTGACACTAGACGGGATAAATCAAGATAAAAGTGTTTTTTTTTGATGATCACGGTACACCAGTAGAACTTGAATATATTAAATATAAATAAATAAATAAATATCTTGGGACAACTGACACCAATTGACCTAGTCCCAAACTAAGCAAAGCTTGTGATATGGGCACTAGACAACGGATAAACATACTTGTATAGATAAATACATACTTAAATACATATTAAACATCCAAGACTCGAGAACAAACATTCGTATTTTTCATACATATATCTGCCCCGACCGGGGATCGAACCCGGGACCTCGAGCTTCATAGTCAGGTTCTCTAACCACTAGGCCATTCGGTCGTCATTATATTAACGCAAGGAAATTACTATAAATCATTTAACAGCGTTACCTTTTAAGCCTTAATCGAACACGCGACGCATCCACTAAATTATAGCAAATACAACCTGTTCCGAACATCCGAAAAACCCAAGAGAAATTTAAATTATAAATCTGCCGAGTGAATCCTTTAACTTTCGAAATATAATTCTCGCTTTGCTTGTGAATTAATTACAATAACTCATGGCATCCACGTCAGTTTCTGACCCTGCACGCGTGTATTGTTCTTCGCTTCAAGCGGTTTCATGTTTAAAACAATGCTGTTACTCACACACACCTGACAAACTATATCTTCTCAATAAAAAAAAAGAACCAGTAGTTTTATTTTTAAAACTAAAACAGAAGGATTAGATAAACACTGTACAAAACTGAATAAACTTATGATGATAAGGAGAGGACGCGGAAGGTGAAGTTTTCTTGAGGTTAGTAGAATAATAAATTTTATCTAATACAAAACTTATCACGCATCAACACTTTAGTTCCAGCAAATTATATAGGTAGCCATGCAGCAATTAGATCAAACAAGACAAAATTTGTGTCATAGTTATCTATGTGGAGGTACTCATTAACCAAAAATAATGTAATTTAATGGAATGTAACTTATACGAATAAAGCATTTTGAATTTGAATTTGTACCGTTTCAGGTCAAACCAAAACTTCCCTAGAAGAAATCGAAGATACTATAATCACTTATTTTGGTATAAGAAGTATTTCGTTTTCGCCTAGCTGAGGCAAAGTTCTTAGCAGAAATGTTACAACCGACTGAAGATAGAATTTCATATTACTTTCCAATGCAAGCCGCGGCAGGGTTATCTGCGGGTCGACGAGTCCTCGAGCAGCCATTTCACTGGCAGGGTCAATGGTAAAGCTATCGAGCTCGCTTACACGAGTTACATGAGTGTTTTTCTGTTATTGTAATAATGAAAAAAACAAGATAAAGCCTGTCAATCTATTAAGAGAGATGAACTTGGGACTTTTCAACAAAAGTAACTAACTATATCTCTGAAAGAGGCCGCGTGAGCCAAGACAAACGCTTAGTCACGAAGCCGTCTACACGCGACAAACGTCCGCCGTTTACCAAACGACGCTCAAAACCGAAATTCAGTGACCCTGAACTCGAGCCTTGACAACAGCCGGATGTCAAAATGAACAAAAAAAGTATCAACTCTAACAGATAGCTGTTACTCGACCCACATCCATAACCTGGTTAAGGCGAAAACGCAATGTAATTTCGCGTACATTTTTTGGAACACTTTTACTTCGCCCCGGCGTACGGTCCAGCGCTTCGAGTTGGCCGAATTCGGCGATGACACCAATTTCTCTTTCAATTTCAGCGCGAAGCTTTTGGCTTCGGCTGTGCCCATCGAGAAGATCAAGGCCGACTCGTTGCCCCGCTTCATCCATCACTTCGATTCACTCAACAAGCCACAATGATTTAGATCTATGAGTCCCAAAAATGATTAATGTAAATATTGAAACTAGGTATAATGGCAATGCATTACCTACAATGTGAATCATAAATTGATGACTATTTTGAGGGCACTTTCCGACATGACCTGCATTTATTTTAGGACATGAATCGGAGTCGTTTATTGTTTACCTGATGTTAGTTCATCTGTAGGCTTATTGCCTAAATCGCTCGCAATCGCCATCGTGTTCATTTTGACAGTTCATGTATGGGCTGACAATTGGCATCAGAATCAGCTAGCTGTCACATTCATACAAGAATTGTCAAAATGTACACGATGGCGATTGCGACCGAGTTAGACAATAAGTCTACTGGTTAAAATTGAAGAGGGGTTAATACTCACAGAATCATGTAACGCGTTACTTTGCGGATTATCAAGGTAAATATTTTTGTTCTATCATTTTATTCTTAAAGAAAGTAATACGTGTAATGCGTGTAACCCGTGTTACACAACGTATCGGTTATCAGCCCAGCACCGATCAATCCACCGTGTGTCAGTTACAGCAGTTTTTGCGCATGTTTTCGCAACGTGCGCGTCATCAGCACGTAAATCCGCCAAGCGCATGCGCGGGCCGTATAACATAACTTTCTCTCTCGTACGCAAACACATTTGGTTAAATTTCGCTTTTTTCGCACAATTTGTGCGGCGCACGCGTACTCGTATATTTGCAAGTGCACACGGAGAATACATTACAGAAGAGCATACGACAATGGCTCTATACGTATGCAATAAAGTAAAGATTTGGCCAATTCAAAGGGATACTCCTGTGGTGCGGTAATTGCCAGTAGAGGTGACAGGCTGTGAATTTATTGCAGACAATCTTAAGTTTGAATTGTTACGCAAACAACTTTGTTAAGACTATTATGATTTGATTGCATTATTCTGTGTTTATGGTTACTAGACAGCACAATATAATAATGAGTATTTAAAATCATACCCACATTATCCATCTAACTTACATGGTATTCCAAGGTACAAGGTATATTCACACTCCAACCAAAGTTCCAATCCGAACAGCCCCGAATTTCGCATCTCTAAATTCATTAACACCAACTATTTCACGAACTTCAGCGCATTGTTTAGATTTAGAACAAATCGAGCGACGATTTGGCGGCGTCTGAGATTTTTGTGTGCAACGAATCTCGAAACTTGTGTCCGAGATATGTTCAGCCAAAGAATACGAGAGAAATGGAGGCAGCGGAGAGCGAAACTAATACAAGCTAGTCACTTGCTAGATTACTTTCATTTGTTTGTGACGCCGAAAGTTAACTTTTACCTTCGCTATGAAAAGATTTTACTTGTAAATTATTTTTGATTGACGCCGTTTCAACAATGAACAATTGTGGAGAATATTAGTCAGTGAGTGTATTAGGTAATGATTCTTTAAATAACTATCAATACTTGAAAGCTTCGTAGCGGGAAAATACCTACGTAAAACAATAATGTGAATTTATTTCTGTTTTACTTCGAATTTTGACCACTCACAGTTCATTATTAAGTACTTTAACACTTTAACCCTTGACCACATAGGTTAAAACGATGGACTAGAAAACAAATGCGTTAAGTTATTAATTCAATTCGGACGGTCGAAACATTAACTTTCGAATGTAAAAAAAAACAATTCGCACTTAGCACAATAGTCTTTTCGGAAACTATTTCCGGGTCCCAAACAATACCTTTACCTAATTGATTTTGTGGCACAATTTCTAACATTATTGGGGCCTATTTAAGGGTTAATAAAGCACAGTTTCCAATAGGTCTCTTAAGTCAAGAAAGCCCAGGTACGCAGGTATTCACGAGACCTAACTTTCCTGTTGCATCTATTTATTTAACTTATTTTAACTTTTCATTTACACACCCGCATCGGGAAACCCTGAAAACTATGATTATTTTCATCCACGCAGTCACGTCAATACGACAACAAAGACTTGGGGAAAATAGTAAAAATCGATCAAACCCTCACTGTCACTGACCGAACTAAACTGGTTACAATACAAGAAGAAGGCGGCTCTAATTACTTTCATATCTGTACAGAAACCCGCCGGCTAAAAATAACATGACCGACATTGGAGCTGCAACACTGTGGGTTACCTGTGAATAGTGGTGGCAATAACGGCTGTTTTGCAATAATGAATAACAGTGTTGTGTTATTCTTAAATAGCTGTTATTGTAAACTGTTGTCTGTTATCCTGTTATATTGCTGTTTTACAAAACTATAATGAACTTATTATTAAATAATTGTTATACTTATTTCGTCGTGATCGCAGCGTAATAAAAACGTACGGGAACAAAAGCAAAACAATGCTCTGTTACCTTGTTTGTTATTGTACTGACTGACAACAAACAGCAATGGCTAATAATGATACCAAAAGTCAGTTATTTGAATTGCGATTGCGATACGAGCTCGCGCGTATAGCGCTATCGCTATCTCTCGCACACACCTACTTGATTTGTTGCGCACTCGCTTGCGCTTCTATGCCAAGTGCTGCAACAGTGTGCGTATGAACAACGTTGACAACAGACAACGAATAATGATAACAGGATAGTTGACGATTCAATAATGTGTTGTTCGTTGCGTGCAAATAATGCATTACGTTATCTGCTGTTGTAATAACGACCACCACTACCTGTGAAGGTTCACTCAAACTAGCTAAACTAACTCAATTCAATCAGTGATCATGATCACTGTGATCAGGAAGCAGCTAAACTTAAACATCTCGAAACACACGATCTTGACGCTATCAATCTTTAAACTTGTAATAAAGTCGCTGGTCCTGTAGGCTTATTGTCTAACTCGCTCGCAATCGCCATCGTGTTCATTTTGACAGTTCTTGTATGAATGTGACAGCTAGCTGATTCCGATGCCAATTGTCAGCCCATACATGTACTGTCAAAATGAACACGATGGCGATTGCGAGCGAGTTAGACAATAAGCCTGCTGAGCTACAAACGCAGAGCTTCGGGTGACCAAAATTCTCACGGAATAGTGACAAGGGTATTCCATAAGAATAATCTTTAACGAGGGTGAAGGAAGCCGCGAACATAAGTCAGTACACTATAATTGATACTATACATAGCACTATATACACAGAGTTAATAAAATTAAAATGTTACGCGAGCTAAAAAAAAAGCCAGCCGCTTATTATGTGTAAAAAAGTAACTATTTATTTTCCCAGCTTGGTCTGTAATGAATTCAATTGTTTTAAAAATAGATAGTTGCAGAGGTTGTACTTCAAAAAGGACTACATTTCACTGGTAAGCTTTGAAAAAACAAAAATAAGTGAACGCATTTATAGCAGGAGGACCAAAAGTGGCAATACTAATATGGGAGAAAATACAAAATCAAATGACATGTCTATTCCTCTTATTATCTGTACTGTGACTAAACATATAATGAATCTTCACTAAAGATAAAGATAAATTTCATAAGGGATATCCAAAACGTTTGAGGAAATAGGACGAGAATCAAATCAAATTAAAAAAACCGGCCAAATGCGAGTCGGACTCGCGCACCGAGGGTTCCGTACCATTATTTATAAATATCTATAAATCAGTCTATATAAGCAGAGCCCTGCTCCAAAGCAAAATGTACGTAGTGAGGGGTCACTTTATGTTGGTCACTGATATATACAGACATACATACATATTTACGGTTTTCGCAATTATTCCTATATATGTGCTATAAGACCTACCTTCATGCCAAATTTCAAGATTCTGAGTTCACGGGAAGTACCCTGTAGGTTTTGATTCCCTTGCGAGTTTCGAAAATTTGCGGCAAAAACGGCTGTATCTTTTGATTGCGTTGGCTTAGAAGTTTGATTTTTTCACAGCTTCAAGGGGCAGTAGACCTGAGTATTTGATATAAATTTCAGCTGGATTCCTCCACGCGTTCCTGAGAAAAATGGTCTTGACAGACGGACGGACGGACGGACAGACGGACAACAAAGTGATCCTATAAGGCTTCCGTTTTTTCCTTTTGGGGTACGGAACCCTAAAAAGGAAACAATGAATCAAGTTTAAATAAAAAACAGCACATTCCAGCATTACGTACATAAAACATGCTTCTGCCATACAATTATAGTGCATACAAAAGTTCAAGTGAGTATTTTAATTAAAGATCGGCTCCGAAGATTAATATTTCATTCCCACGACTCCAATAATTAACTGAGAGATAATAATCCAAGTGTGGTTCAGTGTCCGATAGCGTTACAAGCACTAGTTATCTACAGCGAAAACTAACAAAAACTCGTCTCTTAATTGATAAGTTAATACTCTTTATCCTTTGTTGAAATAACTTTATCAGTTTGAGTTATTATTGCCACATTTGTTTAAATAATGCGAAATAACGCTCTTAAATTTTAATGCCGACATAAAATACCCTTGCATTTTTTAATACGTAGTTGTCATTTTTAGCATTCTCTCTCAAAATACTGTTGAAAATAATTCAGCACCATTATCACCACATAGAGGTACAATATAGGCCAAGGGCAGATAACCACCTACATTCAGGCATTTCAGAAACAATTTACAACTATGTAACAATAAGCCTTTTCAAGTGAATCATTATTAGGTCTTCCACAACAAAGCTGTGGAAATTATGTCGGATCAAAGTACACAAAACATTTCAGAGCTATAGGAACTGTAAGAGGTCGAATGTCTAGAGGTCAATAGGGAAACGGAATCACTTGAACACGAGGGAATGTTTATGATTTTAAAGACAAAATTTTGACTCTACCCTAAATTTACAACTAAAATCAACATCACATCATTCTAAATTGTCAGATCTTTTACTTCTCATTGCAATTACTGTTAAGACAGACTGCAAAGCAGATTATCTAATTGAAACATTTGGAAGTATCTAAAATAGCTCCGCCAATTGCACTTAGCTGTAATCTAAAATGAAGACGTAGCCACTGAACACGCACTCGACCCGAAGATAACATATATATGACCAAATCCACGTACCGGTAAAACCATAATCCATTACCATATAACACACACCTACTAACCTATATAAAGCGTGCTGTGGGAATTGACATGTACTTATGAAAATATATCGTTAATATCGTTATCTATGTAGATGATATCGTCAAAATGAGATAACGAAGTGTGAGCATGAAAAACGACACAACACGGTATTGAGAAAATGTACTTAGAGAGATGAGTAAATATAGTAGAGATGCAGTACATCTCTGCGGGTAAAGGGTTAAAAGTAAACTTTAAAAGCAATGTGACTTTGAGTGCATTCACATCAGGTACGAATAAATATTGTCACCGTATCGTGATAAAAGGGTTTACCGCGTTAATATCTCGGAGTATTTGCTGTAAGGAAATAATGTTCTATCGATCAACGCACTTATCATAAAACTAAGTTATGCGGCAAATAAGCGAGGTACTTATGTAGTGGTTGATATTGACACGTTGATAAGAATTTCGTAACGTGAATAAAATTAGATTTGTTTGGACAGAAGATAAATGTTGGCACATCGCTCTCATTAGATTTCGGCGTTTCAACAGAGCCCCTAAACAGGGACCCAACCTATATAAACACACGTGTACCGATCACAGCCACTGATATGGAAATTTTATTACACCAGCTTTAAAAAACATCCCAACCGGTTTAGTTTCGAAAAGGAGCGCAAGTGGCATAAAAATTAACAGCCTCACTTATACAGCAAGTGCCTTATTATGAGCGCTGACAAAAGCCTTTAACATCGGCCACGGAGACTTACGATTATGTTTCTAAGCTAAACGTTTGTTTTAATACACTAATAACAACATGAACATATTCAAGTCAAATTAATTTTAATAAACGTGACGCTAGAGATTTAAAAGTTACAAAAAACTCACCTTCGGCGTCGGTGAAATGCAGGCTCCTGCGCACACACTAGAACGTTGAATTTGGTTATGATCTAATGCTCATTAGGCGTGTAATTTTTATCTTATTTCTTCTGTCTTGTGTATCAGCTGAAGCGTTATAAGATCTGTAAGGGATCTATTTAGTCACTGGTTTGTTGTGGACCGGTAGAATGCCGCGTCGGTAGCCGGCAGCCGGAGCAAGCGTGAGGCGTGACGGGCGTTCGCCGCGGTGCGTCGTCGCGCGTGCTGGCCGGCGGCAGAGTGCCGGCGCTCGGCGTCGCTCTTGTAAACAAACTGTACTGGTGGGGGCCCCGAAAACTCACGCCGAAACGGCCGCTCTCTGACGTGCTGACGTCACTTGCTGCGCGGCACGCGCCCGAGAGCCACCGAGAGCCCTTGCCAATGATAACGACTAACGACTGCTCCTCCACCACAACGTTACAAGGCATTGTTTTGTACACACTGCGATAACGCTCTATCTTGCACCACTGACCCTTAAAGCTCTGCAACGCTTTAGAACCAATCTAAACGAGACCGGATTCATAAAAATGTAACAGACTTTAACAGAGAGATAACTAGTAAAACATTCCTGTTATCTAAGCGCACATGAATTTACGCCAGCACCCATAAATCATAGTTCTTACACAGACCCGCGCACGCAACAAGTCGATTTTAATATTCCTTTTATTGCCAACGATACTCGACTCCAAATGGTATAGAATAAAATAGAATCAAACGTATTTATGACACGACGCGGGCAGAGTTATGGTCATGCGGCGGGTATTAGGCTAGACATTTCAAGCCGTATAGTAAACCGCTTTTTGCTGGAGCCTATTGCTGCGCAATATAAATATGTATAAATCCCAGTATTGAGACTTTACTGGTTGGAGTGGTCGGTCCACGGCGCCTCACGTATTCACGAAGGGGCAAGTGCAACAAAAACTGGACTAATTGTGCTCGGCTAGAGATAAAATTGGCTTGCTTCCTCTCGTTTGAGTAAGTGGCGTTCCAATTAACTTTTAAAATCAGCTGCAGCACGAACTGTCTGGGAGACATTCTTTCGCCATAGTTCTACTTCGAGCTTTAGTTTTTGCAATTGTTCAACTATTGTTTAAAAGACTCGCAAGTTACGGTGTACGGCGCAAAGCATAATCTATGGCATAAATGACAGTTAGTGTGAAATTAAAGTAAAAAAATAAAAAAAGGTTGAGTGTGAAATCATAAACTAAACCAAATGTGAACTCGCGAAAACAGTTAGGTAGCAGTTAGCCTTCTTCTTCTTTCTTCTTCTAAACTTCTATATCATCATGTTAGTTAGGAACATCATACATTGCCAATTCATACAACAGGAAAGAAAACGTAAACTTTATTCAATTCCAAGGGTACAGTACACCAAGAAAAGGTTGGAAAAATAAAATGAACAATGGAACTGATCACAATACGAAAGAAACATTAATACAGCCTATTGGCCGAGTGGCTAAGAATAGAATTAATTTGAAAAGTAGACGCTCCATGCCTTGCGTGGTCGTCGGGTTGTATCGATTTCCATTATGATTAGGTACATATTTACATCAAAGTAAACATTTTGTTGCTTGTTAATGTTCTGTATTTTAAGCAGCACCATAATAACCACGTCCAGTACGCACAGCATATCATCAACATAAACTGTTAGGTACTGTTGGGTGGCGACGGCGACGAATTTCAAAAACTTCATGAAAGTCAATCTGTTTTGGAAATGTTTCGGATAGGTAGATCTGTATTGACGCAGGCTCACGGTGTTAATATTAATGTTGAATATAAAACAGTGAATGTTTGAGTATTTTTATCATTCGATCGGTGTCAGCGCAATATGGGTACTGAATTAAACGGGTGCTTGCTTATCTGGGGTATAAACTAGAGCTCCACGTGAGATAGATAGAAAATGATGATTAAGTATAGTACCTATAGTGAAAAATATTCTAACCTGACATAATAGAACAGTTAAAATCGCAAATGCCTTGGGACATACAGTTTAAGAAATAGTAAAATGGATACGCAACTTTTTATCATCTATTTATTGCTATATTGACAATATTTTCTCAAGTCAAGACCAATAAATAATTTAATTAACCACTTAACGAAAGTTCTGATATTTTACAGCGCGCCCACGCACTGGGCCGGCCCAGGAAACCAGAACCGTGAATCTTTCACCCAGTTCCAAATTAAGGTCACGCAACCAATTGCAAACTTAATTTCACTTTTATTCATAGGACTAAACTCAAATCATGTTTAACGGCGTCTTTTCTTCTATTTCACTGTTCTTTTTTTGCACTATTTGTTGCAAATCGTGTTCTTGGACCACAGCGAATATTTTACTTTTAGCCACATTCAAATGGTATGGTGAGAATGTCTTGAGCGTTGCTCCGATGCTCAGTAAGAAAGAGTCGACTGGGTCGCAGGCGTCAAACTCTGAGAGAGTAGTCGTACTCGTCTCCGCCACACTTACCGCCGGATTCACCATCTCAATCTCTTCAAATTTCCTCTTCTTCCTCTTTTTCTTTACACCCGATTTAGATTTTCCCGATTTTAAAACTTTTATTGGTGTTTCGTCGTTGGAATCCTCAGTATCAACAGGGGCGTCAGGACCGTCATCAATTTCACAATCTCTCTGATTATTTCGTTCATCCCAAACAAACTCACCATTCTGTATTAAAATGTCTCTGTAAAATGGGCGCATAAACGAAAGCTCGCTGTCGTATTTGTACAATTTAACGCGTTTTCCGGAGCTGCTTAAAGTTTTTCTTAATATTCGTCGGTTAATGTCCCTTATGTTGATCCACCGCGCCTTACACTCAGCCGCTGCAACAAGAGGATAAAAACACGCGTTAGGTCGTAAATTGTAAACGAATTCAACTCGTCAAATCGTAAACAACATAAAACTTACCGGGGCGCTTGAGCTCGTCGCCGATCTTCTGCCACACGACTTCGCGCGCATTGAAATCCATATACTGGGGATTGTTGTGGTCGTAGAGCACAGTGTTGTCTCTGACGAGGCCTATGAGCTTGAGGTCTAATTTCTCGTTGAACATTATCGAGGTTTCGCCGAGGAGCGTTTAGTGCAGACTGCGGGGCCGGCGGCATGCGGTTGGCACGGATCGGCAACGCGCATCGCCGCGGCGTCGTGTCGCTACGGTCGGTTTTCGGTCGGCGATCGATCGACTGCTGCCCTGCCGTTCGCTCCGCAATGGCGGCGATCGGCAAGCTGGCAACGTGGAGATAATCGAATCGGATTCGTCGGTCTTTACTCACTTTATTTACAACTAACGGTAAAGACCTGAAGTTAAAGTAAGATACAATCTCGATAACTTTTATGTATATGTTTTCGAAACTTTCTTAAAAATGCTTCCGACCATAATATTAATGTTCCTAAGTATGAAAAATTTGGCAATGGTTTATTAATGATAATGACTCAGGAAACATAAAAGTAACTCCACAGTTATTCTACAGTACAGGTAAAACGCAAATGACATCTAGACATCTGATTAAGAGATTTATGAGACCAAATATCAAAATTAATAGAGACTCAACGTAAAGAGTCGATAAATATTTCGCTTTTCCTGTTCTGGTTCCAATAAAAAACCCGAAATAGTGCAGCACTCAATCAGGTCGAGGCGGCCGATTGGATAGTATTGATACAGATTGACATTAAACAAATTGTAAATGACGAATTGATCACCCTTTTCGCAAAGTTGCCGCGATTCAATCGTCCATATTGACGTTGATTGGAAGAAGTGGTTTTTTTTCATCACTCTACAATTTATAAGAGGGAACAATCACTAACAGTGCTCGTGGATGTTTCGGTCACGCTGATGCTTCTATTTTAGGTTCAGGTTGTAAATGAGGGTTTCAGAAAGCTTAGAAACGAATTAGATTACCGGTTTGTCGAGTAAGTAATGCAGGCTAAACAATCATTTGTTTTTTCGCACCTTTCACAAATTTAAGAAGATTTGGAAGTAACCCTTACATTAGTTTTGTATACGCTGTACGAAGCAGTCAGATAATCGGATGTGGATTGCATAAAATGCAGATTGTAAGATTAGTATAACTCTCAGTGCCCTAGCATTTGCACATATACATCGATGATAGAGTTTCTGTACCTGTTTGGTCTGGTGATAGTCTTTATTTTATTAATGTCACGTAATATAATGTACCTAACTGTTTAAACGTAATGTAATTAAAACTAATGTAATTTCCTTACGTAACTCAACTTTTAATGAAACCTGAATGCCGCCTGACTTTTGATAATGTACCTACATATGAATAGCCTACGTGAGAGCAGGCATCGAATGGTTATTATTGCCAGTGTGTGATCCCTGTAGCAGATTGATAATTTCATTTCTGAAATACTTAGGTACTGAAATTTTGTTAGGTACGTTACGGCTCTACATTCAAATTCAAACAGTGTTTATACACAGCAAACACTGTAGGTACTTACAATATTTACGTACATTGCTATCCTGTCCCTTGTTTACAGAAAAGATGACCTGATTATGATCTAAAATTAGTTTCGACGCACGTAAGACAAGAACGTTACATATATCTATGTCGTAGAAATTAAGGGAGGTGCGTATAAAATAGAATTACGCCTAAGAGTAATTTTTGAACTGTAGCAGCTTATTTAGACACCAAGAGACATAGTCTAGCCGTCTCAAAGGGAAACTATAGATATGTTAAGTGAGCGGGGTGTGGGTTACACATATTTAAATACAAGCCAAGTGCGTGTCGGTTCGGGTCATGCGCACTAGCTTTACAGCAAATCTACACATATCCAATGTAACTTTTTCGACTATTACTTGTTAAATTTCCTCCAATTTGATTTTTTTTCCTTTTTTTCTATTCTGATTGTTATATGCTGGACGTGCTGGCTGGCAGGATGGACAGTGGCATTACCACACACTGGTCCGAACGTCATTCAAATAGGCATGCATATACTAACATAGTCATATAAGGTAATGTTTTACTAACAAGATATGGATTAATGTCTGAAATAAACAATTTTTTTTTTTTTTTTAATTTTTTTTTTATTTTATATGTGGTGTTCTATAAAGAGTTATTGTATTGTATTGTAAATTGTACCTAAAGCCAACTTAGCCGTAATAGTTTTCCCTTATAATTCGTTGTATACATATAAAACCTATCTTAGACTCCAAACTAACATAAATTAGCACTCTTAAGCGTAATATACCGAAAATCTAAGGACTGAATAGCCCTGTACATGTTTTTCAGTATTTTTAATCATAGTTGTCGTTTCTATACATCGATCGATGTTCTCAAAGCCGAGGGCGGGATTAAATTCTATCTCCAGCCTATATATGTCCCACTGCTGGGCCCAGGCCTCCTCTCAGAATGAGAGGGATTGGGCTAGTTCCCACGCGGGCCCACTGCGGATTGGGAACTTCAAACACACCGTTGAATTAAATTATGAATCAAAAAATTTAACGAAATTCTTTGTAGCGCCGTTCAGTGGAACTAACCCAACTGTTGAAATATTCCAGAATAAATCTGAGATACCCTGTATATTTTTGTAAGACCTACCTAATGTAATGACACCATACGATAGGCGAGAAAAAAACACCTTTACGTGTAGGTAAAATTAAAGAAAAGATTTTACCACGTTACCGGCGGGACTACCTACTGTGTATATATAGGTATGTACAGCTTTCTATAGGTGAACTTAAGTAATGACCTGTTGTATGTGTGAGTAATGTGTGCGCATAGACAAATTGACGTTCCAAATTAGAAAAATTACAAGTCCCGTAAGTATCAGTTCTGTACACTACTACATACAACAGGTCATTTACTTAAGTTTTTCACCTATAGTACCTCCCCAATCCACTTGCTTCTAGATTACTTGACAAAGCCAATGTGGTTAGGAGGTTAAAGAGGAACCACATTTTCTGAGTTGGCAGCAAGGCATTGGCCTGCTGTACTTCAAATCCCTGCATCCACTCAACACAGCTGATAAAAGTCTGGCGACTGATTTCAGTTACACATATGTATAAAAAAAAACCTATAGTACCTATTAAGTCTCTGAGCTAAACAGCGGACGGCCGGACGAATACCGCGAAACCTACAATCCATTTTTGTCATTTTGAATACGGAACCCTTAAAGCATAATTAATAAAAGATCAAGTGTCAATAAAGGCGAATAGGCCGGGTTCACACTTCACGCTTTCTGCTTACAGGAAAGTGAAAAAGTGGGCGAGCCGAATGAGGTAATATTAAAGATAAACTAGCGCCATTCGCCCGGCCGCGCTCACTTTCGTTAGCTGACAACCAGTCTAGCTGGAGATAATATAATCAGTGAGTTAACAGAATCAGCGACATGTTCGGCCACGCAAGAAAGGTCCAACTAGGGCTCACAATCTCGCAGTTCCATGGATCAAGAATGTTCAATGATGCGGGACCAAATTATTGTTCAAATGAACGAGATCTCGGAAGTGGGATTAATGTTCATATGTGCGAGATCGCGGTATAGGCGGGACCTAATGCTAAAATGAGCGGGATCTCGGTAAAGGTGGGACCAAAAATGCTAAAGATAAGATCTCGGTGTGGGATTTAAAATTTTCATAAAATACCTATAATGTGCGATATTTCGGTAGGATGGGATAAAAAATATTCAAATGTGCGGGATCTGAGTATAAACGCACTGGCATTTATGTAGACTCCGTCTGCACAGAATTCGATCGCTTTCCCGCGGGAACTATGCGATTTTCCGGGATAAAAACTATCCTATGTCCGTCCCCGGGACAAAAACTATCTCTATACCAAATTTCATTAAAATCGGTCCAGTGGTTTAGGCGTGATAGCGTAACAAACAGACAGCAGACAGCCAGACAGACAGACAGACAGAGCTACTTTCGCATTTATAATATTATATTATAATATATAGTAGCGATTATTTTATAAAAAATGCTCAAGATACTCGTCTTGTCTACTCTACTCGTATTTTAAATTTAGCACAATTTTTAACCACTTTCGATTAGTTACTTTCGAATGATGTGTTATCAATGATGGCCCCCATCCCGCAAATCCTGCAGCAACCCGCACTCCTAATCCCGAAGTTAGCTGGACTGAAAAATAACTACGAGATCTTGTTATTTCGAGATTGGAAGCCCTAGATCTGACACAGTTTACGTCTACTATCAGGTTCTGCGGTTTTTCCCTAGCGAACGAAACATTCAAATGTCTATCAGCTAGAGCAGGGGTGGCCAACAGGTCGATCGCGATCGGCCGGGCGATCGCGACTGTTAGTCCAGTCGATCGTGGCAAGGCAATAGTTATTTGTTATGCAAGGCTGCAAAGCTTTTGTTTAGCGCGAGTGCCTGTATTGAAACCCGAGCAAGCGAAGGATTCTTTGATTGAACCACGAGCGAAGCGAGTGGTTCAAAAGAAGAATCCTGAGCGTCGCGAGGGTTTCAAGGCACGAGACACTAAACAAACTTTGCTGCCGAGCGAAACACACAATTTTTCACCTCACTACAGCGAGAAAAATGGTGGATGGAAGAATTTAAAATTTCTAATTACTTGAGTATATGAGTAGGTGGTGAGGTGGTGGTGGTCGTGGTGGAGTGGAATGGTGGTCAGCGCGACGTTCGAATTTCGAAAACCTTTTCCACCCAAGAGGGGAAAAAGCACTTTTCCACGCAGATTTTTAAGGAGAAAGACAGCCCTTTCGAGCAAGTGAGGTGAAAAAAATATTAATGCGTAGACCAGACTGCGCAACGTGTTTCATTTGAGGTTTCATGAAGTATGTAATTGGTAGATCGCGAAGGGTTTTGTTAATAAACAGGAGATCTTGGGTCTAATCAAGTTGGCCACCCCTGAGCTAGAGGATAGTCCAGCCAGTCTTAAGTGGTTTTGAAGCCTTTATTCACATTTACAATTTAACTAAATATTATGTATTGTATCTACATCTAGATTTGTGCCATAAATAATGTACCTATTAATTATCAGGGTGTTTTCACTAAGCAATTACCAGGCAGTTACATTTTATACACATTGTTGCAGATTTAATTAAAATGTTGTTTAACTTGCTACGGCTGAACATTCCTGGGGCATTTGCAATCACTAAACCTACAAGTAGTACCTAAAACACTGCGGCCCACAACAACTTCTGCAAAAAAGTTGTTTATCATTATCCCATGGGGACAAATGGGACAATGCAATTTCCCGGGATAAAAGATATCCCTTGTGTTAATCTAGATTACAAATGTGTGCTGAATTTTGTCAAAATGTATTCTGCAGTTTTTGCATGCACACAAAACACAATAAATTACTAAATAAATATATTTCGTGTGACAATTAACACCAATTGTTAGGTGCAAGCAAAGCAAAGCTTCTATCGTGAATATTGAACAACAGATAATACGTACATACTACGTAATATGTAAGTATTATGTAGATAAATAGACATATTTAATTTAACATCTACATTTACATTTAAGAACTATATAGTTTGGTGATAATGACCCTGACTGTGAAGTTAAAAGTCTCAAGTTCGAATCCTAGTAGGAGCATTATTTGTGTGATGAATGTGAATTTTAGAACCATCCAAAGTCATGGATGTTAAATTAAATATGTCTATTTATCTACATAATACTTACATATTACGTAGTATGTACGTATTATCTGTTATTTTGTATTTTGGTTATTAAGTAAACATGATAATCTAATCCAGAGGTTCCCAAACTCTTTTGTTCCATAGACCACTTTCAAAATTTTGCTGGATCCGGTGGACCCCCTGCAGCTACATTACCACTAATTTCTAAACTAAATCTCGAAAAAAAAATTAAGATTAGCTCTATAATCTATGGAAACTTGCGTTGTTGCTGAGTTTCAACGATAAATTAACAGTTTTCGAAAAAAAATTATTACAATTGATTGCTTGATAGGGTTAATTATTTGAAAATAAAGTCGACTAAACTAATTTTAAATTAAATTATATTTTTGTGCTGCGAGTGACTCCATCCTACTTTACTTTCTTGAAATCTACAATGACTCACAGCACAAGAACCAATCAATTCTCACCAATTTTATTAAATTTTCGTGCACCCCCGCTTGCGATTGTGGACCCCCATTTTTGGTCACGCCCAACGTAGACCCCCGTCGAGTCTTCCGTGGACCCCTGGGGGTCCACCTGGACCACTTTGGGAACCACTGATCTAATCTAATCTAACTATATCTAACTAATATTATAAATGCGAAAGTATGGATGGATGGATGGATGGATGTTTGTTTGTTACTCAATCACGCCAGAACGGCCCAACGGATCTGGATGAAATTCGGCACATAGATAGAGAAAAGTCTGGAATAGCACATAGGCTACTTTTTATCCCGAAAAATTGCGTAGTTCCCGCGGGATAGCGATAAACGAATTCTTTGCAGACCCAAGTCGCTGGCAACAGCTATAGTACAAAAATATGTTTTGAAAATGTGTTCTTATTATGGATCTTGGTGCACAACTTGTACTTATCCGCTTTTGTCGAGCCATATTATATCTACCCTTGTGGATTACAAATAGCAATATAATGACCTATTTCCTCTTCTCATAAAAACAATGGACATAATGGGGTAGTAAAAAAGAAAGATTAGTGATATGCAAAGTCATTGTTACCGGAATGTTGGATGACAACACAAAAAATCTACATAGGGGTGTGCCGCATCATTGGTGACCCTATACTTTCTACTAACCTTGTTTTTTTTAAGTTGTTTCTTTGGATAATTAATGTTGGCTCACAGAATAAGAGCCTAAAAAACCAGACATTAAAAGCTAAAGCTGAAAGCCTCGCAACTGAGACCACATTCGATGGCTGAACGGCTCTGCACCCATAGCCAGAAATAAATTAAAGAAAAAACACACATTAGAGGCAGTGGAATCTCTATAATACTGGCACTTAACAGTACGAGTGTGAATGTGTGCATGTAAACTCTATTGCATTGCACGCAACCAGTTATTAAATAAATAAAATAAAATTGCTGCATGTGTGGTAAAGCATAAAACATTATAGTAATAATAATAATAATAATCATTTATTTCAGACAACTAAAGATCCATGCATAATACACATTAATGAGAAAAATAAATTACATTACATACGTATTTAGTGGCCAACCAATTTGGATAAACTTTTGATTATTTATTGAAGTCTCAGGAAGGATTTTATGTAGTGTTAAATAGATTTTGACAGAATAACAACTATAGGGTCATAGGGTCAGCAAGTAGAAAAAAATATGTTTGACAGTTATTAAATGGACGGAGATCTGTACCAACTTGGTGGCCAAAGTAAGTTCTCTGGTTAGCTTACTTAATTCACCAATTTTATTTTACTACAAGTTTAACTTTTGATGTGACACTAATTAAATTATTGTAATAAAAAGATAAAAAAGATAAAAGATGATTTATTGCCACAAACAACAATTACAAAAAACAATTATATTATGTAAGAACAACTTTAACCTTATTTTTACTACATAATAATATTAATTTAATGTTTCTTTCAACATAAAACAAATGTGGCAAAGGGGATGCACTCAGCATTTGCTGTGGGTTAGAGCTCGCACAGGAGCCTCCAACTGACACAGCGCTGATTTTCAGTACACCCCCATAAATCCACTTTCCTGCTCCTACAAAATTAATGAACTAATAATTTCCAATTTGAATCCCTTTGGATTTTGGAAAGGTAAACTGACTGTTGGAGAACAAAAACTGTAAAAAAATGGTTGTGCTCCGACATACTTTTCTTAGAGTCATGGCATAAAGCAGCGCGGCAATGTAGAAATCAGTTCGTTTGTCTCTATTTAAGGAAGTACAATTTCTACATAATATCCACTAATTTTAAGTATAAAATTTAAGTACAGGTGGCGGCAAATAAGTAAAACGTGGAGGGGATATGCGCAGTATGAAAAACAACATCATTTCCATACTGCGCATATCCCCTCCACGTTTTACTTATTTGCCGCCACCTGTAGCTTTGTTTTTAAATTCAGTTTTAATTAGGATCAAATGACTATGAAGATTTTAATTAAATTGGAAAATTTTGGACTTTTCTCCAGAAATATTTTTTTATTAATAATATATGAATATGAATAACCATCTCATGCAGCTGTGCCAATGCGCAGCTGTTTGTAAGCAGAATAAAAACTGACCAATAGGACCAAAGACAACAAAATAACTTAAGCATACAGTGAAATAAGAAATAATAAAAAAAGGTCACTCACCTCCTAATAAGAAGACTCGCAGCAACACTATTGCATATTACATGAAAACACTTTTACTTTCAAAATATATTGTCGGTTTTCAGTTCTTCTAATGCGATGTCCAAACGGATTTTCGAAAAATTACGAGTACCAAAGCACTTCCAATGACAATACTTAATAGAATTATGCACGTATTCACCTCAAAATCGAGTAAATTTGCAACTATATCGTAATTGTGGGATAACACTTCATGAAGTGCCGAATTAAATACTAACTCGTTGCCGCAACAAGAACTCATTACAAAATCAAATGATATTATAATAGTAAATATTAACTATAAGATTTAATTTAAGGTTGTAATAATTATATTTAAGGACTAGAAATAATTCATTTAATAAAATTTGACCTAATTAAAATTCGGCTGCAATATAGTAAACACCTGTTTTTTTTTCTTCAACTAATGTCATGCGTGCGTGAATGTCAATTTTATTTTGTAGGTCATTCTGACCAATCAAATGCGTTGCAGTTCAAGAGTCACTTGCGATTGGTCAACGCGATTTAAAGAAAAATACGGAGTTTACGTTTACCAAGAAGCTACGGAAATACAATTTAAGAAAATCCTGTATGATCTTACTAACATGATGCTAACATGTAAGTATTCTTTGCATATAAAACAGGGGCACGAATTACCAGCTTTATTTTTGAGTTAAGGTTTTATTGAATTTTAATATTATTTGGGCTTGTAGGTACTTCTAAGTTTGCATTGAGCCTCTCAACTGACACTATAAGCAACGTAAAATTTCAGAATATTTGTCAATACTTTGTTCTCAATTGGCTATAGTTTCATGTACCAATTTCATGTCTAGTGCTTTCTGTACTCATTGGTTTTCACAATAATTTGACAGTAATCAAGGGTGGCCAACCTAAACATTTCCATTCTCAAATGTTGCCATAGTTAAGCCTTTTTTAAGTTAAAAATGTGGTAGTCACTAATAATTAACTGTTCTGTGCCTTTACACAGAAAGTGGCGCCCTAACTTAATTTCTACTCTATCAAATCCATTTCGACCATCGCAGTACTAATGAGAGCAAAATAAAACGTATGAAATACTTCAAAACACGTTGTCCGGTGTTGTTTATTATATACATTATTCAAGTTTCAAGTATCCAAAAGTGACTTGTGGCAGGTGACTTATTGACTCTTGAAACTGATAATGGAGGATAACTGTTTGATTCAGCCACAGACCGGCCCGTGGTCCATGTCCATCCGGAAAAACTGGTGCCATTATTTAGAATCACTCTAAAATATTTCAATACAAAAATAAGTAGGTTAGGCATCTTCGGTTACCCAAATGACAAAATACTCAAAAAAAAAGGAACACCTCCCTTGGCCGAGTCGAAAACCAGTTGGCTTAGCTGTGGGTGGACCGCTCTGGTACAGAACGCTGGATTCTCCCGTAAAAAGAATTAGAAAAGCGCTCAGTATATTGTGATTTTTACGTAGGAATAACAAAGCTCCCAAATCTTTTATCTGATATAAACTCCCCCCTCCCCCGTCATACCAAGTAAACTGGGTGACCCTTGCTATAAAACCAGTCAAAACAATTGAGTCTTTGAATTTAAAAAAAAAATTGATTTTTTTTATGTTTTTTAAAACTTTATAGCATATTATATAATATCTAATTCAAAGAAATCTTAAAATATTTTTTTTAAATTAATTATAAGCAATTCAAAATTGATGAAATTTGAAATATGACCACTTGACCGGGAACGGGCCATGATTGGTCGCCATGGCTGTGACGTCACAATGTTAAAGCAATTTCACGACAGTACTGGGTTAACGGCTGATTTCACTAAAAATATCCGAAATTTAATACAAAAAATATCTGCTGAAGTTTTTTTTTATGAAATAAGGTGGCAAACGAGCACGCGTATCACCTTATAGTAAGTAAATTTTTGTTTTAGTCATGTGCAGGTAGGTAATAAAAGCTTAATCCTGATAATGTTTCTGATTTATGTGAACTGGATTGATTTTAGTGGACCTGAGATTTCACAATAAAGTACCTAAGTACAGTGAAAGATACTGAATCGCTTACCTACCACTGTGGAATTTTAACATACACCCTGCCAGAGATATTATTGCTAAATTGTACCTATTAGGTAGGTTACGTGATTCAGTTTCTTCGACCGTAGGTACGTAAATTTTAATGGCTAGATTTTGTGGTTGATAGGTATTTCTAGTTTTTTTTATAATCCCGTGGGATTGTATTATATATTCAATGGGAATTTTTGCGGGTGTAAGAGCCTAACCTTGTTCTAGGTAGGTACGTTCGGATCGCTAGGTACGGTTAACGTCAAAGATATCTTTACACTTTAGTACCTTGTCGTTGTAACTATATGTTTGAAGTTTCATATGAAGTTGTCAAAGTGCTTGGAGCGACAAGGCACTAAAGTGTAAAGATATCTTTGACGTCGACTGTACCAGCATCTTAGTAATCCTGCCGCCAAGCAGCAATGCTTGCGCTGATGTGTTCCGGGTGAGGAGAGTAAAACAGCCCGATTTTGGCATAATTTTTTAAATCCAAGATGGCGGATGACATTTTGACACTATTGACACTTTGACACTAAAATATTGATGGGTGTCGTTTTTGAGTAATTTGGTGCTTTTGAGCCTGATTTTGACATACTTTTTTGGATTCAAGATGGCGGATGACATTTTGACACTTTGACACTAAAAATGTTTATGGGTGTCGTTTTCGAGTAATTTGGTGGCTCTGAGCCCGGTGTTGGCATAATTTTTTGGATACAAGATGGCGGATGACATTTTGACACTTATGCCACTAAAAATGTTTATGGGTGTCGTTTTCGAGTAATTTTGTGGCTCTGAGCCAGATTTTGACATACTTTTTTGGATCCAAGATGGCGGATGACATTTTGACATTAAAAATGTTTATGGGTGTCGTTTTCGAGTAATTTTGTGGCTCTGAGCCCGATTTTGGCATATTTTTTTGGATCCAAGATGGCGGATGACATTTTGACACTATTGACACTTTGACACTAAAATATTGATGGGTGTCGTTTTTGAGTAATTTGGTGCTTCTGAGCCTGATTTTGATATACTTTTTTGGATTCAAGATGGCGGATGACATTTTGACACTAAAAATGTTTATGGGTGTCGTTTCGAGTAATTTGGTGGCTCTGAGCCCGGTTTTGGCATAATTTTTTGGATCCAAGATGGTGAATGACATTTTGACACTATTGACACTAAAAATGTTTATGGGGGTCGTTTTCGAGTAACATTTTACACTTTTTTGTGTTTTTTGTGTCAGTAATGTCAAAATGTCATCCGCCATCTTGGATCCAAAAAGGTATGCCAAAACCGGGCTGAGAAGAACCAAATTACTCGAAAACGACACCCATAAACATTTTTAGTGTCAAAATGTCATCCGCCATCTTGGATCCAAAAAAGTATGTCAAAATCTGGCTCAGAGCCACAAAATTACTCGAAAACGACACCCATAAACATTTTTAGTGGCATAAGTGTCAAAATGTCATCCGCCATCTTGGATCCAAAAAAATATGCCAAAATCGGGCTCAGAGCCACAAAATTACTCGAAAACGACACCCATAAACGTTTTTTGTGTCAAAATGTCATCCGCCATCTTGGATCCAAAAAATTATGTCAAAATCTGGCTCAGAACCACAAAATTACTCGAAAACGACACCCATAAACACTTTTAGTGTCATAGTGTCAAAATGTCATCCGCCATCTTGAATCCAAAAAAGTATGTCAAAATCAGGCTCAGAAGCACCAAATTACTCAAAAACGACACCCATTAATATTTTAGTGTCAAAGTGTAAATAGTGTCAAAATGTCATTCGCCATCTTGAATCTAAAAAAATATGCCAAAATCGGGCTCAGAGCCATCAAATTACTCAAAAACGACACCCATAAACACTTTTAGTGTCATAGTGTCAAAATGTCATCCGCCATCTTTGTGCTCGAAATTCCGGGTTTTCTTATGAAATTCTCCTGGGATAAAATCAACGGGATTTTGAACTGAAATCCCACGACTTATTTACTTATTCATATAAATAGTTACTACCAAAGTGTACTCATCACTATTCTCATCTATTTTTATTGTTTTAAATCCCGGTACCGTGGAAAGTTGGGATAGAAGCATGATAGAAGTATAGATAGTGCCATCCACAAAGACTCGTAGATGTATTAAAATTAACCTTTAACTACAATAGTACATTGTGCACCGAGGGCGGTAAGTAGGGGATTACTAACGAGAGTCTGGTAGAAGCCCGACGCCGTAGGCGGAGGGCTTTTAATGACTCGAGTTTGTAATCCCCTTACTGCCCGTGATACACACAATGTTTTTCATCACATTTGAGAGGAAATCAAAAAATTGACAAAAAACAAGCTCAAAACCCCAAAATTACCCGAAAACTGCAACCATCAACATTTTTGTGCCAATAGAAAAAATTATGTCAAAATCGGTCTCAGAATCACCAAATTACTCGAAAACGACACCCATCAACATTTTAGTGTCAATAGTGTCAAAATGTCATCCGCCATCTTGGATCCAAAAAATTATGTCAAAATCGGTCTCAGAATCACCAAATTACTCGAAAACGACACCCATCAACATTTTAGTGTCAATAGTGTCAAAATGTCATCCGCCATCTTGGATCCAAAAAATTATGCCAAAATTGGTCTCAGAATCACCAAATTACTCGAAAACGACACCCATCAACATTTTAGTGTCAATAGTGTCAACATGTCATCCGCCATCTTGGATCCAAAAAATTATGCCAAAATCGGGCTCAGAGAAACCAAATTACTCGAAAATGACATCCGCTATCAATATTTTTAGTGTCAAAATGTCATCCGCCATCTTGGATCGTAATCAGTAATGTCTAATTGAAAGTTTTATAAAATTGGTTCGTAGTTTTTTTTTATATTAAATAAATCTGGCTGATCTGAAACCTCCTTAGTCTGAAATGACGTACAATGAACTCATAATTTTAAAACTAAACTTTTCCTCCCGAGGGAATTATGAAAATCCATACAAATATAACTCCCTCGGGAGTAAAATATTTGAAATTCCCGCGGGAGGTAAATCAGCTACTACGGCTCTATAAGCACGCGTGTTATAACACCCTTTACGAGCAAGTGTGATGAAAATTAATAAGAACCACGGTGGATGGCATCCATCGTGAATGACACCTACTATAGCCGGTACGTAAATCCAGATTATAAATTATAAAGTTCGTGTATGGCAAATTTTATCGAAATCGGTTTAGCCGTTTTAGCGTGAAAGAGTCACAAACCAATACGCTCTCACAAACAATAGCATTTTACAATAATAGTAGGATAATAACAGAATAGAGTAGATTAAAGTCAAAAAACGGTATCACCTGTATACTAACTACGAGTGGAAACTAACATTGTGACGTCACACGCGGCTCGGCCTTGTTCGGGAACTGTCGGTGTGTTTTCGGTGCGGTACTCGACGATCAATTTTCAAATCGGTATAACTCGTTAATTATAGCGAATAAAAAAAAACTAAAAATACTTTTCTTACAAAACTTATATATGATCTTTCCATTTATGACAAAAAAAAAATTGATTCAAAAACTCAATTACCTATAAGCTTTTAACTTGAATTTGATACATAAACAAATGAAAAAATCGATCACAAAAATTAATTTAATTTATTCATATATTAAATACCACAGTAAGTCCACCTACATCTTTGGCAGAACACACACAGGCCATATTTGTGATTATTTCAAATGTCTGAAGAACAGTTTTTACTTCACGGTCAAATAAAAACTTCAAATACAAAATGCGTATGTTTCTCATCATTAGCTCATTTAATGAAGAAGAGAAACAATATCATTGAGAGAAAAACAAACAAATGTTCATTGGATATAAATGCCATCTTTTAGGAATCTATCCAGCATCTATTGCTGTTCTACAGAAAATTATACAAATGAATGTCATTCTTATGTACAAATCTATGTACAATCGTTATAAACAGTCATTATGTTCATTCACATATCTTACAAACTAATATAAAATATAATACTAATATAAATTAAGACTTACAAAGACTCATAAATTTTGTTTGAGAAACATAAGGCTCTTTGACCTGGACTTGTGGTCACTGGTACATTATATACCTAAGTTATATGCCTAAGCCTTAACACATTCACAGCCTAAATTTAAACCATTATGTAATAAGTACCACATATGGTACAGTCGTGTACCATATGTGACACAATACTGTGAATATGTTAACAGAGAAAGTACTGATTGATCTAACACATTACAAAGTGAACTTTGAAATATCAAAAAGCACAACTAAAATAATAAAAAATTAAAGCAACCTTTGTCAAGGTTAAGTCTATGTTACAGTCTAATTTGGGGTACTATCTTAATAGGCGAACTGGTGATGGGTTTCTTTGGACTGAGCTTGTTGGGCGACCTCATGACCACATCAACAGCTTTCCTCAGGATCTGGTGCTCACTTTTCTTGTACTCTTCTGTTATTTGGGACAGGTCCAAATCTGCGTCAATGACAAGCACCTGAAACGTAATTTGTTGTCATGAAACAAGTGATATCTTCATTGTGTCGTAGTTTAAGAAACTTACCCCCTTATTCATAAACACTGTAGGCTTCTGCTAGCTTAGCAATCGTTTGTCCTTATGTCACTTTGACATTTACCTTTCACAGATAAGGACAAACGATTGCTAAGTTAACAGAAGCCTATAGAGCGTATTCATATCATCCCTACTAATATTATAAATGCGAAAGTAACTGTCCGTTACGCTTTTACGCCTGAACCACTGAGCAGATTTTCGTGAAATTTGGTACAGAGATAATTTCAGTACATACCAGCGGAAGGACATAGGATAGTATCTATCTCGGAAAATTGCATAGTTCCCGCGGGATAGCGATGAGGGACCGAGGGGGACGGGGTTCGGCGAAGTGTGACATTGTGTGACAAGGGGTGGGAGGGGTCAGGACAGGAAATTGACAGCTTTTACTTGTTATCTCTTTGCAATGAAAGGACCTCTCAATTCAGAATTTCTGTTAATTTACACCAGGGGTTCCCAACCTCTCCTTAGTTGAGAACCACTTTTATATTATTCTTGTCAGCAGGGACCACTATGCAGGTATAATAAAAATAATCCAACTGAAAATTTAATTAAAAACTCAATAGGAACTCATTTTTGGACCAAATTTTGGCTTCTGCAGACCACAGGTGGTCCACCGAACCACTAACTGGGAATCATCGATTTATACAGATTAAAAATTATACCCCATTATTCTTAAACACTATAGACTTTTGCTAACTTAGCAATCGTTTGTCCTTATCTGTCACATTGACATTTACCTTTCACAGATAAGGACAAACGATTGCTAAGTTAGCAGAAGCCTATAGAGCGTTTATGAATAAGAGGGTTAGACTTTAAGTTTGGCAGTGATCTTTATCTTAAGCACAAAATGGGTTAAAGGAATAATATTATTACCGGAGCAGGACACTCGGCAAGGGTCCTGTTCACCAGCCAGTCTTCATGGAGCTTGTGGAGCTCCTCTAAGTAGGACAACGGCACACACTGCTCTTCGGAGCGAGCTCTTTTCTTGATTCGATCATGCGCTATCTTAGGGTCAGTCTTGAGATATACTGAAAAACAAATATTATAATATTTTAGATGCTAAATTAGCGCTTTATAGAGATGCGCGGAACATTCGGTAATGTATTCTTTAATCATATTGAATATTTAGCAAACAATTAATAAACTAAATAAACCAGAAGTACAAGTAATTAAGTTGTTTAATAATATTTATTTATTAAAGTAAGCTGTATTAATTAATAATTAATTCTGTAAGGAAAACAAATACAACCAGTTATCATTCTATTGAAAATTTAGTACTTATAATTTAAGAGAGGTAGATTGTGAAGGGATACCAAACTTTCAGCTCGCGCGCGGACCTGTATAAACCTTTTTTCTAATGGGTCATATCAAAAGGGCATTGAGTTGAACCGATTAATTCGGCCGAATATTTGGTTTGGTAAGGGCGTTTGTGCACTACACGGAATTTTACTGTCCAGAGTCCGATTTTTTACGGAATAGGTACAATATAAATTTGTATTGTAGTGCAGAAACGCTCTAAGAGTGGAACCGAACATTCGCCGAACACTCTACTTATTTATAACTAAGTGTTCAAATCTGTTTGCCAATACAATGTGTCCAATACATTGTATTCAATTTGACTCTGCAACTTACAATTATTTAAGCCAACAAGTTACAGGAAGTCGATATTGGTTATTATGAAAATAAAGATCATATTACTACAAAAACTTTTACAGCACTAGTGTCTAACAGCAGTAACAGTCTAACACAGTGGTGGGCAAAGTACGGCCCGCGGGCCAACTCCGGCCCGCGAAAGTATTTAATCCGGCCCGCCGAGGGTCCATCGACATGGATAGTATATGGCCCGCTATAATTACGTTTTGACGGTCGAGAAGTATAAAGTAGATTCTACTTAGTAGAATAATAGATGCATATCCTATAGGTGAAGCTAAACTAGCCGCGTAGTTCATGTGTTGCGTAATACGGGGCGCAACTCCTCTAGAATTTCTTAAACTTTGTGGCCCCCCGGGAACGAGTGAACTTTCTTTCTATAATTCTGGCCCTCCTCTAGAATTTTTTAAGCTTTGTGGCCCCCCATTAAAAAAGTTTGCCCACCACTGGTCTAACACAATGTCAGTTAGTTGCATGTTCTAAATAAAGTTTTAATGTGTGCCATTGTTTTGTAAGTGCTTCATGGTATTTAATGTTTTAGTAATTGGTTAGCACACATTTAAACTCATAATTAAAAACCAGTCTTATAGAAATAAATGTCTACCACAATGAAGTTGGTTAAAAAAAACGGCAATACATTAAATAACATTTAGAACTCATTAAATAATGTACCTAATTAAGCATGTCGTAATAAATGCATCCGATAAGCTCAATATCAAACCTATATAAGTTATTTTCAAAGATCATATTGAGTCGCATAACTAAGATCCTAGACGAAAATCAACCGAGGGAACAGGCAGGATTTAGAAACAACTACTCAACTGTTGACCACATCCATGTAGTCAAACAAATAATAGAAAAATATAAAGAATACAATAAAACTTTCTTTTGCTGTTTTATAGACTACTGCAAGGCTTTCGATTCAATAGATCACGGGAGAGTCTGGGAGGCACTGAGAGACCAAGGAATCGATCACAAGTATATACGAATCATAAAAAATATCTACACGGGGGCAACGGCGAAAATAAAACTTGATAGAGTAGGAGAGTCCATAAAAATTCAAAGAGGGGTAAGACAGGGAGACCCTTTATCGCCTAAACTTTTCTCAGCTGTCCTCGAGGATGTTTTCCGTAAGCTAGACTGGAATCAACTTGGCCTCAACATAAATGGTGAACGGCTCTCACACCTCAGATTTGCGGATGACATTGTGATATTCGCCAATTCCGCACCAGACCTGCAAAAAATGCTGATGGATCTAGATAAGACAAGTAGAGACGTTGGCCTAACCATGAATACAAATAAAACAAAGGTCATGACAAACAGCGATACCAAGCCAACTATTAAAATCAACGACAGAATAATAGAGTATGTATCTGAATACCTTTACCTGGGTCAAATAATCTCTCCTCAGGACCTCACAACCAAAGAGATCGACAGAAGGCTAAGTAATGCATGGAAAACCTACTGGTCGTTTAAAGAAGTAATGAAAAATAAGAAAACTAGCATAACAACTAAACGTAAACTTTTCAATGTATGCATACTACCAATAATGACCTATGGTTGCCAAACCTGGGCGCTAACAAAAGCACACGCAAAAAAAACTGGAAGTTGGTCAACGAGCCATGGAAAGAAGTATGTTGGGCAAGAGAAGGATAGACAAAATCAGAAACGGTGAACTTCGAAAAAGGTCAAAGCTAACAGATGTAACCCATAAAATAAAACAAGCAAAATGGAAGTGGACTGGGCAAATCATGCGAGGGCCAGACAAATGGAGCAAAATGGTGTCAGAATGGTATCCTAGAGACGGGTTAAGGAAAAGAGGAAGGCAGTTTCGTCGATGGGAGGACGAAATTGCTGGAGTGGCAGGCAGAACGTGGTCAAGAGTGGCCACATGCGAGAGAGAGTGGAGACATCTGGGGGAGGCCTTTGCCAAAAGGCACACAGATGCATAAACTTTTAATTTTACCTATATTATTATAATAATTATTATTCATCTGAATTGTAAGGCTAAATAAATAAATAAATAAATAAATGCATTAAGTAACTCATTCTTTTTATTATAAATATAGGTAGGTATATTATAAAGAACTAATGACTATGATAATTAAGTGTAGAAAGTTGATAAACAAGCAGCCAAAAATTTTTATACCAAGCCATAGCACTTAGGTTGAGTTTAAGAGGTTTAGATGCCGACACCAACCCCTTTTAGTACATTCAAGCAGTTAAAATGAAAAATAGTGTAGTCAAGACAATTTCCTAGCGCACACTTTAATTCTTATTTATTACCGGGCTTTGACTATGCCAACCTCATTGGTGGCCTCAAAAAAAAAAAAACTACATAATGGGGTCTAACAGGGACAAACTGGACCAGAGTCTGGACAAGGACGAATGGAGATTGCGGGAGGCCTTTGCCAGAAGGCACACAGGTTTTAGGGAGTAACCTAAATGAAAGGCTTTAAATAAATAAATAAAAATGGGGTCTAAGACAACACTCACCAATGAGATCCGCTTCAATAGGTATTTCGGTATGTATAAACCGGAACCATTCGTCAAGCACCGCAAACTGTGCTGGGTGCAGTACCCCACTCCGCTGCATGTGCTCCACAAAACAGTACCTCGCACTGTATAGGGAACGCTCCATGAGTTTAACTGGTGTTGTGGTCGGCCTCCGGTGCATGTCAAGCATGGTCAGTGACACATAGGCTTGGAAAGCCATTGCCCATTTTGATGGGTCTTTGTACATCAGATCCTAGAAAAAAAAAATTGCATTGTGAACATTGCAACACCATTCCTTGCTTTTTTTAATGACTTTCACACTTGCTTTAGTAAGGCAAGGCGTATTTCCCTTGGAAACTTTCACCATTGTTTATATTTTAAATATGGAGGTAAGAATACATTCGATTGAGGTCACAACACAAGGTCAATAAATTCAGGACAATCAGCAAATATGATAAAAAATTACATACCAATAGATTCCATCCTCGGAGATTGCGCCATTCCTCCACGGGCTCCGTCAGTAGCGTGATGTCTTCGAATTGGCGGAAATGTTCTAGAAACGTAGTTTTACCACTGCCAATATTGCCTTCCACGAACACCGTGAACGGCGTTGCATTGGCCATTTTCTGATAGCTTCTCTGCGCCAAAACTTAAAAAAAAAAACAAAATAGATCTAGGTCTATCTAACAGCCAACACCAGGCCTGCCTGATCACTGATGACTGTGAGTTGAGAGTTGAGTGATCAGAGGATCAGACGCTTGGCCAGTTTTCCCGCCTATTTAGCCCGCCTTGTATGCCGATGACCCCACAGAACAGGCAAAATCATGACTTAACTTCGTCAATATTGTCTATGCTGACTCGAAATCCAATCAAAAATAACCAAAACAATGCGTACATAACCTTAATTCCTATCAATATTACCTTTAAAACGTAATGCACGAATATGCCGCCTCAGCATTCTGATTTCACGATTCTATCAACAGGTTTTAACATGTTTAGCGTTGCAAATTAAAGAGAAACGCGTCAATCAAAATATTCAATTCCCTCTTCCTTCGCATCGCTTTTCGTTTGACCATAGATTAGACAGCAGAGCTCATTTAATACAAACATGGAATGAAGAAACAGAGTGTCACACAAGTCAACTATACCGATTACAGCGCCAAAGCGTATTAACGTTAAACTATTGGACTTTTAAACATTAACCTTACGTATGCTATTATGAAAAAACACCATATGCAGAGTCACTATCTTAAACATAGGTGTGTGATAAAGTAAGTGTACTGAATAGCTGAAAGCTCGAAAGCGATGAAAGAAAGTGAGAGTAAGAGTAGGGAAATGATGGAACTGGAATATTGCCGAGACCGCCCCTTGCAACTGTGTCTGCAACTCAGCAGAACCCGGGGAAATCAGTAGCGGCACCGTTGGTCTTCATCTCTTCAGAATCACCATTAACTCTTACCTTGTCGCACTTAGCCTTTAAGACAGGTGACACGCAGTCTTCAGCAACAGCATGGAATTGACACTTAGAATTGACGTTACGTACGTAGTACTAGTAACTAACGCTCAGCTGGTCGATCAACTGTTATTTATAAGCAACAAGAGTGAGGCGCGGAAGTGCACAAAATTTGGTAAGTCCTAATAAGGTGTGACCACAGTAAAATAAAGAGAATGAATGGGAGATTATCTAATAGCAGTGGCAAAACTGAACAACTGGAAATAGCAGAGCAGAGCTAAATATGTACTACCGATCTCCTACCACTAAGTACTTCTTCCCTGCAACTCTACTACACTACACTCAAGCTACCGTCTGGACCTCCTACCGCTTACGCCCTATATCTGGCCAAGAAAAGAAGGGAAGTGCTGATCAAAATATTAAAGGACCACTACCGAACCTTCTTCCTGTCTTCTTCTTCTTGTCTACCCGTGATCATGATACACGCAACTGTATCGAAATATCGGGAGCTCAATAAAGGTAATCGCGGTTCACATCCCGTTTATAATATTTCGAATGAACTTAACCGTGAAACATTAAAAACTCTTCTTCCTGAGATCTGATCCGCGTTAGCTAAAAACAGAATAAATTAAATCATGATCTAAATTATTTACTATTTTATCTCCACGAGCCTAGCATACCCAACTTGCTAAACGTGACATTGGTTCTTAATCAGGTAACCAACGAAATTTATATGCCACTGTTTATAAAAAAAATCCGTTTGCTTAAGAAAGGTTATGATAAGTGTAACTTAAAATATGCCGTTAATGAATGATTAAGCCACTAAACTCAGGCATAGGTCGGTTTAATTCTTTGCTCGTATTGGATATCCACACTGTATAGTTTAGATTAATAACGCTTGAGAGCGCTGTAATCGATGTCCTTGTCTGACAAATCTGTTTCATATTCAATGTATTCTACACTCTGTGGTTTATGGTGTCAATGTCAAGCATATGTCAAGTATAATTTTTTTTATTACGAGCACTGGCAATAAGGCCATCAAATCAACTCAAACCAATTTCACAAAATATGTCAAGTCAACGTGATTTTAGACAGAGCATGCGAACCGTATGCAAACAGTACGAATAGTACGATACTAACTTCGAAAATCGAATTTTGGAGTAGGCCCCGATTCTGTAATTAGAAGAAATAAACAGTTTAGCCAACCTACATTAGTTTTACTGACCGTGTTAATTTAATATGTTTTTAAAGTAAATGAAACGCAGAAATGAAATTGACACATTTTTTATTACGACAATAGGACTTCATATTTTCAAATCTTCCATTTTGAGTTCTAATTTCATTATATTTAAGATTCAGTGATTGATGGAGGGTTGATGTTATGATCATTCATGTTACTAATGTTGGTTAGACTGATTTTTGTCATTTTATAATTTTTTTCACAAGTGTTTATGGAATACAAAAACAAGCCTAAGGTTGAAAAAAAATAAAAAAAAACATATTTCGGTTTTAAAAGACTGCGTCGGGAAAAATAAACATTCACATTCACATAGAATATCAACCGAAGGTTGCATATTTTAATCGTTTTACAAATTATACCATTTATCTTCCTAAAGCCGTTTGAAGATTACTAAGTTGGCAAACTGACTGAAACTTAAAAATGAAAATTTTTGGCGCCTCAACTGAATCTCCCAATCAGGCGCGTCCACGAAATCCATTGACAATCTCCTTCGTTGTCTAGTCTGTCAATCGCTAAGAATTGACGTGTATTTATTTCATTCAACCGTTGTTTGGCCCATGACTATCGCAAACTTGCAAAAATTGCAGAACAAACGCGGTGTTTCAATAGCTTATAAGTTAAAGTAGCATTAAATTTTCGAAAATGTTGCATACATTTTACTTAGGTCTGTTTTCATAACATGTAAATGTAGCGTGAAATTCTAGTTCGCGGTGGTTATTATTTAAATAATATGTTCGCTCTTACTGATTTTACTGTTATTTTTAGGGCTTTTGCTGTGCGTGGCGGGGTCTTACGCCCTGTACGACTCGTCATCATCCGTGGTGGACCTTACGCCGAGTAATTTCGACAAATTGGTGACAAATTCTGATGATGTGTGGATTGTTGAATTTTACGCCCCATGGTGCGGACACTGTAAAAACCTGGTGCCGGAATATAAGAAAGCTGCCAAAGCTCTTAAAGTAAGTTATATTTCAACAGAAACGGCTTTTTACTGGTCTACAAATCTATTTGGGTACCTGACTACGAGGTTAGGCACGAGCTTACGTATCATATTACACGTTTCTGCATAAAAAAAGTCAGGGATATAATTTCTCTAACGTAACGTGTGATCCCAGCGTTAAGCAGCGACGCTCGTGCACCGCAGTGCCAGCTATAGGCTGTTAATTATTATGACTAAAGTCCAGTAATTTTTTTTTAATCCTGTAGGCTATGCCCCCACTAAGAACTAAGGAATCTTCTAGTTCATTCCACAATTAATGTGCGCCTTTATCTAGGCGCCACTAAATGCGCCTAAATGTCTTAGTTCTCCCCATTGACCTCTCAATGTAAATAGACTATTTTTTTTGTATTTGCCACTACTTTCTTTCTAATAAGTTCTTGTGAAAAATTACAGTTTGTACTAAATTTAATTACATTGTTTGTTAGATACTTACTAGTGAAGGTAACATAAGGATATTCAAAACTACTTTTATTAAGCCATTGCTATTTTTTTTTTTTTTTTTTGTAATCTTATATTTTAAAGAGGCTTTAGTACACAGGGGTGACTATGTCAGCCTCATGGGAGGACTCAAGAGGATCGGAGATCAACATTCATGCAGCATCCCTTCCCCCAGAGTCAGATGCTCTGGTTATGAAGGAATGCTGCACAAATTTATATATCCTAAGAGCTTTATCCGACGAAGGGCAAGCCAGCAAAACGTTTACTCCACCATTATGCATGTTTAGGTTCTCCAGGTACTTCTCTCTAGCATCAATGGCTACTTGTACTAATAAGGATTTTTCTCCCAGGGCATCATAAAAGTCGGTGCAGTTGATGCTGACAGTCACCAGGCATTAGCTAAGAAGTTTGGAGTGTCCGGCTACCCTACTCTCAAGATCTTCACTGGTAGCAAACACACACCATACCAAGGACAGAGGACAGCGGACGCATTTGTTGATGCCGGACTTAAGGCAGCCAAAGAAAAAGCATACGAGAACCTCGGAAAGAAATCTGGTGGTGGAGGAGCCGGAGACAAGGTAATACTCTTGAAGAGAGTAAATGAATTGCTTAAGAGGTATAAATTTTCAATATAGGTCTGAAAACAATATACAAGTATGTAAATGTTAAATATTCTTTTGTGTAGTTTCAGAATATAGAAGTGGTTTTCCGTATTCAGAAATGAAACCAACTGTTTAGGATAGGGTGTGTTATGTACCCTGAAATGTCTGATCATATTACCGACTTGTGGAAATATCTAGAAAACGACTGCTGCTGCAGTAGTTTTAAAACTAAATTATATTTTTAGTTAAAGGTGCAGATTAGAAAAATGCACATGTTTTTTTTTCGAACTGCACCTTATTTACTGGTGATATAGATCCTTAACTGTTATCAATCAAATGTGACCAATATTACTGAATCTTGAAGTCTTTGAATGTGTTCATAATATTATTTCATAAAAGTACATTAATTTCAAAGGACTCTTTTAAAAGCTTTTTGTAGTGTTATTTTGCAATTCTCATAGTTCTCATATAGATTATTCACCATTATGTCAATCTACATCAAATTAATTTATAGTAGCTGTGCAATCGTGTCATAGCACTTGATATGCGTGTGAAATTACCATTTCACAGTACGAGTTTAATTAACATTTAATTACCTACTAGCATTTCAAAGCCCTTGGGCATCGCATTCCGTGGAAAAAAGTACAGCGATCCGAAAACAAACCTGAAAACCGAACAAGTAAACCTCAAGTTGATAAGTTGAAGTTTAAAACACTGCAAGATCTTCTATTCCGTGCACAAAATGAGGAAAATAATAACATAGATAAACAAATAAAGATGCCAAAATATCAATTGCAACGAAAACCAAAACCGAAACACTTAATGAAACAGACACATGCACCTACACATGTTTTGAGACAGAAAACTGCAGCAAAACATGAATTGAGACAAAAAAATACACCTAAACATGCAGTAACACAGAAAAGTTCATCTAAGAATTCAATAAGATATAAAGCTCTATCTAAACAGTTGATGGGACAGAAAATTGCACATAAACATTACATTGTACATAAAAATGCGCCTAGTCATTTAATAATTAAAAAAACTGTGCCCAAAAATTCAATAAAACAGAATATTGTACTTAAAGATGGAATAAGACGGGAAACTAGGTCTCACCATTCTTTGAGACCAAGAAATCGGCTTAGTCCTTTAATAGGACAGAAAGCCCTACCCAAGCTTTCATTAAGACAGAAAACTGTCCCCAAAAATTCAATGAGACAAAAATCTGTGCCTAAACATTCAATGCAGAAAACTATACCTAAAAATGCATTTACAACAAATTCAGACAAGTTAGATAAACTACAAGCTACTTTGTTTCGTAGAAGATTTGATGAAGAGATTGACTTGAATGTAGAAAAATAAACATCTAATTTGAGTGACAAAAAAAAATTACTTAAGAGACTAATCTTCATCTAGACTTAAATTGAAATAAAAAGCAAGAGAAGAAAGAAACCTTGAACATAATAAATCTGAGAATTTTTACATAATTTTTGAAGATTTGAAGATTTTTCCAGCACCACAGTAATTAGTGAAAAATAAAATTTAAAAATAACTAAGCTTCTGTTTGACTATCAAATAACAGGGCGTTGACTTTTATCTTATCAGTGTAATAAATTAACTGTCAGATACATTGTTTACATTACAGGAATATTGTTCGTTCTCGAAAGATGATATAATAAAATAAAATACTAAACACAAAATATCTGTGGGCCTTAACGCAATAGTTTTCGATGCAGACATAAACCAACCTTTTTACTCCCTCACATTAATAGAATTAATAGGAAAGTAAGTGGGACGGTATGACGCTCATCTTTGTCTGCAATAAAATGTTAGTATGCTTCCTAGCAAACAGGGTTCTCAAACTTTTAAGATAACAGGACACCCACCCAAAACTTTTTCTTTATGTAACCCCATATCAAATGATTGCGGAAGTCGTCGTAGGAAGAACCAAATAGAAGTAAACAATGGACGCCGCGAGATAACCCTCGAGTAGTGCGCGTGTATGTAGCGCAACTTAGTTTAATTGCACTTGTGTGCGTGTGAACAGTTGCATCTGTATGCATAGGCGTTGTTTGAGTCATTAAGGTACATTATGGAGTGAAGGTGCTTGCTAAATAAAAACAATAGGTGTTTATTTCGTGAATTTATTTGAACTGAATCATGACGGTAGACACTCGCGTTTTTTAAAAATAAAGCTATAATTGTAGGTAGGTACATATTGTAAACGAAAGTTCGTTTCTTCCATAACACAAATTATGATACATACAGGCCAGAGGTACAATATCAAACGGAGAACTTAAGAGGGTGCATCCGTGCTGAGCTCGCAACGTCGCATTTTTGGTGATTTTTTGCGATAATTTCACAGAAATTGAATGAAAGTATCAAATATCCGTCTGTAGTGCACTTCGTTTTTAGAGTGCTAATGTGTCCTATGCAGTGATTAATAGTGACGGACTTTTATTTTCGTATTAAAGGGATATAATACTATATCTCGTTTAATAAGAAAATAAAAGTCCATCACGATGAATTATTGCATTTGACACATTAATACACTAAAAAAGAAGTGCACTACAGACGGATATTTATTACTTTCATTCAATTTCTGTGAAATTATTGACGTTGCGAGCTCAGCACGGATGCACCTACCCTAGTACGGCTTGTTAGCTCAAAAATACATCAATATCGGTCCCATCTGGCAGAAAGCATGAAACTTGGCATGCATGTAGCTTTTATATATGTTTCAATATTGAAGTAGAAACACGTTAAAAACTCTTTTTTCCCTTCCCTCCCCTCCACTTTTGTGTCACCAATCGCAGTTTTTTTGATTTTCTTGAAAACGGCTAAAGCTAGGAGAAAATCGTCAAAGAACAGTGTTTATTTTTTATTTTGTCTAAAGATAAGGACATTGTTTAAATAAGTAATAATACATTATTTATTTATTAAACAGTACAATAAAATAATATAATGTAAAAACACATTCCAAGGCAGTAAATAGAAACTCACAAAACATTTTAATTCTTTAATAATAAGTGGCGGCAAACAACTTTTTCTATCAATTGATCATGCCAAGAGCGTTTATTCTTACTATACATTTATAGATTTCTCTCCATTACAATTTCTCTTACGTGGGAGTGACTTAGTATCCGTTGCAAAAACACGGCTGTCTTCCAGAACGTTCTATCAACGTGATAAGTTGCAAATTCGCTCGCTGCTCCCGCTGCGTGGGCCCACGCTATCCACTGGTATATCTCCACGTATTGACGCGCCCACGATTCATTCCGCCCACGCGGTTTACTTTTAGAATGCCTATAGGTGAACTACACGTTGCTATATGGAGGTCACTGTTACGCTGACCTCTTTCTGGACGAAGCTAATGAAGCAATCAAGCTGAGGCTAGCTGGACATTTTTAGAAAATAAATCCACTAGTCATTTTCTCGAATTATACAACTTCGATGGCAGCTCCGCTCGGAATCACGAGCACTATTGAATTTAGTAATGCAAAAAGTGTCCCGAAGTTTTTCATACAATTTTTCAACTGTCCATTTTGTTACTCTCACACAAGTGTATATAAGTGACGGAAAAGGAATGAAAAATACGACAATCTTATTTAAGTACTAAAATCAATAGTGCACGCAATTTAGAGCAGAACCACAATCAATGTTGTATATTTCGAGAAAAAGTATGTGGATCCCTTTTCAGAAAAATGCCCAGCAAATAGACCAACCGCTTAAATGAGTCCACGCCCGCGTGGTACAGGGGCGCGGGGTAGGACGACGGCGGGGAGTTCGGTGCGGGCGGGGAGTGCGCCCCCTGCCCGCACCTCTCCCGGCCCCCGCGGTCGTCCCACCCCGCGCAGGCGAGGATTCGGTTAAGCGGTCAGTCTGTAGTAGGGATGTCAAATGATTGAATCAGGCATCACTTTGTAACTGTTTTTTTTACTACTTTTTTTTATATCAAATTGAGCCTAAACTTAACCTTGTAAAACGCAAGTCAGGGTATCCTACCTAGAACTCTATCCAGTGCTTATCGGATGGACATCAGATATATTCTTGTTTTTTTTTTCTGTTTACTTTTATAAAAACAAGCTTTAATAATTAGGAAGGTTTTCAAATGGTAAGAACATGGGGATTCTCCTAAATTTGTAGTTGATATGCTGACACGACCTTCGGTGAAGGAAAACGTCGTGAGGAAACCTGCACACATCTGCGAAGCAATTCATTAGCCGCGTATTCACTGAGCGAGTCGCCTCGCGCGGCAGCTTCGTGAGGCAAATCCTCGGTCAATCAGGACGTGCCTCGCCCGAGGCAAACGCATGTCCTGCCTCGGGCGAGCGTGCCTCGTCCCGAGCCGCGCGGTGTCGGTTTTTGTCTATGCTCAAAGGCGCCTAAGCACGTTTGCCGCGCTCACTCAGGACGGTTGTGTTTTGTCTCGCTTGTTCGTCGCGTGTTAGCGTCATGGATAAAGAGCGATGTCTTAAATAATACAACTATATGGTGAATATAGACTATTATGGAATGCGCAATGTCCCGATTATACAAATAGAGGACTAAGAGAAGATGCGTGGAGAAATATTAGCAAGCAATGCTGCCTCAGCCTCACCGCGGCTCGGCTTTGCCGCGCGAGGCAGCCTCGATCAGTACGATTTCTTGCATGAGGCTACCTCGCGCGGCAAACGTCCGAGGCTGCCTCGCGCGGCGGCTCGCCCAGTGGATACGCGGCTAATGGTGTGTGCGAAGTTCCGAATCTGCACTGGGCCCGCGTGGGAACTGTAGCCCAAGCCCTCTCATTCTGAGAGAAGGCCTGTGCCCAGCAGTGGGACATAGGCTGACACAGGGAACCTTTTTATTCTCTACACCTTTCCAACATATCTTCTCACGGTGACCCTTCCTTCCAGTCGGACGTCATCACCCTCACCGACAGCAACTTCAAAGAGCTGGTGTTGGACAGCGAGGACCTGTGGCTGGTGGAGTTCTACGCGCCCTGGTGCGGCCACTGCAAGAACCTGGAGCCCCAATGGGCCAAGGCTGCCACGGAACTGAGGGGCAAGGTAAATAATAATAACTTTGATTCAGATAGTTATCATTGAACAGTCATAAAAAACCTACAGACAAACAGATCCCACTTTTTTTAAGTTGGCTTTATGGCATTTTTTCTTAAACTACTTACCTAACTTCTTTTCCTGGAGTCGTCATCATTATAAACCTTAGCATTGCATTTGGAAGGAGCCCGTCGTCGGTTTCCTTTGGGAACATATTTGTAACCAGATCAGTGTTAAAACTATACTTCATTTAATTTAGAATGAGAAACCACAATAACATATTGCGTCTGGTCTACTGTTTCTTACCTAGCAAATAGTACAGTGCAATAGTTTGGCAGCCGCAAAATAAAATGGTTTTAGTGTCACTTTATTTGCGTGTTGTCAGTACAAATTGTAAAGCGATTACAGTTCACGATCCGCAATACATATAATGTTGTTGTGGTTACTCATTCTAAATTAAATGAAGTATAGTCTAGTAAAAGATTGTGTTGGATTCGGATAGAGAATATCAGCTCTCATATTTTGTACAGCAATCAATTTTCGAATGGTACTGTAACAGATGTGATTAAAAACAATGAATTGTTGCAACTTAAAAATATTCTTCCCCCTAAAATGACACGTCTGCTTCTTACCCAGTCGATTAAATCAATGCCAACATCGCTATTGATCAATTACTAAGCAATCGGTGAATTGCGCAAGAGCATAAATGACTAGTGTAATAAGTATGTACGCTCGTTCGATTAGTTGTGGTCTATCCTCTGATTAAAAATTGGAAACTAATCAATGTCAATAATAAATCGATTACAGTGTGACTTCGGTAATTACGACCTTATCAAGTTAAGGCAACGGCACCAGTGTTGGACAAGGACCCAGTAATGGACAATGATTATTAAATAGAAACTAAGGGATAGTCATTTATTTATTTTACAACAGTCAATTTACAACCGCATGATTTTTAATGTAAGAATGAAGTGTCTATTACTGGTGTTTGTCAGCTTAAAGTGTCCAACACTGGTGCCGTTACCTTCAATCTACTAAAACAATTTAAACACTTTTCCCCAGTTATTAGTAGTAGTAGTAGTAGTAGTAGTAGTAGTAGTAGTAGTAGTAGTAGTTTTTACGTTTAACACCTCTTCCCAGGAGTTTCTGCTTTCACTATGGGCTCTGGTTTTGAATGCCCCCTCTGTAGGGTTTGAATGCCCCCACTTTAGGGTCATGCATTATGTATGTCCGTGCATCTTCAGGTTTTATCACAATGGGCGAAACGGGACCTATAGTTTCGCTTTCGCCATGTCCGTCCGTCCGTGCGATTATCAGCGGCTTAACACATAAACTCAGTAGCAGAAATCTGTAATATGACAAGAGTACACATATTATTCACGACCGCAAAAATAGAAGCTTGAAAAAAAAAATTGTGTCATTGTTTTTTCGCGTTTTGTTCGTGTAAGATACATCTTTCGAAAATATGACAGGATTGTGAAATCCATTTTAGTATCACAGATTCCCCTGGGAACACTTTTGATTACTTTTAAAGTACTACCAAGTAAAGTAAAGTAGAGCCAAGGCTTCGACTCGCAGCTCTTTGTAAGGGTGTTACCACACCAATCGATCGTTCATCGATGGCAGATTTGGCTGATCGACGGATAAACTAATCGATCGACATCGATCGATTGGTGTGGTAAAAGTAAAACCCTAACCCCCTTACTCATAAACGATCTACATATAGGCCTCTGCTAACTTAGTAATCGTTTGTCCATATCACTTTGACATTTTACCTTTCACAGATAAGGACAAACGATTAATAAATAAGCAGAGGCCTATAGAGCGTTTATGAATAAGGGGGTAAAACTTCAGCTGCAAGTTCCATTGTCAAAAAACTTCATACCTTTTTACCCTCAGGTGAAGCTTGGCGCGCTGGACGCCACCGTCCACCAGGCCATGGCCTCGCGCTACCAGGTCCAGGGCTATCCGACCATCAAGCTGTTCCCTTCAGGCAAGAAGAGCAGCGACTCGGCCGAAGACTACAACGGGGGCCGCACGAGCAGCGACATCGTCACGTTCGCGCTCGAGAAGTTGGCTGAGAACGTCGCCGCGCCGGAGGTTGTACAGGTAAATAATAATATAACCTTTTTATTCCGAATTCGCTACAATTTTAGTAAGTATAGGTGTAGTGCAAAATGATTTTCCATGACATTTCGTTAAATTTAATGTGTTTTATGTACAATAAAGAGTTTTACATACATACATACAAATTTTATGCGGTTTTCAACTTTAGCGGCATGTTATTAAAGTCGTGTATACCTACAAAGCAGCTGTCAGAATGAATTGTTTTATAAATAAGAACCTTATTTAAATGTCGTTAAAGTTGAAAACCCCATGGGATTCAACGAAATGTCATGGAAAATTATTTCGCACTACATCTGTACATGTTGTTGTTGTTTTTTTTTATTATTATTATTATTAAACTGTCGCGTGATTCGGCGTGCCTCGTGGCATAGGCCTCCTCCTTGTATTGGAGTCACAGAATAAAGAAATATAGTAGAATTACTAAAAGTCGCTTTCGCTAGGGAAACCGGTGTCGCCAAAATTTGACATCGACAGTTCACTCATACCATGAAATCTTGGTAATTATTAGTCGTAGCTTTTCTATTACAAAAATGTAATAAGTTCTGAATCGGTATTATAATTTGAACTTTCCCCCCACAGAATATTGCTTAAAGTCCATTGCACAGGTTTATAAACACCATCTAGCGTGAAGAAGCCAAATGATAACAGTCTGAAAATGTCAGTTGTCTAAATAATACTTTTGCCAACAGATGTCGTTAAAATAATTGCGTTGCAAAATGAACTCTGCTGAATGGGATTTAGGTTTACGTGATTGAAAATCTAACTGATAACAGCGAACATTTGTAAAATCTGTGTCTGGCTGAATAATTCTGCTACTCGAACCGTCAACTTCAATTTGACGTTCATACGTGCAATTTTCCGCATAAAGGTGGCACGCGTCTCTCGTTCACCTACCACTTCTACTATATCTCTTTGTGATGAATGGAGTGGTTGGGTGGTAAGAGGCTCTTTTTTTAAACTGCCAGCGTTTTCTGAAAGACCATCGTTTCAAGGAAACCTGGAAGAAAGGCATTTTTTTTTTAAACGAATATGCATTAAAATAATTAAATTCTACTTAACTACCTTTGGGTGAGTTTCGTTCACGCAATGACTTAACATAAATTGATATCGATAATACTCATACTACATGAGCAACTATAATTTCCTGCGACCATGAAAAACTCATTTTATGTACCATTAACCAGGGTTGATTTTGATAATTTTGGGGCCTACTTTGATCGTTTTAAAATTGCTATAAAATTATTTTCCATATCCGGTGAACATTTTGACGCAAAGGCGATTGAAGAAAATGTCGATTGGAATCAGTAAACGCAAATAAAAATTAATGATTTCGTCATTATAACTACTTTAGTCCTCCCGGTTTACGGTAATCCAGCTAGTTAAGCTAGCTTCGGTAATTTTTCTGATCAAACTAAATAAAAATAAAAACTCAAAAATAAACATAAAACGACATTGGAAATGAGAAATAAACTTGACCACTAACTTGAAACACTTTAGTTGTCCTTTGACTCAAATTTCGCAGATTTAAAGAAAAAATCGTATCGTTAAAACCCTGATATTTTAAGTGTCGGCTATCTATGATCTACCCTCTGTCTGTTTCGTAGTAAGAAATACAGAGGGAATCACAAATAAGTGACACTTGAGAGATCAGGAACTTTACAGAGAGTGCGTGAGACTTGCCCTAAGACTAAAATAAAATTTTAATCACTCACATGGGCGCTACCTGTCAAGTGTGCTGAACAAGAATCAACTGTTGCGATCGCGACAGACGCGTGACATACAATTGTTACAAGAATCGATACCACTACCTATTGTGCGCACTATCGTAGTATCAATATTATGAAAGTAACGCGAGTCACGGGGTCATAATACTCAGATGAGTGCATCGGGGATGTTTGAGGAGGCGAGGATAGAATGCTTTAGCTGAATTCTACGCAAGAGAGCTAACCTTGAAACCTTTATCCACGTAAAACTGTCGTCCGTAAACCGACTTTCCAGACACGACAGGTTTTTTTTTCATTAAAATTTATAGTTTATTTCTGAATAGGAATAACATAAAATTTCCAAAATCGCAGAAAAAATCTAGTTTTTATTTTTTTACCAACAACGAAACATAACCAGTTACATACCTATACTACAACCGCACAATAAACTCGTAATAAAACATTGCTGCATCATATTGGAGTTGTGAAATGCTGTAAAAATATTGATTTTGTATACATACAAGTATATGTAATTTGTTTGCACTGCGTGAGTGAAAAACGAAAATTGACTGCGGCTAGCAACCCATCACTATTTTAATTCCCTTTTCTACCTATTCGCCCAAAGTCATGCTAAACGTGGCCTTTGGGCTTGTAAGAGATTAAGACCTGATTTATGTATGTATTTTTTTGTCTAGATTGTAGACGCGGACTCGTTGAAGGCGTGCAGCGACAAACCTCTGTGCGTGGTGTCGGTGTTGCCACACATCTTGGACTGCAACGCGGCTTGCAGGAACGACTACATCGCGACACTCACGCGCCTCGGCGACAAGTACAAGAACAAGATGTGGGGGTGAGTGCGAGTTCAATAAACCATTTTTTTTATAGTGTTGAATAATCGCCATACATCCGCACTAAAAACCACACGGATTCCCTATAGTCCCTATACGGTCATGTTTGAGGCGTTGAGGCGTTCCAGATGGGGTTACTTTTTGGCGGCACCTGTGCAATGCAGGTTTGGGAATTCAAATTGCACGGATCCCTAGTTCTACGGGGCCCTGAACTGGCTTGGCTTACTTAAGGTCTTTTCATTCTGTACTGTCCTATTTGGTAAACAAAATTCTAACCTCAATGTAATGTATTATGTTATCAAATAAACTTGAGGAAAAAAATTGGTTGCCTGTAAAGTCGGTATACGGGCGAAAGTTTTACGTGACAACGACTTTGAGTGGTAAAATAATTTTAATGTGAATATTCATTCGTATAGTAGGAAGAAGGATGAAATAATAGTAACAATTTAAAACATTTATTTATACAAAGAATTATATTTAACACTAACTGTGCTCGAGTGGAAGGGACGCGTGCCTTTCACTTTTTATGTCTGTCTCTCTCGCTCTTAGGCGGGCTAACCATGCCCGAGTGGAAGGGACGCGTGCCTCTCACTCGCTCTCATTGTGAGCGCATAACGTGAGCGGAGCGTAACGCAGTTTCTTGAAGTGTCACCCGGCAAACCAATTTATAAGACGTTGTCACGTCAAAAAAACTCCCGTCGTCTTACGTCTGAAGCGAGTTTAATATTTTTTAGCCATCCCAAAAAGTGCTCAGCACCTCTAAAGAAGTTTTCACTTCAAAAAAAGGTGACCCATTTATTTACTGACTTTCTCTTGTACTTTTTTTTTAATGTAAGCTTGTACATTCCAGATGGGTGTGGTCCGAGGCGGGCGCGCAGCCGCACTTGGAGGAGGCGTTGGAGCTGGGCGGCTTCGGCTACCCCGCCATGGCGGTCGTCAACGCCAAGAAGCTCAAATTCTCCACGCTGCGGGGCTCCTTCTCCGAGACCGGCATCAACGAGTTCCTCAGGTAAACAACAATAAAAAGTAACCAGTAGGCTTATTGTCTAACTCGCTCGCAGTCGCCATCGTCTTCATTTTGACAGTTCATGTATGGCAGGGGCGTAGCGTGCCTTGGTGGGGCCCCGTATAAAAAATTATTTGGGGGCCCTTATGAAGGGTAAAGATTTCTCACATTTATCTTTGCTTACGCACGTCGGGGGCCCCCGTAGCCCGGGGGCCCCGTATAATTGATACGGCAGATACGGCGGTAGCTACGCCCCTGATGTATGGGCTGACAATTGGCATTGGAATCAGCTAGCTGTCACATATGAATGTGTGTTCTTGTATGAACAAGAACTGTCAAAATGAACACGATGGCGATTGCCAGCGAGTTACAGCCTTAATCATAAAAAGTTAGAGGCTTGCTATAGGCTCGCTATAGGACCGATGCAAAAAAACATGATTCATAAACGTCTGTTAGCGCTAATCAGGCTCTGTTAAGTAGTCCGAAAGTTAGCGGACCGTAGACCCTCCTTTATCTTTGAATATTAAAATTTAATCTAAGCTGCTGTTTTCACTTCTGCCGGCACTCCCGGGAGTGCTACCCGTCGTTTTTTTTTTACTCTCGAATAGGGCCCCAGATTACTCTGTACCCTGTGGATCATAAAAGACCATTAGGCTATCCACTCGCCATATTCTAAATTTGATCTCCTAATTCCAGAGACCTGTCGTTCGGCCGCGGCCAGACGGCCCCCGTGCGCGGCGCTGAGATGCCCAAGATCGAGAGCTCCGAGCCCTGGGACGGCAAGGACGGCGAGCTGCCCCCCGAAGAGGACATTGACCTCTCCGACGTCGACCTGGAGAAGGACGAGTTATAAGCGAGTCAACACACCTATTTTTTTTAAACCAGAGACAATTTTTTTTTTTTTTTTTTTTCAAATTATTATAGCTATTGCTATGATCAATGAGGAGGCAAACTAGAAGCTTGAGGCAGATGTCGCCACAAGCGACTGTACCTTGTTTACGTTTCATGTCAAATGTCTGGTTGCGATTTTCTGAGTTATTTCTGCGATTTAACTGGCAAAATGTACTCAGTTATGACTGTGCGTGAACTTCAAGCTGAGCTTTGAAGGAGACATGCATCGATGGCTGGTAAAAAGGCTGATTTGATAAAAAAGTAACCACGTCAAATATTTAAGGTTATGTTCCGTATTTCTATTTTAATTTGAATTCTGGAGGCTTATGTGCAGTTCTTTCTATAAGGTTAGAGGCGTATGATCGGAACCAAAACTTAGGTGCTAACTTAGATGTCCAAGACGACCGTTCATATAATTGTCCACACTCGGATTCTTTCAAAGACGTGAACGCCGATTCTCCTATTCCAAACATCAGCAAACAAGAAATACAAGAATCGTCTTTGAAATGCAGTGAATACAAACGTGCTGTATCACTTGCTTGAAAGTTTTTAATACGTAAAGCATTTTCTCATTGTTTTCTGCGCTTTGGGTCATTAGGAAATAGATAAACTCCCCTGTTTTTACAGTTTAGCGGGCTACATTGAGGTATCTTTGAATAAAATGCAAAAGTTTAAAACTATTCATAAAAAATGTACTGGATTTGACAGTTCTTATGTCGTAACAAGGTACAGTCGCTTATGCGCCATCTGACGGGATAAAAAGGCAGTTTTCCTCCCAATTCCTGATAAATCAAGTACCAGTTATTAAATACAGTCGGTGTTAGCAGTGACTCGCTAGGTCTACAGCAGTGTTTCCTAAACTTTTCAGTTCCGTTACCCTTATGACCTAACCTAGGGTCACGGGTTTTGCTCGACAATGATGAACTCGAACAGTATGTTGTAACAAATACTGAACTTAAAAGTCCCTCGTAAAAAACCGTAAAGTGACATGAATATTCTGTACACTGACTGTATAACACAGACTACAGACTTATTATTTTAAATTGCTGTCATTTTATGTCGCTGGGATGAATAAATAGAATTTAATGTGGGGTGGCGCGCGAGCGTTTTGTTGGCTACTCTCTCGGCTGTCTCTATCCGACGTTTTTTCATCATGTGACTTAACCTTATGTTGTAAATACAAAATCAAATTGGCTAAGTAAAGTTTTTGGAAGAGGTGCAAATTATATTTTTATTCGACAGTCCACGTCTTAATAATCGAGGAACTGCAGCTCTTTTATTTTTATTCCCTCTTGTTAGTTAGAAATATTTTTTTAAGTGGTCGATTTGACATTTGTGAAATTTAATGGATGACCAGCTACGCGTGCCTAGAACTAGCTTGTAATAAAAAAAAAACTACGTCAACCGTACGTCAACTGTCACTTTTGAGTCAAAAGTGACAGTTGACGTAGTTTTTGAAGTCAAAAGTGACAGTTGACGTACGGTTGACGTAGTTTTTTCAGTCAAAAGTGACAGTTGACGAACGGTTGACGTAGTTTTTTCAGTCAAAAGTGACAGTTGACGAACGGTTGACGAAGTTTTTTTTATTACAAGCTAGTTCTAGGCACGCGTCATCCATTAAATTTCACAAATGTCAAATCGACCACTTAAAAAAATATTTCTAATTAACAAGAGGGAATAAAAATAAAAGAGCTGCAGGTCCTCGGTTATTAAGACGTGGACTGTCGAATAAAAATATAATTTGCACCTCTTCCAAAAACTTAGCCAATTGTTATACATCACAGTATATTTAGGGAGGCCGTTAGAAGTGCCAATTTGAAATGCAACTAGCCCAGTTCGTATTGTCCTGTTCATATAGGATGTGTATGTGTTAATGTGTAGCATACAGTGGAGTGTTTAGAATTTTAAAAGCTTTGAATTTCGAAATTGCTGCCGCTCAAATACTTATATTTTGGCAAGGAAATAGAGGTACTTAGCTTCCTACTAAAGCTTGATAATTAAATAGCTAACAAATTGTTTTACAGACTGACAGTGATTTTGAAACAATGTGTTAACTATTTGCTTGTTATTTTAAGTAAAAACAATATATATTTTTTACACTGGTCACACTTGTCATTGGTATCATGGTATTTTGCTAGCCCTGTGGTTATAAGGAATCCGCAGAACCCATTGAAAAGGTTACATTGTTATCATAGTCCAGTCTTTTTTGACATGGCAATTATTTCATTAATATGGTAGTCCTTAAAGTAGTACAAGCCCAGGGATACATAAACTTATAGTCGGCCTCTGTATACTACTGACAAGAGACAATGGGAGAAGAGGTTTCTAGCCTAAAGTGACTTGAGTTCATTATTTCATTCATCGAATGCAGCTTCAAAAATTACCAATGTTTTATTACTATTACTGACTAATACTGGCCATAATTCATCACAATTTTGTACCTACTATTTTCATGCATTTATTCCTAGAAGATATGAGTGTTCGGAGTGATGAATGTATTTTATTTTATTTGTAAAATATCTAGATAATCTATAGCGTAACTCTGTTATCGAATTCCAGATAAATTTTGTGTCATAATTCCTACGTATTTTTTGTATTTATTTGTAATGTGAGTCATAAGTATCATATCTTTAGGAAATGTGGTATTGCCGCTAATCTTCCAATACTATAACGAAATTGAATTTAATATGTAATGGTTATGCTAACAGGTTTAGATAACTTTATGAGAATGTGAAATTCTTTTCCTAATAAATTTATACTATACAAGTAACGTTTTTGATTTATTGTTCCTGACATCCTCAATTTAGGTAGTGTCATAGAATAGATAATAACAGGGTAGAACGGAATCTCTTTTGACCGCGTCCAAAACGCCGCCATTAATATACCTACTTCCCCATTCACGTCGTTACACCCTCCTGTCGTCCAGGCGTATGAGTTTCTTACCGTTAAATATTATACTTACGTCTAAAGATAATATCGCTAAAATATAAGATTTTATTTACTTTGAAATCATTATTTTATTCTAGTTTTACAAAATATGAAATTTATAAATCATTAGGTACGTACCTACATATTATAGATAAGTACTTCTAAGTAAGAAGTTATTATAAGTGCCATACCAAATGAAGCCATTTAAGATGATTTAAGTAAGTATTACTTACCGACAAATATAAAATAAAATACATACAGGCTCACGTAAAACTAGTAACTAGTACCTAGTTTAAGTGCCAAACGCGCGTGCGGCGACGCCGGCCGTGGCAGCCTGAGTCGCTCGCTTAGCGAGTACTGTAATATCGTGACCTTGAGTCCGGCCGGAGCGGGAGATTCCGTTCTACTATGTTCTTACTTATTCTATGGTAGTGTGCCAAAACGGTCTAATTTCACTATCTCTATTAATCTATTATACTGATTGCAAGATTGCCACCTATTCACAGCTTCTCAAAGCAGGATCTGAAGTGGCGGTCATCAAATTAGAATTAACAGCGTGCTGTGCCGAAAACAATGTGTCATTAACATAATAGCTTTGGGGTTTGAGGTCGCAGCCAGAGACCATACAAGGCTGCCGTTCCGCAGTCTAGGTGGCCTTAATTAGTTTCCTTAAATAGACAACAATAACGGTTTTTTGCTAAGAATATTAATGTAGTTTTTTGACCCTTTTTTATAGTAAACTGTTATTAGGTACGGCGCCTGCGGAAATTTCCACTACTTGGCCAGGGGAAGACGTAAAATTGTGTACACACCTCAGGTGCTGGTAAAGCCTCAGGTCGCATGTTTATCGCCCTCACCTTAGGCTCGTGCGACAAGTTCATTACTTATTTCACCACCCTCGGAATGTAATGTGTTGCAGTCTTGGTACTTACACTCGGAAAAAACATTTTGTAGTTAAAACGTATTTTAAAACTCAATTATCCTTGAGGTTTTATTGGTAAGAATTGTGGTTACCGTTCTTGGATAAAGAAATAAGGAAAAAGTCTCGAAATTCAACATTTGTCCTAGTTTTTTTTTTTACATAAAATAGGCTTACGTTTGACCTCAATCTCACTTGATGGAAGGCGAAGATGAGGCCTAAGATGGTACACGTTTGCCTAGAAGGTCTCTGTTCACTTTGGCCTTAAAGGTGTAGTAGTTTTTTTCCTAGAGTACGAAAGATTCCCCCTTAATGAAAACATCACATATCTAACATATCTTACTTGTTATATAATAATAACTAGAAGAGATTACTCGCGGCTACACCCAACGATAAAATAGCCAAAGAACACCTGCAACTGAATGAGATAAAAACATCAGTAGATAAGTATAAAGTATAATTTATTTGAGCACTTCAACTTACGAAACCGTATCTTAACCTAGAAAATGTACAACAAAAGTTGTCAAAATTACAGTCTTTATAGTTTGTTTACATGTCCTTAATTATGCTAATAGTTTAGATAATACTGAAAAAATGAGGACGAGGCGGAATGATGGTTCTAAGATAACTGCTGCAAGCAGAACAAATTTGAAGTTATCTTTTTGCATGTAGTCCGATCTTTCGCCGTAATCGCCCGTTTTGGTTTTTATTTGCCGTATTCTGAGTAAAACAAAATGATTAAGCGCACAATTAATGTCTGTTAGGGAACTGAGAAGAGAAGATGAAACTATTACTTATTTCCGTTCGAGTCCATAATCAATTTAGTTACAATAACGTTTCTTATTCTGATTTTCTTAACAGACATTAATTTTGCGTAAGCAGGAAAGTGTTTTAACAAAGTTCTATAATAGTCAAGATAAATCCTGTCAAGAGAACAAACTAAATTAAACAAAGATGGGGAACTTACTTTGGGCTAGACTTAGAAATCATAACATATTTAACACCATTTAAAACGCATACCGCAATTATCCTACTGTATCTCTGTTAGTTAAATATTGATATGGCACCTGTTATCAGTTAATTTGCTAAATTAGTTAGGTTATTATTAACTACTTAACCCCATTATACATATAAATATGACATTACAAGCTAAGGATGAACACATTTCAATAGATTGTGATTTGTGACTTGGGAATACCTTCAATATCCTTTTTAATTAGTCATAATCGTAACTTATTGGTCCCTTAAATCCATACATTCTTAGTTTCTTGAATGAATCATTCTTGGAAGAAACATACATTTTCCTTTACATTTTTTTTTTTAATGTGAATAGGAAGGCAAACGAGCAAGTGGGTCACCTGATGGTAAGCGATCACCACTGTCCATAGACACCGACAACCCCGGAGGGATTGCAGATTGGATTGGAGGGATTTAATATTTACTTATTAATATATATGCTACATTTGGAAAAACAAATATTTCGAGCAAGGCATGTATCCTGCAAGGCAAGCACAGCACAGCTCATAAAAGTAAATAAAAACAATTCAGGTGTATAAGAAGTAACCTTCCCTGCCGCTCATCTAACCTTCATAAGAATGGTAATAAGATTAAATCTAAAGTCACCTAAGCTCCTAATCTCAACTCGCACGCCAGTAAAATCGTAGTTTCGTCAGTTTTATGACTTTACATTAGACAAGTATCTTTCGTACTTGATGCGATGACGCATTTTTTTTCTTGGAGTTTTTTTTAATACAAGCTTTTTGCAGACTACTGGTATTGTCATCCATCCTTCATTAATACCAAATTACAAGTCAAACCAACCACTAAAGGTGGATCATACATAATCATAACCGTACATATTTACATGGCAAGTTAAATTAAAGGTTGTGACAAATAGATTAATACCTATGTCATTATATCATTGAGGTCAATAATATACCAAATTGCTTGTGAGGATATGCATTGATATTCCATTAAAAACTCATTTTGATTTTACACAGCAACAGTATGAAGTTGAATCATGTCGTAGTTTCTCTCCTTTTTGCATAAAATAGGGTAACACATAGAGAAATAATAAAAGCCCATGCCACCTAATATTAACGCTAGTATAACTATGATTATGCCCCAGGCAGAAATGCCTAGGCCTCGTCGCGTTGCGGTGTGGCCAGGAATGCCGACAGACGTGCCCATGAATGCCTGCGACTGCATAGGGCCGTTATAGGGTTTACCCCCATATTTACCACCAGGTCCTTTACCTCCAGAACTCCCGTAAGCTTCGCATGGTGATAAAAGTTGATTCAACACTGGAACATCAATTATAACGTCATTATTCAACAAGGAATTATGTGCAGAAGCTGTGTAGATATTAGATAATAGAACTTACCGACTAGAAAGAGGGTGAGGCGAAGTAACGTGCTCATCATGATTATAACCGGGTACGAACTTCCTGCCGTGCTCAGGCTGATATGCACTCGAATAGGTTTGAGAGTAATAGTTATATTAAAAACAATGACTACGTAATGTAGAGATATTCATACACAACTTTCAAGAAAACAATTGTTGAAGTTAAAAACTAATACGGGTAATCACGAGGAAAAAGTCACACGTTCTCCTCTACTGCAAATTCCGAACCAACTAAAAAAAAAAAGTAATCGAACGAAACGAATTAACTAATAAATTGAATGAGTCACTGAACGAAATATTTTAAAAGGAGCGAATGAAATATTCTGTCAAATGCGGAGCAATAGTGCTGTATGATTTCGTGGCAATTCCGGTTTTTCTACAACAAATCGATACAAAATATAGAAAATTTCAATCGATTGTTTTTTGCAAATGGCAATACGAAACGATAGAGACGTATTTCCTCCCAAGTGGTGGCGTGTACTTCCGCTGAGTTGTCAAACATTCTGATAGAAAATGTTACCGGCGATGGCTAGGATACAGTTTTGCTTTTTATTTCTGATCTACATTTTGATCAAATGTGAAAGCGCCGCGGTGGACACAATCTCCAATGAGATAAAAATTAAAAATGTTGACCGAACGATAGATGTTTCATCGCAACTCGTGAAAATTTCTTCTAAGATAACTGTAGAGAATAATGGGAAATCGCCGGTGAAACAATTACTGCTCGCAGTAGAAGGTGCGGCAAAGAATAACCTGGCCTTTATCGGTGCTAAGGACAGCAACAACAAAGATCTTCGTCTCACGGAGACAACTGTTAAAGGTTATGATAATGTCAAGTTTTGGCGTGTCGAACTCAAGGAAGGCGTGAACGCCGGCTCTACAGCCGTGATAAGCAGCGAGTCTGTGTTCACAAAGGCCATAGTGCCGTACCCGACTGCTATCACACAGGTGGAGGACCAGTTAGTCAAATACAACGGTAATTTGCACTTCTTCTCGCCGTACACAGTAACGTCACAAAAAACTAACGTCGTGTTGAACACGAAGAGTGTAGAGTCATTCACTAAGGTGAAGCCGTTCCTTCAGCAGGACGGCACCATCGTTTACGGGCCCTTCGCTAACACTGCTCCATTCAGTGATAAGGAACTAAGCATTCATTACAAAAACAACTCTCCATTCCTCACCGTGACGCGCGTTGAGCGGCTCATCGAAGTCTCGCACTGGGGCAACATTGCCGTTGAAGAGGTAATTGAAATTGAACATACTGGTGCTCAACTAAAGGGACCCTTCTCCCGCTATGACTACCAACAAGACCACCACAGTGGCCCCGCAAGCGTCCGTAACTACAAAACCCTCCTTCCCGCTTCGGCGTCCGATGTCTACTACCGCGACACAAACGGAAATATCTCCACATCCAACATGAAGGTCAAGAAAGACTCTGTAGAGCTTGACCTGAGGCCGAGATACCCTCTTTTCGGAGGTTGGAGGAGCCATTACACTCTGGGATACAACGTGCCCAGCTATGAATACTTGTTCCAACAAGGGAATGAGTATTTACTGAAAATGCGAGTTATTGACCACATTTTCGATGACATGCAAGTTGATGAGGTAGTCACAAAAATTATCCTGCCCGAAGGCACCACTAATATTAAGTTGATCCTGCCATACCCAGTGACGAGGCTGCCGGACAGTCTCCACTACACTTACCTGGACACCAAGGGCCGTCCCGTTATATCATTCACAAAGAAGAATGTTGTAGAGAACCATATCCAAGATTTCCAGCTTCGGTACTCATTCCCCCGTCTCCTCATGTTGCAGGAACCGCTATTAGTTGTTGGTTTCCTGTACATGCTATTCCTATGTGTAATTATTTACGTAAGATTAGATTTCTCTATCCATAAGTCTGAACACCCGCATAAGGATTAAATTATATATTAATTTCACCTCTCACCATACATAACTAATATATCATTGTTCTTGTAACAGTTTTATCATAAAAACACATCTAGTTCACTTGCATGTTGTGTGATTGTGTGGAGAATAAAAAGGTTTTTTTAAATAATTTGTTTTATTTAATCCATAAATATACTAATTTGGGTACAAAATCGCATACACAGACTGAAATTGTCACGAAAATATGGACTACATTTGCATTACTATTATATATAGCTGAATCCTACTATATATTTAAATCTAGTTACCATAGCTAAAATCAAGTAGTTTTATAACATAGACAACAAATTATAACAAAACATTTGAGCTGAGTTGCAACTAAATATTTACAAATTAATAAAGCCAAGGCATAATTTAAAACATGAACTATAACGGACATTTAACACAATCATATATGTAGATGATGTAGTTCTAAGCCATGCTTTTGTAGACAGTCAGCAAATAGATAGCTAATACAAAAACATGTCACTGTTTTGCACATTTCTTGCACAATACGATTGAGAATTCATTATTAGTCCAGGGGCCTTACCATGACGTCTTAATGCGATTCAGTTTAGGTTCGCTCGCTGCCAGATTCATACTAAAAGTGACCGCTTAAACTTGAACTGAGTCGGAATTAGGACGTCATGGTAAGGCTCCTGCACTGAATGCTAGCACGCTAGTATGTCTTCAGTTACAGAGATTATTATAACTAAGTAGCCCCGTCTTACTCTGTGCATCAGAACTAATACAAGCTCTGTTTATCAGCAGGATTAGCATGATGTAGTAGCAAATGTTGCCAGTGTAACTTTTCTATATGCCATATTCGGAGAGCTTGAATCGCAACACTACGGGGGCGCTAGTGCAGGGCAATATGGCGAGTTCTGTCACAACAGCCGTGACGAGGCTGGGTGGCGTGACGTCATACATCAGGTTAAGCAGTGTGAGGTTGCAGTTGGAGCGCCAGTCCTTGAGGGGGGAGTTCGGGTCCGACTTGTCGATCAAGTCGTCAGGGTCCCCTAGAATGGTAAAGTTTTTGCTAAAATCAAGCATGTTCGTAAAATAAATTGGTGTATAAGTATGATTTGATATAGGAATTATGTAATTCAGCAACATTATTAGTGCTCATTTACTAGCTTCTGCCCGCAACTTCGTCCGCGAGGAATTAGACTTAAGAATTGATTAACGTCGCGACTCTAGGCAACATGTTTAGGTTTTTGTTTATCGCTATCCCGCGGGATAGTTCCCGGGCAATTTTCCGGGATAAAAAGTAGCCTATATGTTAATCTAGAGTACCAGCTGTCTGCGTTCCAAATTTTATCCAAATCCATCCAGCCGTTTCAGCGTGAAGATGGAATAAACATACACACTGACATCGTCACATCCATGCATCGTCACAAACTTTCGCATTTATAATATTAGTAGGATACTGTAGCATTGCAACAGTTCTACGTCTCGAACAATTCTATGAAATACCCTATCCAATACCCCTTTAATGGTAACCGGTACCGATCCTTGTCAAGAACTCTCTTTCACCCCCGGGCCACATTAGCGGGCGAAGTTTCGTGTCGCGATTTCACTATAAAAAGTTCGAGTTCGTGTAACCACGAACTACGTGGCCACACTAGACCAAGTAATCGCAATAAAAACTTCGGGCGAACTATGTCGCGCAACTCTGAATTTGGTGGATAAATGAACCAAGAGCGCAAAAAAACAAAAATTAGAGGAAGCATTTGCTTTGTATTGTATGACTGTAAATAATTTTTGAAATGTCACTTGTCAAAATTGACGTCCATTTCATAAATTTCAAAGTACGAAGTGTAGACACTTGCACAAACACGAACTCTGTCGCGATAAAACCCTTTGATCTCCGCTAGATACCGACAGGAGCCCGAAGACAGTTCGAGTTCGCCCGAATGATTCGTGATAAAGCGAACTGTCTGTCCACACATGCCGCGATAGGGCGAACCTTCGCCGAATCCCGCTAATGTGGCCGTAGCATTACAACACTATCTATTGGTATTGAATGTGTCAGCGATCCCTGTAAGCGTGTGCACTCACCCAGCTCGTTGTAGTCTGCGGCGGCGGCCTGTACCCGCGAGGACACCTTGTGCGTCTCGCAGGCCACCAGCACGGGCACGTTGCGCGCGCGCGCCAGCAGCGCCGTCTGCGCCGAGCCCAGCGCGCCGCGGACAGAGCCGTCCGCCAGCAGGGCTTGCGCGCCCATTATAACCTTGCTTATCTGTACAAAATGATGTTATATGAGGCCGACTGAAGATTGCTAGTCGAGTAGTGTTAGAAGACAGAGCGCAAGCGAGGCCATCTATTAGTTCAATTTATTATTCGTTCATAATAAAAATACGTTAAGAGTTTTCAATGATTCACGGTCAAGTTCATTCGAAGTATTATAAACGGGATATGAACCGCGATTACCTTTATTGAGCACCCGATATTTCGACGCAAACAAAATCGTTATTCGACTGCGTCGAAATATCGGGTGTCGTTTCTAATATTATCGTTTAAAATATTTGGAAAAATACGTTAGTTTACATAAAATGTCAAGTAAAGATAATTTAATTTTATACATATTGAAGTCATCAGAGAAGAGACAAAAATAAAAAATAAATAAAAAAGGATACTAAATGTCACAAAGATAAAGAATAACAATACAAAAAAAAAACTAAACGACACTGAAAATTAGAACAGAAAAATCCGAAAAGTAAAGTTATGGCCGGGAATCGAACCCGGATCCTCACAATTCCGTGACGCGCGCTACACCGCTATTACACCACCCATATCAGGTAACCCGATAACGATACAATAAAAATAAAATACCAAATGTCACAAAATCGATTATTAAACTATACCTGTTATAAAAAATCGGGACTTACGAGGTACAACTGCCCAAGCGCAACGTCTTAAGCTGCGGCGTAAGTCAAGGTCAAATTCAAAAGTTATTTCTTTGTGAACATATATGTAGGTACGTAAGGTGGCGGCTTGCCTTGTGCATGATGTAGCTGACGCCGGTGATGTCGAGGTATGTGCAGGGCAGCCCGAGCGCGCGCAGGCGCCGCAGCAGCTGGCGGCCGTGCGCGTGCACGCGGTTGCCCACCACGAACGTCTCGAACTTGACGCCCGCCTCCCACGCCTCGCGGAGTATACGCTCGATTAGCGACGAACTGACAACAAATATCGTATTATTTGTTAACCTTATCGACGCCAACGACCTATACAGGGTGTATCAGACACCCCCTAACAATAATCCACTGGGGTATATAACCATAGCCATAGAAGCTAAAAAAATATTAAAAAACTACTCCAATTTTGTTTTTATATTTTTTTTTAGCTTCTATAGCTATGGTTATATACCCCAATGGATTATTGTTAGGGGGTGTCTGATACACCCTGTACATGTCGCAGGCCGTTTCTAGTGATCCGCCGTATTATATTACGCCTAGCCGTTTTAGTCGTTTTACAATGGGCCAGTTAAACGATTAAACGGATTGAATGCGGCTGAATGCATATCCGCCGGAATGTATTCGGCGCCATCAACACGGCTAGCCATAACGTAATACAACAAGTCATTAGCCGCCGCTTTGACAGTTTTTAGTTCAGTCGACGGAGCTCCGTTCCGCTTCGCTCCTATTTCCGCTCAGTTTGGGCCTACGGCCCTGCCGCTACTCTAACCTAACCTATCCACTAAAACATCCATCTTTATTTTCTTATTTGGTGATAGTAGTACGATGCAGCTAAACGTAGGCCGCCTCATTGAAAAATGGCATAGCTTAACCTCTTACGCTTTAAATATGTAACTTGGAAAATAGGAATCGTAACTTGTAAACAAAAATTCACAGAAACACTCAGGGGAATTTATGGATTGAGTCTTTGTCGTATAGTTCAGACTATTCCAAAGCGTTCGACAATATATCCCATAGGATACTTTGAAGAGAGCTAGAATCTGTCGACGCGCACAGCGACCTACTGCGCTGGATCAAGTCGTACTTGCGCATCCATTGCCGAGTAGTGGCTATTAAGGATTTTTGTTCCAAATTCATGCCTTTCTTATCTGGTGTACCCCAGGGTATCCTCCTAGGACCTTTGTTATTTTATTTCTACTTTAATGCGTTGATGATCTTGCCTGCTTGTATAAACGAATGGTTTACGTCTAAATATGTAGTTAAAAGAGTGTTATAAATTTTATAAACTGGCAGGATGCGCCTTCGCGAGTGAACAGATCTGTAGTTAAATGTTATATCTAATAAGATCCCTTGTTTTCCTTATTAGACATGCTGTGACATGATGTAACCGGAAAAGTCTAAGAGCGGGACAGAGAATTTTCCTGATAACCTTACCATCCGTAGGTGAGTATATTGTCCCCATCATTGATTTTGTTTCTGACAGCGATGCTGATGGCTTCGCCCGCCATATCGATCTGCTCGCGAATGTATCGATCGATCTCTTCGTGCAGCGTTTTTTTAGCCTGGCAACAATAACAAAGAGGTTAAACTAGAAAAGAAGGATGGTTCAAGCAGCTAAAGAGTAACATCAGCATGATCTGCTCTAACTCAGCTTGTTAATAATTAGTTAGAAATTTAACTAATATTATAAATGCGAAAGTTTGAATGGATGGATGAATGTTTGTTTGTTACTCAATCACGCCAGAACGGCCCAAAAAATCTGGATGAAATTCGGCACATAGATAGACAAAAGTCTGGAATAGCACATAGGCTACTTTTTATCCCGGAAAATTCCCGCGGGATAGCGATAAACGAATTCTTTGCAGACAAAGTCACGGGTAACAGCTAGTAGTAAATAATAGTCGCCTATTAAGTTGTCGTCATCATTTTAAACGTTTGGCACACTGGTTAAAGTGAGTTTGGTTGCTAAGCGATAAGACCGCCTATTGTCTACTTTGTTTTTTGTTTCTGTATTGTTTTGTAGGTAATGATTTGTGGTTAATAAAGAGTAGGTATCTGTATTGTATTTTAACCTTCGTACATGGTGAAACTATTAGAACTATTACTTACTTTTTTTATCGCTCTATTTTAGTTTACCATCTTTGAATAAGATTTTTAAGAAGAATTTTTTTAGCAATTTCATTCAGAGGAGCTTCGTTATTCGAAGTCTGTATCTTTGACTTGGTATCATACCGTCCCTTTCACTCATATTAACGACTTAGTGTGAACGGAACAGCAATAAACGAACTTCTTATTAGAAGTATTCACGTCAAACGCGTAAAAAGCCGTGGTAGCCTAGTGGTTTGACCTGTGGCCTCTCAAGCAGAGGGTCGGGGGTTCAAATTCCGGGCTCGTACCTCTGAGTTTTTCGGAATATATGTGCGAAATTACATTTGAAATTTCGGTTCATAGAATATTTATTTCTCATTAAAAACAATAAGTCACTTACATGAGAACTTAATATCTAATGTAGTATTTGTAGTTCACAGTACAGTAGAGAGAACAAGTAAGTAAGTATGTATGTATGTATGTAAAACTCTTTATTGTACATAAAACACATGAAAAAGATGAATACAGGAAAACACGAATGCACAAAGGCGAACTTATCCCTAAAGGGATAAAGGAAGATAGGGGAGGATAGGGAAGGGAGGGAGTATATAAAACTAAAGTTTTCCGTGATGATATGCAATATCTTAACTAATAATACATGCAGAGTTACAAGTTTAGTACATTTACCATGAGCTTTTCGGTGAAGGAAAACATCGTGAGGAAACCGGACCAATCCCAATAAGGCTTAGTTACCCTTCTGGGTTGGAAGGTCAGATGGCAGTCACTTCTGTAAAAACTAGTGCCTACGCCAAATCTTTGGATTAGGTTGTCAAAGTCCCCCAGGCTCACTGAGCCGTGGCAAATGCCGGGAAAACGCTAGGAAGATGACTCACGTCAAACTCATCGACATTATGCGGCAGCTGCGTGAGATGATGCCGGAAGAACTTGACCGCGTTAGTTTGAGAGGCCGTCGGCTGCCGCATCGCCCAGAGGTACTCCAAGCTAGCCGCTAAATGGGCCTCCAGGCCGCGTGCGTACTCCGTGCGGGCCGGGAGGGTGTAGTCCGATACCATCTGTGGAAAGGTCCAAGTCATTTGATACGGGGAAGGATCACATTTCTTCGCAGATACAAAAGTTCTCTATGCGTGTTCTACAGGATATACAATGGGGAGTGCTCCGAAGAACTTTTTAACCTTGTTCCAGCTGCCAAGTTCCGTCACCGTACTCACCTCGATGGATGGTGCTCCAACACCGTACGATTTAAACGGTCTTTCTTGTCCCGTACGTGCAAAATTTGGAATGGGCTGGCGGCTGGGGTTTTTCCAACTGGCTACGACATGGGTACCTTTAAGAGGCGAGCGTACCACTTCTCGCATGGCCGGCAACGCGCCAGCAGTCCCAATTGTGCTGTGTTTGGTGGTGATCACTTAAAATTACCATCAGGTGCACCGCATGCCCGTTTGTCGGTTTTAATATATTAAAAAAAGGGGCCATGACAAACATAAAAACAGTACCTACCTTCTTTAGGGCGTCGAGCAACGCGATACATCTAGCATTAGACCCGGTGACCACTCGCGAAGACAACTGAACGCCTAGTTTCAAAATGGCGGGATGGAGACTGCAAGTAATGATAACGGGTGAACATATATTTTACATACATACACAGATCACGTCTTTATCCCTTACGGGGTAGACAGCGCCTATAGTATCAAGACCAGCATGGAAGAAATTTATCCCCTGTTCCAGCTATAAGCCCACAATCACGCTAAACCTTAAACCTCTTATTCTAAACTAGCTGTTGCCAGCGACTTCGTCTGCAAAGAATTTGTTTATCGCTATCCCGCGGGAACTACGCAATTTTCCGGGATAAAATGTAGCCTATGTGCTATTCCAGACTTTTTTCTATATATGTGCCCAATTTCACCTAGATCCGTTGGGCCGTTCTGGCGTGATTGAGTAACAAACAAACAAACATCCATCCATCCATCCATCCATCCATCCATCCATACTTTCGCATTTATAATATTAGTTAGATGCTAACTTAGTACCTACCATGCATGCATTTTTTACCTGCTATGGGTGGTGTAGGGGTATAGCACGCGTCACGGAATGACGAGGACCTGGGTTCGATTCCCGGCCATAGCTTTACTTTTCGGATTTTTCTATGTGTACTAATTTTCGGTGCCGTTTAGAAATTGCTAACTTAGTAATTGTTTGTCCTTATCTGTGAAAGGTAAATGTATAAGTGACAGATAAGGACAAACGATTGCTAAGTAGAGCAGAGGCCTATAGAGCATTTATGAATAAGAGGGTAAGTTTTTAAGTCTGTCTGCCCCTTAAAGTTTAAAAGGCATGATATGTATATATTTATTGTGATCCAGTCATGTTGGTAATACTTACTTGGAATTTATAGCAATTTTTTGTAGAGCTTCCTTGTCCGACTCTTCATACAAGTGCTGGAACCAATTGACCCTCTGCATAACTTGGGGCTTGGATTTGGTCCTATCCAATGTTTTCAGTTTAGATGACTTCTCCTGTAATAAAAAAAAACCGGTTGTCTATAAACTCGGTTTACGGAAGATAGTTTTACGTGATGACGATAAATGGTCGATTTTGGGGGTAGGCTAAGTTACGCCATCTATCGGCACTTGGTTAAATCGCTTAGTATCTATTATCGACCCTCAAAGTGAGGTACGCAAAGTGGTTGCGACAACAAGCAACAGATGTCGCTATTTGCGACACACACTGTGACGTCACTAAAGCTGGGTACAGATTATGCGCGGCAGCCGCGCGAGCCAGTGTTCGCGTGAACATTGGCTCGCGCGGCAAATATTCGATGGAATTTAGGTAGACCGCGGCGGCCGCGCGAGGCAAGCGATCCAGCTCGAACAGCGCGTGACGCGCGCGCTAATTATTTCTAAACCATGAACGCGCGTGGTCGTGCGGCAGTCGCGTTTATTGTGACCCATCACATCATCCGCAATAATTTTAAACGAAAAAGGCGTTAGTAGGTGAAAAAAAGATACTGTTTAATAATGTGGTATACAACTAATGGCGGACATGAGACATGAAGTCGTAGAAAACACCATAAAAACTCAACCTATCATCCTACTAATTTCCGTCCACGCATCATGCCTTAGTGCCTTGTTGTGGTGTAAAAGCGATTTGCTGTTCCATAGCAAATCATAACTTCCATAAAATTGAATTAACTCGCGACAGTTCTTGTCGCGAGTTAATTCCACAATTTAAGCAAAAAGTTCGTCGCAACACTTCAAACGTCCAAACTGCGCGCGCGGCAGCGACTAAAGTTCCTTTGATGCGGGCTAAAGGACCGACAGCGCTCGGATCGCCGCGCGGCACATTAGAGCGCGGCGATGTTCGAGCGGCAACCCCGTCCCCATGGCGCGCCCCCACCGCGCGAGCCAATGTTCGAGTGATTGCCGCGCGTAATCTGTACGCGGCTTTACGTTACGCAATGAGTCATGCTTTTTCGTGGGGGCGGCCGGCGTTTATCGATTTATGAAAGGATTTATAAGACGTTATCATTATCACGTCAAAAACACCTCATTAAAGGCCAGTAACAGATAAAGACAAATGCCTATATAGTTTAACGGATAAGGGTGCGACCAAACCGCCGCGTATACGCAGTGACGTGTCGTTTACGTCACGTTTTCTTCATACATTTTGTTGCGATTCCATAACGTCACCGTTTTTTAAGCAGCGGTGTGGTCGCACCCTAACTCCATAATGAATTCTTATCTTTTATACTCATACTTATTAAATTGTTTGTTATATTGACTGATCATTAACACCATCAAAACTTCACGCATACACAATAATATTGATGGTCTATAGACCGACCTCTTAACTGAGTCGTCGCTCGCGCGGGTACGGGGGCGCAGGGTAGGACGACAAAGGGGACCGAGAGCGCTGCGGGCGGGGAGTGCGCCAAACGCTCGCACCTCATGCCCCCTTGTCGGGCGAGGACCAGCTAAGCGGTCGGTCTATAGTCTTGTTCACAATCATACTCATTTTTGTTAGTGAACTTACAACGTTATACTGGAAACCGCTGGAAATTCAAATAAGACGTTGCATATATACCATTTTCGTTCTTACCTGTCCTATTTGGTAAACAAAATTCTAACCTCAATATGCAATTTTTTGTAAAGAATAAGGTGTATTATGTTATCAAATAAACCTGAGGTAATAAATATTTTGTACATAATTTTGCGGATAATTTATCTCCGGTTCCTTTATTTACGATGAAATAGTAAAAAAATAACAAAAATAAGACGTTTTTAGGTTAGAATTTTGTTTACCAAATAGGACAGGTAAGAATGAAAATGGTATAAATATACCCTTCAAGGCTAGTTGTTCAAAAAGCGTGGCATACCTTATCCTTGGTTGGTGGCGCTGCAGCTTTGGGTGGAGGCTCCTCGGGCTTCCCGGCGGGCTTCTGCGCCGCCTCCTTCGCCGCTCGCTGCGCCTCTTGCTTCGCGCGGCGCTCTGCTTTCAGTTCCGCTTTGCTTTTGCCCTCTTCTGGCTGTTGACGAAATAAACTTTAACCAACTATTAACCACTTTTAAAAATCAATTAAAAGCAAAAGGTTGATATTGTAAATGGGCTGCCAAGGGTTCATGTTGGGTTATTTCTACTCCGAATCAACAACACTACTGAATGTTATGTTATATATGAGAAATTAATGGTAATTTTAATGAAATTCCCCATGTATGGTTTAGTAACATAAACAATCTACAGACGGCGCCACTAAGCCGTTGCTTCTTTTAGCTACAAATGTCAGCGTGTACCACAGATTCAAACAGCATTTTTTTTTTAAATTTGATATGCGTTGGCGTACTGCTTAACTGCCGTTTAAGAGCCGCCGAGTGACTGAGTAAAATGTTTTTATTTTTATAAAATATATGGCTCGACGGAAAAATCTGAAACTTTTTTCCATAGCTAAGGATGGTTATTCCTATCAATAGAAAAATCACCAAGCACTTTCAAAATATCATCCATTCCCTATTGTTCATGATCATTAACTTTCCCATGGATCCCACCAACATAATTATTTTAGGAGTTTTAGTAACCTATTATTTTTTAGGAACTGTTCATTATTATTTACCTTTTTAACTTCCAGATGAATAGCCTGCACTTTGGCAGTGACATCTTGGACTTCTTTAGCCACATTCACAATATCTTTCAATGTGTTCACCACATCTTTGACAGTCATGTTTTCATCAACTTTAGAGGCATCACCTTCAGAGCCTTTCTTCTTACTCTGCTTTGCTGCCTTTTTAGCAGCTCTTTCTGCTAAAATTTGTTCTTTAGATTTATCTTCAACATTTGTTTGGACTGGTTTGACTTCGCCAACATTAACTGTTTCTTCAACAGGTTTACTAACTATATCTACTTTGACATCTTTTCCTAACTCCCCTTGTTTACCAGAAATTTTATCTTTTCCAATAGCTTTATTGGGTCCTATTAAAACAGCCTTATCAACTTCATCTTTGCCTTTAACAGGGCCTGCTTTCTTAACATCTTGAGCTTTGTCACTAACTTTAACCTCAACCGTTTTTGTTTCCACAACTTTGACATTGTCATCAACTTTCTTCCCTTTTTGCTTCACCAATTTTTTAGCTTCCCGTGCAGCTTTGATCTCTTCTCTAGATTTCTCTGTGGATGACATTGTTTTAGTGTCTAGATCAGGTTTCGTAACAGCATCAAGTTTTGTAGTAGGCTTATTAATATTTTCACTTTTACATTTAGTTTTGATCGGTAAAGAATCTATTTCGAGTACAAGTGAGCTGTTGGTCGCTTGTAAGAAGGAGATGTCGCGTCGGATGCTGTCAATGAAGTTGATGGTTTGTTGGTTGATGGTGGGGGTGGCGGTGCGCGCGGCCTGCAGCTTCTTGCGCCTGATGCGCCTCTTCTGCGCTGATGTCAAGTCTGGGGAGGGTTCTGGGCTGCCCTCGCATTTGCTCTGTATACAAACTTTGTATTAGTAAAAAGTATTTCGGTTTATAAAGGCATCATAAGCAGGAAGAGGAAAAGTAAATGGATGCCAAAAATAGGGGGTAATGTGATAAAAATAAAATAATTATGTCATGCATAATATCAATAAGGGTATGTAAAGTACTAAATATGTTAAAAAGGGCAACTACTTTTCTTTATGGAGACATCTATAAAATGCTGAAATAACTCATGTAAGTAAAAATAAAAGAAATAACTTCCTTCCCTTCTTTTCCTTCCTTTTTTTCTCAACTCAACACCTCTTTATCTATCACAATATGTTTATTTCAAACATCAAAGAGAGGTGCAGTGAAACTACTATTAGTCTACAGTCGCAAACTATTATGGTATAATATGGGGGCATAGGTTATTGAAATATTGTGACCCCCACAGATTCATGTGGGTCTTCTGAGGGCCACAATACCATGGGAAATTAAAAAGGTTTTATGTATATGGTATGACTTGCAAGTATGATTGAAAATTAATCTTATCAAGTCATAAAATACAAATATATACAACAGTTACCATAAATGATGTAATATAAATGCAATAAAACAATCTACAGAACAACATGTACAGCTTTCACTATCTAGAAACAAGATAGTTTAGAAAAGGCTTTTGGTAACCTTTATTACACACTGCAATCATTACAAAAATAAAATTGATTGCATATAAAATAGGTAAGTAAACAAACAAACTTGAACATAACAATAATAAGGTATTTGAAAACATCAAATAACTACATATATAAGGGAAAAAATAACAGGAACTTAACACAATTCAATTTAAACAGAACTCAAAGTATTACAGAGCTACCAAACAGGACCAACAGCACAGCACATATATTTTTTGAAAGGGCATCATAACCTCAAAAGTAGTGACACATCACAGTCATTATTACGAAATACCTTGGACAAAACCATAGCTGCTATCCTCAGTAAGCTATAAAACAAGTGTACATGAGAGCAAATTACAAAGAAGACCTCAATTCAAATATACAAGAGAGAAAATTGTGTTGTTCAGTACTTTTACTACTAACCTCTTTTTATCGCGATCAAACTGGTAATATAAGTGTAATATTAACTGTACCCTAGGACCTGAAAGTCAAGATGAGTGAATTAGTAACTGAAATTGTATTTATATAGAATAAAAACACGAGAAAAAAACATTGAATATAAAATCATAAAATAGGCACCTTGTCAAACTCAATATCAAATGATTAAATGTCAAAAGAAAGGATAGTAAAAAAGACAAAGGAAACTAAGCCCATACAGCTTTATTGAGGCTTATTTCTATCACATTTAGAGTGATCTTCGTGACATTGACTCCTAAGGAAATATTTTTAACTAGCGGGCAATATCACGAAATATTCTTCATTGCCGACAAAATTTATATAAACACGATCCACTCTCATCGATTTCCCGCTTAAATTTTTTTAACCGCCAGTGTTACGTTTTCGTATATAACGTTATAAGATTTCTTAGTTTATCTATTGCTTCAGAACATACTTAAAAATATTTGTGATGACCAACTTTGACAACTCTTACATTTCCGGCAATTACGTCGTAACGTTGAACAACTTTTTAATTCAATGAAGCAAATAGCATAAGATACCGAACTAAATTCTCTTCATTATATTATTATGAGGATTACAAATAGCTTATGTATTTTTTTATAAATGTATATTATAAAGTCGGACCTTACCTGCTTAAGAAAATTGCGATTCATGTACAGCATGATGCTAAAAGTATAAATTCTCATTTTCATCTCTCTGTCAAAACGGGTTCCATTTCAGCTGATCTTTTATCATCTTTTTGCCTAATAACATAGAGGTTTCTTACGTAACGGATCAACCATAAAGTACAAACATTAAGTGTTTTTATAAGTCAGCATTAAAATATAAAAGAAGAAAGAGAAGAGAATCCCTTTAAGGGATAAGTATTAATATATATTCTAAATTGCACCACCTGCTCAAATCTGTTCCTTTCTCCAGTCCGTTATTCAGCCTGGTAGAGATCGCTCTGTAGCTATAAGGCCGCCTATTGTTACCTTATTTCTTTTGTATACCTTCTTTTCTGTTTTGATTGTTAGGTATATGTGGTGAGAGGGTTTTTGTATTGTATAAGTTTGCCTTTGTATATCATTCATCATTACCTGTAAAATTAATGTTTTGTACGTATAATAAAGAGATACATACATACATACAAATATACAGAACAAAGTAGTCTCTGCCTACCCCTGTCGGAAAGAGGCGTGACGATATGTATGTATGTATGTATGTATCGCATCTTCATAGTTTTGTTTGTGGTTGTGATTTCAATACAATATAGTTGACTGCAGATACTAAATGAAAGGGAGTAGCTAAAACAATGGTATCGGTGGCGTACTTATATTGGTTCTTAAATATTTCAACAATGATGTACCTTAAAATAGTAATTCATATATTTTACAAACATAAGAGTTGGAATCCGCATATCTTATTCCCTAACCTAATAAATATGTAAGCACTATTAACAAAACATATGTGTATTTAATTTAAGTAGTATAATCTTAAAGAAGAGGTAGAAACTTTCTGCGTCATATTGCCTTTGTGACTCATGTTGTATTAAGTAATTACCACGTAATTACTTATTACTTTGAGTCAAAAACTTATTTTATCTAACTGCACATAACTTGGAAGAAGTTATTCAGGTCCATGAAAATGCAAGAAATTTTGTTAAAGTAATACTTAGATATTAACAAAATAACTTCAAAATCTAATAATTACTAAAACTTTAATTGTGAAAAACAAAATCTAACAATTAAAATTTATGGTAACGCTGGTATCTAATAATTTAGCTATCATTATTTTACATTATTAATGTTCCTTTAAATAACGTAACGTAGTAAATGCACATAATATAAATAGAAATTAATTAGTAATAATTGGCACCAGAAATGCGTTTCCAATCGTATTCAAATATAAATTAATTCTAACAGATTATTATACGAAAGTCTTTCAATTGACATAAATAATGGCTCCGTGGTTTGGAGCCGTCGCAAAAACATATGTATGAACATTATTCTTATCAACGTTGCAGTGCTTATCGTAAAATTCTACTTTTAATGTTTCAATATAATTCTCTAGGCGTTCCTTTGGACATAGTGCAACAACACAACCACCCCAACCAGCTCCGGTTAAACGGGCATGAACTCCCAATTCACGAGATATATCAACAATGCGGTCCAAGTTTTCATGCGAACACTCGTATAGATTTTTGAGGCTCTCATGGCTTCCTGACATTAGCTTCCCTAAAATTGACAAAGTATCTTCGAGATTGTTTTCAGTAAGTCCATTAGTACCGTGCCCGTTTGTACTATTTGTTTTTGCGTTACTCGTGGAATTTGTACAAATATTACGAAAATCTTCTACCCTCATTGCTTCTTCATAAACGTGCAAAGCACGCTGTTTCAGTTTAAATTCAGTTAAATGTTTTGTATTGGGTGTTAGATACAATATTTCTAATTCTTTTTCGTCAATATTCAAAATATCACAAACTTCTGATTTAGAGTATAATTCTTTCGGTAAATTATCACAAACCAACAGTATCATGTCTTTTAAGTTTTTCCCAATTTCCTTCTGTGCTTCACTGAGTGTAATAATTTTCTTGTCGGTGGGTATACCGTTTAGAGTTGTTAATATTTTAGCTGCAATCCGACATTCTATAACACGCCGATTAAAATCGTTGGTGGCAGCTTTGTTTGCCTCTGCTAAGCTATGCGCTACGACGAAAACAGCATCATCTGGAAGGCCAACCGATGAAGCCTGGAGTGGTTGGAATGTTATATATTGAGCACAAAATTTTTCTGCAAGGAACGCGATAGCTTGATCCATTCCTCCTCCTTGAGTCCCGATGTATCTTTCACTACTAGCACACAATGCGGCTATATCAGTTTTGCTCAAAGAAACATTTTGTGCATGAAGAAATGATAGACAAGCTGCGCTTACAAGCGCTGACGAGCTGGAAAGGCCGGAGGCAGGAGGAATATTTCCATCAACGCAAAGCTGTAATCCTTTATTTATTTTATTGTGTACATACTCCAAAGCTCCCTTTATTCCACATAAAACATAACTATACCAGAAGGGTTTCCCATTGTCATCCGGTGTTATCACAATATCTTCAAATGTTGTAAGTTTTGTACCGAAACTTTTGTATTTACTGTTGACGTTTCGCAGGTGCAGTTCCGGTTCTTGTATTAGGTTTGCCGCAATTAAAATATCTTGTTCTAATGCCATGGGCAACACTGGATAGCCGCAGTAATCAATATGTTCGCCAATAATATTTACACGACCTGGTACTCTCACATAAAACAACGGCGTTGTTCCAAATTCCTCTTCAAAAAGACTCGATAAACGATTTATTCTCTCGTCACACGGCGTATTGGTGATTGGTACTGTATCGCTCTTTATTTCACTCCTCATATCCGCTGACATTTTATCCAAGAAATATACGACTGAACCGCAACGCTGCGATAATACAACTGAATTCTGAAAACTATTTTATCAGTAACTAATGGGATTTTATGCCACTGCACAGCTCACTTCAATTTGCTTTTGTTACCCGAGTAGAAACACAATTGTTATTGACAGTCGCGGTTGATTGTTCGCAAATCACAACAAGGTTGGTAGACTCTGTTATGGAAATTTCGTCTGAATCGCGTAAAAACTTAAATAAAATTGGTAACTGTACTAATTGTAGAGAATGCGTCTAAAATATTTAAAAAAATAACGTCGTCCTGCTTTGAAGAGCAATACTTAAACTGTACTGAAATAACATAACCTAAAACAATCAACCGTGTGACGTATCATTGTGCTTCTTCCCCGGCTGATGGTGCGAGTCGAGTTTACAGTTAGAACAGTAAACATGTTATCAAAACTAGTATGGAAGGTAACCACTTAGTTTTTAATTCTCGTATGACCGTTAAATTAAGACACTTGTACTCGCAAATAAAACTTTAGTTACTTAAGTAGTTACGTCTTTTATCTATCTTATATTTATAGAATTCATTTTTAAACATTTAGGTATCTTTTGGATCGCGTAAAGGTAAGTAGATATAATTAAACAAACAACACAAATATGCAAAGGCATTCTAGTAGGTACTGTAGCAACGGATGCCACTGTTACAGTTAAGTATTTTATTATCAATTTTGTTATCATGACATACTTTTAATAACTAATACTTAAAAACTATGTTTACTTAGGTACTTATCCATTTAACAAACATAATTAAATTATACGTATAAGTACATAATTATATTTATTCGCAACCTCGTTTGCACTTTTTCGGGATAAAAGTAGCATAATGTTAATCATGGGTCTGTTGCATTCTAAAAGTCTTTCTTTTTAATTGGTTTATAGTATTGATAATACACTTTCTACACTCCTACGTAAATTAAAAAATAATGCGTATAATTGAAATAGACAAGCACTTAAATATAATCAATCAGTTACGTAAGTACAAAAGGCCGTAAAAAAGCCATGGTAGCCTAAGCCGGGCCCGTTTGGGAACTACAGACCAAGTCTCTCATTCTCAGAGGAAGCCTGTGCCCGCACTGGGACGTATTTAAGCTGGAGATGTTGATAATGATGACGCATGTACATAAAAATAAGTATTTATTACATTTTTAATATCTATCTACTTAAAGAAAAGATACTTAACACGTTTTAATATGTTTGGAATAACAAGAAACCAATTAAAAATATGAGTCAAAGTTGATTTTTATTGTTTGCGAGTTGGTAAGATTACCCCTTTCCTTTAATGAAATGAAGTAATCTTAATACACTACCGAACCGAATACCAAGCTATAGTAGGTACTAATCACAAGTCAAGATAAGTGTTTATTGCTTAACATATTTTAATCGGAGCGTGTATCTATTTAATTAAGTGTGTAAAAGTAGGTAATCCTGCGCAGTACCACTTGTGGCCACTATCAAACTTGTATTGTTTGTGTACATAACATATTATACTTATATGTTGAAACCAGAGGACACAATAACTGTTTTATCAGCGGAAAATGAATTTAAAATAAACACGTTCGAGTATTATTTATTTATCGTATGGCGGTTACACACTGGTTACAAAATATAAACTAAAAACTAAAATGAAATCAAATCAAAATTTACGATTCCGCAGATACAAGCTCGCCTCCTCTGTCAGGTGTTTAAAGTCCTCAGCTGGTCCGTCATATCTGGTGATGGGGCACTCGAACACCATGTGGTGTATGGTTTGTTTTTGGTCTCCACACTCGCACGCCGCCGACTCACACCATCCCCACTTGTGCCAGAGGTATGCACAGTTTCCAACCCCAGTTCTAAGGCGATTCAGTCTACACCACGTCTGTCGACACCCATTAAACCCCTCAGGTTTCTCCCGAATGTTAAGGTCAAAGATAGTGCTCCTCGTGCCCTGCCCCTGGGCATTCCATTCCTTCATCCAAGCCTCGGTATCCTTCCATGCGGGGTCGCGTGTGTGAGAGGTTTTAGCTGGTGGATTGCGGGATTTAAGTCGGGTGTTGTGGAGTTTATCCAGGTCTTCGTGGATAGGTAGCAGAGCATTTTCAGACACTTTTGTAAGCTCTTGCGCAAGAAATTTCTGTCTGCGAATGTCCGGTGGTATAATGTTGCTGAGGGCCGGGTATAATAAAAGAATATTGCGCATAATGCAAAGCAAACCCGTGCAGTTGATGTATAGTAGGTATACACACAAAACTTTGTCGAAACATTGTATAAAATTACTCTCTTTCTATGTTTTTAGTACTTATATACGCTCATTACAAACATATTTAATTTCAAGTTATCTTAATGCTGAATCGTAAGATTCTTAATGAGAACGACCTTAATGATGACTACCTACTTAAATAATAGACAAAATTTACATTATTCATTACATTATTTTTTTACATTAAGTTGACATTACTATTATAATTATCATTATTATCTATAATTGTATATTATTTTATTATTATTAATATTTTTGACCATTTTAATTAAATACCTACCCGTGTTAGTTTAAAATATGTTTAAATATTTGTACGCTTGCTTGCATGCTGAATACAAGGACTACTTTGCATTTAAGACCACTGTTTTTTTTTTTTAATTTTTTTAAATAAAATAATCTTTAAACCTAAATGTAACTTGAATCGGTCCCCTGTTTGTATGTCTGTCTATTACAATTACAACCAATTTGCTCTGAAGATTTGATTAGGTAACTTGTACATATTATGTCACACTTATGCAATTCCGTGACCCATAATAATTATAAAAATAAAATTCGAAGTTCGTCTCATACCATCCCTTTCACTCTCATATCATGACTATTAGTGGCACCGGAATGGAACTAAACGAACTTCCAATTTCGCAGTAGCCATCAAGACCTTTCATTATACAATATACATGTCATAAGCACAGTCCCTGGAAGATATCCCTTTAAGGGATAAGTTCGCCTTTGTACATCTATTTGTCTCATTAATGTGTTTTATGTACAATAAAGAGTTATACATACATACCATACAGTCATATGGAACAGTCTGATTATTTTTTCATTCTCTATTTTGCCCTTGATTATGCCACCCACAACATTATGCATGCTGTAGTCAGGGGCGTAGCATGCCTTGGTGGGGCCCCGTATAAAAATGTATTTGGGGGCCCTTATGAAGGGTAAAGATTTCTCACAAAAGAAAAAAAAATATGTGCATTCATTTTTGCTTACGCACGTCGGGGGCCCCCGTAGCCCGGGGGCCCCGTATAATTGATACGGCAGATACGGCGGTACCTACGCCCCTGGCTGTAGTGCCCCCATATTGAAATCATCATACATTTCCTTATTATCCTAGAATAGGTAAGTAAAAACCATTGATACAATTAAAAAAAAAACAATCCATGGTTGCAGAGGTAAGGGAGCGGGGATAGTATAATAACAATTAATAACATAATTTTATGAATATCGATGCTTTTATTCATGTTTGATAACTCAAAATGCATTGATTTAATTTAAGACAACAGTCTGTATATAGACAAAACCTAGATTTTCATGATGTTCGAGGTAGCTTTAAACCGATTCATTGGGTGAAATAATAAATACAAAGGGAGATTACTAAAAAGTTGTAAAAGAACTCCTTATAAGCATTAAATTACTGCTTTCAAGAAATATTTTTTTACTTTCCCACAGACCTTTAAAAATATGGTTTTTTGCTTTTGACAAGAAGCAAACACTATGGGCGTTTTTTACAAAGACTGGAACTCACCTAGCCCTTGTTGATTTGGTTTTATTGTTGTTCTGTATCTGTTGTTTGTTACTCATTGTAAAATCGTAATGTAATTTAAATATATTAATTGTAAAAACACAAAGATCTTTTGAATAATTAATTTACAACGTTTCAACATATCAGATAGGTTCGTGTCTGAGATGGAGGAATCTTTAGACCTGCAAAACGTTTGTCGAGCGTGCTTGGCGAACGGGGAACCTCTGAAGAACTTATTTGCCGTATGCTCATCCCAAATGTTCAAATATTGTACATCTGTTGAGGTAAATACCGCATTACTGCGAACAATTCTACTGCACCAGTAGATCCTGTTCTTTATGAAGAATAAGGTGGAAAGTTGTGTTTCAGATTTCAGAAAGTGATCCACTGCCGAATTTGATCTGCCAGTCATGCCTGGACTTATTAAATCAACTGTACTACTTCAAACGAGTGGTCTGCAGATCGGATGATCTACTAAGACAACAGTACAAGGTAAATATTCAAATTAAAAAAAAACAATTCAAATTAATTTTATTTCAGACTACATTAATGGTCCAAGTTTGTTAGTAACAATATATACAATACTTATTAACTACGTTAGTAAAACAACAAATACTTCCATGCGTAGCAGTCATAAGACACTCATACTGCCGCATGATAGGGGAGTCGTACCTAGCCGTCATGGTGCTATGGATGAGGTTCGGGCTGGCCCACGCCCTGCAGAGCAACGAGACGGCTCTTTTTCTCATGATGGCGTAGAAGTCGAAATATGATCATCATCATGTGAATTCAGACTGCTTGATTGAACTAACTTTTGCATAGAGGCCTATTTTAGACGACTGTAGATAGCCTGGATTCTGTGATCTTATAGTAGTGATAGGGGACTATTCTGTAGTTTATCAGTCCTACTTGTTTGGCTACAAATCACTACACATTCACATCATCATAAAATATCATTAACCCTTTGAATGCTGAGGTTGGCTAAAGCTAAGTAAAGCTAGTGCCTAGTTTGAAAATTTATGCCTTTGTATGACTCATGAACTTTAATAGTTATTCTCAGTTGGGTTTAGCTGATGTTTGGTGTTCAAAAGGTTATTAAAATTCCTTGTTTTAGCTCAAACAAGATGGCCGTCCAAACGAAAATTATGTAATTGATGAATTAGAAGAACAGGGTCTCCAGGAAGACTCATCGTCCAGTCCAGAGTCCAGTGAGCCGACTTTTGAGGAAGAACCACCTAAGACAAAGTGAGCGGAAAAATTATGTGGTACTTGAGAAGCTAGCATGAACTGTTCCAACAACTTATTTCAGCATGGTTAGCATGCAGGCAGTTTTCTCAGTGTTTCCCTTTCAGAATGGTTTAGTTAGAAAAAGACGGAGTTTCGAGAAAGGGAATGATGCACATGGTCTGAGCCATAATCATATCAACAAAGTTAAGCAAAACATGGAAACACCCCCCCCTTTGGTGCTTTAGTACTTGAAGGGGTCAGTGTTATATTTTTAATTATTATATTGTTTAGTTTTTTGGAATCTTAGCTAAAACAGAATAATAAATTGTACAAAAATACAAAACAAACACACTTTAAAACATTAAACTCGTGTGGGCATTTCGGGTGAGGTCAGGTCATGTGCCATTAAATAAATTTTTAAACATGATGAGAATTGCTCAATCCCCAAGTGCACGCATTGTGGCAAGGTTGAGGATTTAATAATTTTTTTGATGGAATGTGAAGTCACAAAGGACAATAGAGAGAGGTACTTGACTGATGTGAGCCTGTTTAGTGGAGCAGTCAACACAACATTTGAGTTTTCCGACATCAGAAAATGCAGTACGAATATATAGGTTTGTGAAATACTCCTTTGCTGCCAGAGAATCTGGAGTGGGCGGGGGAGTGTTTGATGAATCTGACCCAAGAGACATCCAATGAGGCTGGCATAGTCGCACAGGTGCACTTAAGCCTTCTAAAAATTTTAGATAAAAAAATACATTAAGATAATAATAATCAATTTATTATGTCAATCATTTAACTTTAATTTGTTCTATTATCACATTTCAGACGGAAAAGAAGAGTTTACAGAAAAAGTACAGAACCAACGACAAAAAGGGACCGAATGAAATGTATCAAGTGCGACAAGCGGTTCCAAAAGTATGAGACATTGGAAGCACATATGAGAAGCCATTTTGGAAAGAAGGTACTTTCATACTACACCTTTGAACTTAACTACTGCTGTGCAATATCTGTTTTATTTAGCTGAAATTGCCCAAATTTTAAGTATTGGTATGTACATACATACTGAGAGCTGTAGACTTCGTAAGTCTGTCTTTTGAACAGTTTTCGAAATGGCTCCCTTCATTTAGAAAAAAAAACCATTAAATCCATATACCTAATTATTAAAGCTGCTCACAAAACGTCATGATAAACGGTTGAGAAATACAACCCTTAAACGAGGACAGGCGCGGGACTCCATACAAAAGCATTTTTACCAAGGGAGCGTTCAAGTATTACGTAACGCAATTTTTGAAGATTTTTGACCCTCCCTCCCCCCCTTGTAACTAGTGGTGGTAATAACGGCTGTTTTGCAATAATGAATAACAGTGTTGTGTTATTCTGAAATAGCTGTTATTGTAAACTGTTGTCTGTTATCCTGTTATATTGCTGTTTTACAAAACGATAATGAACTTATTATTAAATAATTGTTATACTTATTTCGTCGCGATCGCAACGTAATAAAAACGTACGGGAACAAAAGCAAAACAATGCTCTGTTACCTTGTTTGTTATTGTACTGACTGACAACAAACAGCACCAGCTAATAATGATACCAAAAGTTAGTTATTAGAATTGCGATTGCGATGCGAAGTACTTGATTTGTTGCGTACTCGCTTGCGCTTCTATGCCAAGTGCGGCATCAGTGCGCGTATGAACAACGTTGACAACAGACAACGAATAATGATAACAGGATAGTTGACGATTCAATAATGTGTTGTTCGTTGCTTGCAAATAATTAAATTCGATGTAAGTTAGCTGTATCTAACTGGTTACAATCCTTAAACTACGCTGAGACTGAAAACCTGCTACAAATAATATCCTGAATTCGATTAAAGCTACTCTCGCATTCCGCTGCCACGCGCGATCGCCAACACTCACTTCCATACGCAAACACACACACACACACACACACACACACACACACACACACACACACACACACACACATTCTTGATCTTGTTTTTGGCTTTTCTTTATATTTAATTTTCGTTTATATTTAAGCATTCAGTAGCTGTGGACGGCTGAGGGTCGGGGACCTGGTGACCTGACACACAGGACATTCCTAGCTCGGGCACCAGTCTCCCCCACACAAGTCTGTCAAATTAAGTAAATTGTGTTATGTATTTTCAATGTATACTTGGTGGTGGAGAAATTAAATAAATTTCTTAATAATCTTAATAATGCATTACGTTATCTGCTGTTGTAATAACGACCACCACTACTTGTAACGCGCCGTAACGTTTTTCTGTACCCCCCCCTAAACGTTACGAAACACTCAAGTGACCATTTTTACCCAAGTCACAAAAGTTATGTTGTGCAGAGTACAGGAAAGTCGCTATAATATCCTTGTTATAGTTTTAATCGCCTTTGCGACTAAATAAAACAAGAGATTTTTAACCCGCAATACATTTTAATCCTCCCCAAAATTGCGTTAACGTTATACTTGAACGCCGCCCAACTCGAGACGAGGCAAACAGTTGTGGATGTACATTCCAAAAATACAGATAAATGACCCATCCTTGTATCTAAACTAACCTCTTTTCAACTGCAGCCCGACATCAAATGTCCGGAATGCGACAAGAGCTTCCTCACGTTCCGGAGCTTGTCCAGTCATTCGCGTACACACTCCGGCGTCAGGAAATACCAATGCCTGACGTGCGGCAAAGACTTCGCCTACCTCAATGTGCTGAAGAACCACGAGCTCATCCATGCGGGGATCAAAAAGCATGCGTGCCACATATGCGACGCCAAGTTCGTGCAGGCTCATAATTTGAAGGTTAGTTTTGTTTGTTTGGTGTCAGGGGCTCCATTTTAAAAGTGCATCACTCGACAGTGGTAAAATTTGTGTATTGCTATTGTTAGCCTGTTTTCTGAACGTTGCCTTCCTTGTGGTCTATTGCTGTAGTTTGTGGTCTGACGCAGACAGTGATCCCTGCGTGGCCGTTCCCGCGATGGTCGTGTAAGAGCATTGTATTAATGATGTGGAATTATTATATTCTTAAATAAGTGTAATCAGTGATTTTATTGTCCGACATTACAAAACTACAGCTCAAATTAAATTTTGGACTAGTTGAAGTTGACTAAAGCTGTGTACAGATTATGCGCGCCAGCCGCGCGAGCCAGTGTTCGCGTGAACATTGGCTCGCGCGGCAAATGTTCGATGGAATTTAGGTAGACCGCGGCGGCCGCGCGAGGCAAGCGATCCAGCTCGAACAGCGCGTGACGCGCGCGCCAATTATTTCTAAGCCATGAACGCGCGTGGTCGTGCGGCAGTCGCGTCCCCATTGCGCGCCCACGCCGCGTTATCCAATGTTCTAGTGATTGCCGCGCGTAATCTGTACGCGGCTTAAGTAGATTAATCAGAGCTTTTCTTCGACTTTAAATTTTTCACCACTTTTCGAGTGGTTTTAATCGGTAAATAATGAGGGAAGAAAGAGATGGTGTATATATATGATCTTGAGTCTATAATATTTATCTAAATACTTTAAAATTCACTTATTGAACACATCCGTTAGTTTATAACAACTGCTTACAGATGCACATAGAAACCCATAAGAACGAGAGAAACTACGGGTGTTACCAGTGCGGCAAGAAGTTCGCGCAACCTGGCAACCTGAAGATACACCTCATCCGGCACACCGGCATCAAGAACTATGCGTGCACGCAGTGCGACATGAAGTTTTATATCAAGGTAAAATATAATACATAAGGTCTTTTCATTCTTAACTGTCCTACTTGGTAAACAAAATTCTAACCTAAATGTACAAATTTTTGTAAAGAATAAGGTGTAGTATTCGAAATATTATAAACGGGATGTGAACCGCGATTACCTTTATTGAGCTCCCGATATTTCGATACAGTTGCATGCATCATGATCACGGGTAGACTGAAGAAATTGCGGGTGGATGTTATTGTTGGGTAGACCGAGCTCTGTCTACCCTCATTCTTGCGCGTCGACTGCGTGCACTCTCGTTACCACTGGAACCGTTCTCACTCGAAACTCGATTCAAACACACTTCACTCACACACACAGTGTAGTGAGACTCCCGTTTATAATATTTCGAATGAACTTAACCGTGAATCATTAAAAACTCTTAAGGTGTAGTATGTTTTAGGCGCATAACGTCCCACTCGCATATTGTCCCTTTCGCGAAATGTCCCTTTCCTAAATGCCCCTTACGCAAAACGACGCTTCTGCAAAAAGTCCCGTTCGCAAAACGTCCCTTCACATAAATAAAGTCCCGCAGGCTTATTACGTAACTCGCTCGCGATCACCATCGTCTTCATTTTGACAGTTCATGTATGGGCTGACAATTGGCATCGAAATCTACCGTACATCAAAGCCACCGAACAACGGTTAAATAAATAACGACACTGTCTTCTTCAACCTCGACATTGGCGGAATCATCGACAGTATCGATGGCGCTATTTCTCTTTTAAAAATTGAATTGAATTGGCATCGAAATCAACTAGCTGTCACATTCATACAAGAACTGTCAAAATGAACACGATGGCGATTGCGAGCGAGTTACGTAATAAGCTAGCCGGTCGCAAAACGTCCCTTTCGCAAAATGGCCCGTTCGCAAAACGATCCTCATTCCATGAGAAGACTCCTAGTCTCTACTGAAACAAGCTTTTTCCAGACGGGACATTTTGCGAATGGGTCTTTTCGCAGACGGGACGTTTTGCGAAAGGGGTGGAACCTTTTTTGAAAGGGACGTTTTGCGAATGGGGTATTTTATATAAGGAACCATTTGCAGACAAGACGTTTTGCGAATGGGACGTTTTGCGAGTTGGACGTTATGCGCCCAAACCGTATTATGTTATCAAATAAACCTGAAATATTTTGTATATAATTTAGCTGATATTTTATCTCCAGTTCCTTTATTTAGTTCTTTTTGGAAAAAAGCCAGGTCAAGAGTACCCGAAACCGACGAGCATATATGAAGAGATTGATGAATGTGGATGAAGCGAGAGGTATGTCAGGATCGTAGCAAGTGGAACAAAGTAGCCTCTGCCCACCCCTGTGGGAAAGAGGCGTGACGATATGTATGTATGTATGTATGTCCTTTATTTACTATGAAATAGTTAAAAAATAACAAAAATGAGACTCATATAAGTGGTCGGTCTAATAATGTTGATGATTCTGTTTGCAGGCTGATTTAGTGAAGCATATGCGATCACACTCCACGGACAAACCGTTCTCGTGCCAGATGTGTGACAAGACCTTCAAGAGCAGGAGTTTCATGGCCATACACATGAGGACTCATACAGGTAAGGGAGCGTTCAAGTATTACGTAACGCAATTTTTGAAGATTTTTGACCCCCCCTCCCCGCACTGTAACGCTCCGTAACGTTTTTCTGTACCCCCCCCCCCTCTCTAAACGTTACGTAACTCTCAAGTGATCTTTTTTAATAACCGTTTGGTTCTGTTTTCACTTGCAATAAGTGAATTTTCACTTATTCATGTTAAGAGAGTATATAAAATAAGAAATGTTACGTAACGTGTTGTAAGAAAGACCCCCTCCCGCCCCTGTAACGCATCGTAACGTTTTACGAGACCCCTCCGCCCCCCCAAATTGCGTTACGTAATACTTGAACGCTCACTAATATATGAAGTTTACACGATTTATAAATATCAAGTGATATGGACTGACCGCTTAACTGAGTCCTCGCTCGCGCGGCTGCGGGGCGCGGGGTGGGACGACAAAGGGGGTCGAGATCGGTGCGGGCGGGTAGTAGTCGCCTTTGAGAACAAAGTATACAATAGGCGGTCTTATCGCTTAATAGCGATCTCTACCAGACAACCAGTAAGACAGAAATAATTTGGAGACACTTAACTATTTATTTATTGCACATAAAATTAATGAGACCAAGAAATAATTCCAAAGAGCCAAACCAACTTTCCATCGCAGGTATAAGCCTTTTTTTTATTTCTAAGGCCCACTTGCACAGTTCAGAGTAAAAAATTAAATCGCTAAGTCGGGGTTAGGTTTGACAGTTCCATACATTTTGACACTACTTAGATGTATACCATTTTCATTCTTACCTGTCCTATTTGGTAAACAAAATTCTAACCTCAATATGCAATTTTTTGTAAAGAATAAGGTGTATTATGTTATCAAATAAACCTGAGGTAATATTTTGTACATAATTTTGCTGATATTTTATCTGCAGTTCCTTTATTTACGATGAAATAGTTAAAAAATAACAAAAATGAGACGTTTGGCGGTTAGAATTTTGTTTACCAAATAGGACAGGTAAGAATGAAAATGGTATACGCTCTATTGTGGCTTTCATCGTATTAATATTTTAAATAATTGATTGATTGATTGATGAATGTGGATGAAGCGAAAGAGGTATGTCAGGATCGTAGCAAGTGGAACAAAGTAGTCTCCGCCTAGCCCTGTAGGAAAGAGGCGTGACGATATGTATGTATGTATGTGTAATATTTTAAACTCGCTCTTTGTCGGTCCCTCGCTTAATACTCCTCTCATCTATTCAAAGGTTAACTGGTAGAGATCCCTTATAGGGATAAGTTCGCCTTTGTGCATAATATCTAATGTATTTTTTATTTTGTGATTTGTGTCTGTTTCTTTATATTTGTACAATAAAGCATTTACTTACTTGTTTATTTTTTTATTGTTTTTTTTTATTCTGAAACTATAGCTATTTACTCAATATACATATTTACTTACTTAGCCCCGGGTTAGCATCTAACACGCGGTTAAGTCGTGAACCCTGCAGGCTTATTACGTAACTCGCTCGCAATCGCCATCGTGTTTATTTTGACAGTTCTTGTATGAATGTGACAGCTAGTTGATTCCGATGCCAATAGTCAGCCCATACATGCACTGTCAAAATGAAGACGATGGTGATCGCGAGCGAGTTACGTAATAAGCTAGCTGGTCCGTGCAAGTGGCCCTAAGTGAGAGTGGCAGCATAAGCTCTAATGGTTGATTTAGACGAGGACTATTTTCAGCCGCCTAAATTTCGGCGCCTAAAAAAGGCACCGTCACATCCTCAGACCGTTTACACAACGACTATTTTCAGGCGCCTAAATCTCGCCGCCAGTGACCCGCAAACCGTTTACACGGTGCCTTTTTCGGCGCCACAACCGACGGTCCTAGTTTACGCGCCAGTCTTTCTACGCTAAGATCACCATCATTTAAGGCTTGTACACGCGCTAAAGTCCTTGAGCGTACAGGCGGGGCTTGGGCGGAGCTTATGCCTCTCGCCCCCGCGACCCGCTCCATTAAAACGTCAGCGCGAAACTGTCTTCGAAACTGTCGGAGTAAAATTATAGACGCGTCATCGCGCCGCGCATCGTTACCAATGCAAGGGTGGACGTGGACAGGTCGTATCGCATGATTATCGTTGTCATAACGTAATATTTATCATTAAGTATATTTTCCTACTCCAGTACTTTTATTTGACAGTTAAAGGGTCACCAACACCAATATAATGGTACACATAATATACTGGAGACAATTTTTTTTAATTTTGTCCGTCCGGACTAAGGCCAGAAACCATTCAGCCGTTTAGGACAAAATACGGTGTTAGCAATTTAGAAAGCAAACAAAATAAAAAAGTGTGTACAACACAATATTTCAATTTTACTGACATAATTTGACACCTGACATGTAAATGTTGATGGCTGTCGTTTTCGGGTAGTTTGGTGGATCTTATCACGAAATTGTAAAAAATTTTGGATCCAAGATGGCGGATGACATTTTGACACCTTTGCCTCAAAAATGTTTTTGGGTGTCGTTTTCGAGTAATTTGGTGGCTCGGAGCACGAATTTTGCATATTTTTTTGGATTCAAGATGGCGGATGACATTTTGACACTTTTGCCACAAAAATGTTCATGGGTGTCGTTTTCGAGTAATTTGGTGGCTCTGAGCACGAATTTTGCATAATTTTTTGGATCCAAGATGGCGGATGACATTTTGACACTTTTGTCACAAAAATGTTCATGGGTGTCGTTTTCGAGTAATTTGGTGGCTCTGAGCACGAATTTTGCATAATTTTTTGGATCCAAGATGGCGGATGACATTTTAACACTTATAACACAAAATTGTTCATGGGTGTCGTTTTCGAGTAATTTGGTGGCTCTGAGCATGAATTTTGCATAATTTTTTGGATCCAAGATGGCGGATGACATTTTGACACTTTTGTCACAAAAATGTTCATGGGTGTCGTTTTCGAGTAATTTGGTGGCTCTGAGCACGAATTTTGCATAATTTTTTGGATCCAAGATGGCGGATGACATTTTGACACTTTTGACAGAAAAATGTTCATGGGTGTCGTTTTCGGGCAATTTGGTGGCTCTGATCGCGAATTTGGCATAATATTTAGGATCCAAGATGGCGGATGTAATTTTGACACTTGACACAAAAATGGTGATTGGGTATCATTTTCGGGTAATGTGGTCGCTCTGAGCCCGAGTTTGGCATTATTTATGTTTTATTTAACAGAACATACGCCTAGGTCCAACGCTGATCACCTTTCAAATGCTAATGATGTGATGACGATGATGATGATAATTTTAATGAAGTCGTAGAAAAGTTATTGTATGCAACGTTGTATAAATAAGTCAAAAAATGCTCGTGGTGTCTTTCTTTACGATGTTCGCTACGCTCACATCGTAACCCACACCACTCGCCTTTTTTGACCTCTCTTATACAACTGTTGCATAAAATACTATATTGAAACGTGATATCCCTACTTAATATTATACATGCGAAAGTAACGCTCTGTCTGTCTATCTGTCTGTTACGCTTTCATGTCTAAACCACTGAACCGATATTAATGAAATTTGGTAAGGTGGTAGTTTTAGTCCCGAGGAAGGACAGGATAGTTTTTATCTCGGAAAATCTCATAGTTCCCGCGGGATAGCAGCGCAGACGGAGTCGCGGGCTACAGCCATTTGTCATAATTGATTAAGTTTAAAAATGATGTCCCCAATATACCATTAGGTACCTAAGTACTTTTGAAAATATTTATTTTTCTACACATAGCAAAATCGATATCTAAGGGTCCGAGTGGTCCTCAAGCATGAATCCGTTGTCAAAAGTTTGAAAAGTGGCCGCCATTTTGAAAATTTTAGTTTTTCGGCCGATTGCGTTCAAAATCGATATCTGATGGCCCGAGTGGTCCCCAAGCATGAATCCGTTGTCAAAAATTGAAAAAGTGGCCGCCATTTTGAAATCTTTAGGTTGTGGACCGATTGTTGTCAAAATAGATATCTGAGGATCCGAGAGGTCCCCAAGCATAAATCCGTTATCAAAAATTGAAAAAGTGTCCGCCATCTTGAAATCTTAAGTTTTTGGGCAGATTGTTTTCAAAATCGATATCTGATGACCCGAGTGGTCCCCAAGCATGAATCCGCTGTCAAAAATTGAAAAAGTGGCCGCCATTTTGAAATCTTTAGTTTGTGGACTGATTGTCTTCAAAATCGATATCTGAGGGTCCGAGTGGTCCCCAAACACGAATCCGTTGTCAAAAATGGAAATAGCGGCCACAATTTTTAAATGTTTAGTTTTTCGACCGAGTGCTTTTAAAATCAATATCTGAGTGGTCTCCAAAGTTGAATTTGTTGTCAGAATATGATAAAATAGGGGTAAACTACACAGCAGCTTACAAAAATTTCATCGCAATCGAGTCTATAGTAGTACCTACCTAACAGGAATTAGACATTTTAACATTTAAATCCGACTCACGCTTGACGCTTTTTTGACAAAAACTTTCTCAGCATACACACAGCCAGCTCACAATAATCTTCATTTGTATTTCGGACAGACGCTTTCCGCTTTCCCCTCTCTCTACTTAGTGTTTAGTGTGCGATAGACATATATTGTTAGTAACTTAGACTATGACTTTTGTTGTTTTTTTGTTTTTTTATTAATGCACATTTCATAGACAATATTTTTGCAATATGAACTTTTTATATTGTGTGGTATTATTGCCACTCACTATTCTATCACACCACATGCAACAAGCAAGTCTAGCATTTTTCTCCTGTAGTTGACAGAGTCTTGACTCTTGACATTAACTATAATCAGGAAACCCTATTTTTTCACTTGTAGCCATTTTACTGCTCCATTTTTTATCAGAAAAAGATTACATTTTATAATCTTCGTCATAAAATAATGAGCAATAACTTTATTTTCTTACTTACTTAAATTTCTTAAAAAATTAGCTCGTTTTTGCAATATTCCGGACAAGTTCCTACCGCTCCCCATTTTCGTCCAGGTCAGTGCGGGACGAGGCGCGTTGCATGACGGACCTGTGTCAATTTTTCGCGGCGACCAAATAAAACTCCGTTTTTAAATATTTGTTGAATAATTTTGTAGCATAGAGTGGACAATCTGTTTCGTGATTTGTAAAGAAGTTACCTAATAAACATTTACGTATAGTTTAGTTTTGGTGTGTATGCTAAATATTATTATTCTAATAAAACGGTCAAGAGTGATAAGAGTTCACTTTGCTAGATCTTCAGATGTCCATTTTGAAATCAATCTGCCCAAAAACCAAAAATTTTAAGATGGCGGCCACTGTTTAGGTATATTTTTGACAACGGATTCAGCTTGGGGACCAGTCGGATTCTCAGATATCGATTTTGAAAACAATCGGCCCAAATCTAAAGATTTCATAATGACGCCCACTTTTTCAATTTTTGACAAGGGATTCATACTTGGGGACCACTCGGGCCATCAGATATCGATTTTGAAAACAATCTGCCCAAAAACAAAAGATTTCAAGATGGCGGCTACTTTTTCAATTTTTGATAACAGATTCATGCTTGGGGACCACTCGGATCCTCAGATATCGATTTTGACAACAATCGGCACACAAACTAAAGATTTCAAAAATGGCAGCTACTTTTTGAATTCTTGACAACGGATTCATGCTTGGGGACCACTCGGGCCATCAGATATCGATTTTGAAAACAATCTGCCCAAAAACTAAAGATTTCAAGATGGCGGCCACTTTTTCAATTTTTGATAACGGATTCATGATTGGAAACCTCTCGGATCCTCAGATATCGATTTTGAAATCAATCGGTCGATAAACTAAAAATTTCAAAATGGCGGCCACTTTTTGATTTTTTGACAACGGATTCATGTTTGGGGACCACTCGGATTCTCAGATATCGATTTTGAAAACAATCGGTCCACAAACTAAAGATTTCAAAATGGCGGCCATTTTTTCAATTTTTAACAAGGGATTCATGTTTGGGGACCACTCGAATCCTCAGATATCGATTTTGAAAGCAATTGGTTGAAAAACTAAAGATTTCAAGATGGCGGCCACTTTTTTAATTTTTGATAACGGATTCATGCTTGGAAACCTCTCGGATCCTCAGATATCGATTTTGAAAACAATCGGCCCACAAACTAAAGATTTCAAAATGGCGGCCATTTTTTCAATTTTTAACAAGGGATTCATGTTTGGGGACCACTCGGATCCTCAGATATCGATTTTGAAATCAATCGGTTGAAAAACTAAAATTTTCAAAATGGCGGCCATTTTCTAAACTTTTGACAACGGATTCATGCTTGAAGACCACTCGGACCCTTAGATATCGATTTTGAAGACAAACGGTCAAAAAACAATTATTCTGTACCTACCTTTTACGCAAAAAGAAGAAGAGAGAAAGCAAAGGTTAACTTTCACACTCAGAAACGCCAATTAACATAATTAAAGCACTATTTGTTCCTTTGTATCTGGTTACGCAGGGATGATAAATTAAAACTTGAACTTGATCCGTTAACACGGTAAAACAGCGTAGAATATCCACCGTCAGTCAATACAACCGAGAGGACAATTACAGTTAAGTTTCACACTCAGAGACGACAATTAAGTTCTAACTAATCATAATTATTAACTGACGTCTCTGAGAACGGCACTCGTTCAAGTTCTGCAACAATTTATAAATACGTTGCAACTCTAGGCAGCTACGACCTTTAACATGTTTATCGCTATCCCGCGGGAACTATGCAATTTTCCGGGATAAAAAGTTTAAATCTAGCCTATGTTTTAATCTAGGGTACCAGCTATCTTCGTTCCAAATTTTATCCAAATCCGTCCAGTCGTTTGAGCGTGAAGAAGGAACAAACATACACACTCACTCATATCCTCACAAACTACCTACTTTACGAATCACAAAACGGATTGTCCACTCTACGCAACAAAATTATTCCACAAATATTTAAAATCGGAGTTTTGTTTGGTCGCAGCGCAAATTGACACAGGTCCGTCATGCATCGCGCCTCGTCCCGCACTGACCGTATGGACGAAAATGGGGAGCGGTAGGAACTTGGGAGGGAATATTTGAAAAAAACGAGGTAAATTTTTAAGAAATTTGACAAAGTAGGAAAATAAAGTTATTGTTCATTATTTTATGAAGCAGATTATAAAATTTCATCTCTTTCTGATAAAAAATGGAGCAGTAAAATGGTTACAAGTGAAAAAATAGGGGTGACTTTAGATTGCTTTTTCTCTGCTTTCTTTCACTAAAATGGATTTCTACCAAAACTATGTTACTTCTCATATCTTCCAGATTAGGATATATTTTTTCCGACACATAAATTGTTACGTTATAATGTATAAAATGGTTACAACACAACTCATTTTCACGAAAATTTCAAAGGTCGAGCCTTAAAATGAATTCAGGACTTTTGAAGTTGGAAAGGCAATGTATACTCAAACTATCCGCGTTATTATGAGAGGAGCTGATTAATATGTTGGGGGAAGAATGCATCTAATTCTTCGAACCAACTTGCCCTCGGCTTATAAACATTTCCTCCAGTACCCGATCTTGTCGATTTCTCAATTTTATTCACTTCTAAATAGTACGTAATCCTGATAGTTTTAATTTTCGTCTTTATTTCATTGATATCCAATCCTTCTATATAGACATTCCTAATGTAATTGTTTACAACGCTGTTAGGCGCTTTTCCTTGTTTCGATAGTCGACGCATCTATTGTCACAAACATTCTTGTTCTCTATACAGTTGAACAAGCTTTAATATTTCATTTTCACTGAGTTTCGGCGCCATTTTACCCGAAGAATGTACACCCTATTTACTTTACGGCACGGAGCCGTGCCTGCGACTGGCAGCGACGTGTTTACACGAGGCCGAAAAATAGTCGCGGGGGTAGCGAGAGACGCGGGCGGAGGTCACTGGTGCCGAAAAATAGACTCGTGTTCTATTCCGTGCCAGCGCTGGCATGTCGCGAAAAAATGGCGCCGAAAGTGTTTACACGGTGCCTTTTCCAGGCGCCGTGATTTAGGCGCCTGAAAATAGTCCTCGTCTAAATCGACCTTAACCCTCCACAGGTGAACGCCCCTACGCTTGCGACCTCTGCCCCAAGAAGTTCATGGCCCGCAAGGATCTACGGAACCACAGGATGATCCATACCGGCGAGAAGCCCCACAAGTGCCAGCTGTGCAGTCAGGCCTTCATACAGAAGTGCGCGCTCAACCGGCACATGAAGGGGCATATGCGGGAAGACACCATGCGGCCCGAAACTACCGTGCCTGTCACCGTGTCGTATGCTGAGTGGAGACACGACACGTGACTGTAAATGACTGAACCTGGATACAGCTAGCTTATTACTTAACTTTCTAGCAATCGTAATCGTGTTCATTTTGACAGTTCATGTATGGGCTGACAATTGGCATTGGAATCAGCTAGCTGTCACATTCATACAAGAACTGTCAAAATGAACACAATGGCGATTGCGAGCGAGTTACGTAATAAGCTAGCTGGTCTAGTAAGAGTATTGTCTGCTCATAATTTATGAATAAGTGTTTACAAATGCATTTCTGGAAATGGGGAATTAAAAAAAGACTAAATTTTTTGCTCACATTTTGGTATATTTGGGTTTTTCGGTTCAGGACCAAGAATATTATTATTTGTCACAAGAAAACAGTTTCCCCAATTTTACATAGTAATTGTCGCTGTCTGTTTTGTTACCACCACACCATTCTAAGGAGAAATAATCCAAAATTTCTAAAATGAAAAAAAATATATTAATGTTCCCCAAGTATACTTTGGGCAAATCTGATCCCTAAAATACATATCAAATCATTTGGCCAGACCGTTATTTATTTGTAAGTTAGTGTGTAGAACCGAGTAGATTTAAACTAGTTGACTTTGTGACTACTTACTTAGGTATACGCGGAAATTTCCACTTCCGGCCAGGGGAAGACGTACAATTTTGTACACCTCGGGAGATGATAAATAATGCCTCAGGTCGCATGTTTATCGCCCACGCCATCATGCGACAATTTCCTGCAATCTGAGATATTCTTTCTTTCACCACCCGCAGAATATAATTACCTTTACTTTTTTACATTCCAGTTCTGAGTTGTTCGATTATTAGTCAAACTGTACCATTATAGTAATGGTAATAAAAAATTGCAATGAAGTGTTATTTTTTTTTCTGTTGACAACGAAAATGGGAGACTTCCCTACAGCACGGCTAGCGCGAGTATACGCGACAGCTGTGTCGCGTGCGAGATTTAGAAAGAAACGGGTAGTCTATCTATGCAGACATGAAAAAGTTAAAATTAAACGTGTATGTCAAGTATTTTCCGACAGAAGTTTATAGAAGATATAATTATGTACAAATAGGATTTGGAAAAACAAATTCATTTTAGAACAAGAATCGCATGGGCGTAACGTGTAATATACTATACTGATAGACCAATGTAAATAATTATAGTTTGATCTAATTAAAAAATAAAAATGTAAGTCTTGTTAAATAATCTTTTATTTTGTAGACGAAGCAAAGCTCCACCATCTTAGATTTAATTTGATGTTAAATTAACAGTCACCAAAACTCCACTACTGGATTATTGTATTGTCATCTTGCCAGAGTGCAAAATTTCAGGTCAATCGGTTGAAGATATCTGCTTCAAAATTGATTCGCAAGATTCCATCCGGGCAAACATATACTTAATTTCATTGCAAGTTTAAGGGCCGTGAGGAACGGTGTAAAGTTCATCCACCATTGAAAAGGGAGGATCCTCCGACCAGACGGGTGTCGTCTGGTGGGCTACTGCCCGACGGTTGTTGTCCGTTTCTTGTAAATAATGTAAGGTCTTTTCATTCTTACCTTTCCTATTTGGTAAACAAAATTCTAACCTCAAAACGTCTAATTTTTGTTATTTTTTAGCTATTTCATCGTAAATAAGGGAACTGGAGATAAAATATCAGCGAAATTATGTACAAAATATTGATTCAGGTTTATTTGATAACATAATACACCTTATTTTTTACAAAAATTTGCACATTGAGGTTAGAATTGTGTTTACCAAATAGAACAATTAAGAATGAAAAGACCATAGGATACGTCAGTTTTAGTTCATGTGTGGCGAGATAGATGTCACCACGCAAGTTATATAAAGCTTGTAACTAGCGACCTGCTTTACGCGCAGAGTCTATCATGCACTTTCATATGCCTCTTCATAGAGCCTCGCTGGGTAAAGCTCTGTTCACACACCACGCACTTATGAGGCCTCTCGCCCGTATGTATCCTCTGATGCTCCACCAACATGCCCTTATTAGAGAACCTCTTCGGGCAAAAGTTGCATAAGAACGGCTTCTCACCGGAATGTATTCTTCTATGGACAACTAATGAAGCCGGGGAGGTCAGAGTTCTAAAACACAAGTCACATTTATACAGCCGTTGTTTGCCTTCGTGTATCATTATGTGTTTGATGAGGTTGCTTTTGTCAGCGAACGGGTAATTGCAGTAGTGGCATAGGAAACGTCTGTCGGTGTGTCTGCGGTATACGTGTTTGGCGCAAGTTTTTTTGCTAACGTATTTCTTGCCGCAGTGTTGGCAAGCGACGCTGCGTTGGCGGTTCTTTATGTGCGTTTCTAGGTGGTTCTGTGGACAATTTACGTGATTGATAAAACCTTTAGTTAAGTTACTTTACCTTTAATGTTCGACCGAAGTTTCGGCTAAAAACCAGCCGAACCTTTCGGTCGCGCTAGTGGCGTAACTACAACATCAGGGGCCACCGGCAAATGGGGCCCTTCCTCACTATAAAGAAGTGCATCATCTTCCCTTCTGTGCTCAAGGCCAAGCCAGTTCGGGGCCCCGTAGAGCTGGGGGCCAGTGGCATTTTACTATAGTTACGCCACAAACAGGTAAAATAAATAGATGCTCTTCGTCACGCTTTTAATTACTACTTCACCTTTGCGACGCCTACGACACATATACCAGCACCGCGGGTTCAACGCCAACAACCTATAAGTTCATTACTTCAATGCAAAAGCCTTCGTTCAATTGAGTTTAGGTTCAATTTTAGGCACAATAAAGTCTGGCGTATGGGTGAAGTTTGTTGACATACATACATACAGTCATGCCTCTTTCCCACAGGGGTAGGCAGAGACTACTTTGTTCCACTTGCTACGATCCTGACATACCTCTTTCGCTTCATCCACATTCATTAATCTCTTCATACATGCTTGTCGGTTTCGGGTACTCTTGACCTGACCTTTTTGAAAAAGGCTTTTTCCAAAACGTCCCCAATTTGATCACGGAACGTCCGCCTAGGCCTTCCCCTCCCAACTCCCCATATAAATCTGTTTAGTTAATCTTCTTTCATCCATCCCCTCTACGTGACCAAACCAAATAAGCATACTTTTTTCTATCCTAGTCACATATCTTCTTTCACACTTCGTTTGCTGACGTAGCGGCGAAAAGTTTAATCATTCAATCCTTACCTTTAAAGTTAAATCGCTCTTAAACTCCCTCCCACATTCATCACATATCCGCACCTTCCTTTCTCCGTGGGTCTTGTAATGAGTCTTCAATGTTAACGGTGTCTTGCAGACTTTCGAGCACACCGTGCACGTCAATTCTTTGAAACTGTGCGAGGAGTGTTCAGACTCGTTGTGCCGTCGCAGTCCACTCCAGGTCGCAAAGGTTTTGTCACACGGTCCGCAGTGTATTTGTGCCTGAATTTTTAAAAATAATTATTTCAATATAGTTTTCTACATGAAATGAAATAAATACAGTCAAACAGTTATTTTAACTTACTGTTTTCCCCTCATGCTTCAGCTTGTGGGCCTCGAATCGTTCTCTGAACACGAACTTTTTGCCGCACACCTCACAGGAGAAGTTAAACGGTCTCTTCTGCCTCTTTGACTTTGCTTTTGGGCCCTTTTGTTTAGTTTTACTTGCTTTTCCCCTACAATTAAACAGGCTTGCTTTACAGTGTTATATACTTTTTTATGGAGTAAAATCGTTACAGATTGGTACCATAGAAACGGCAAAAGGGGAAGGGAAAGACAGCAAAGGAGATGGGATGAGCTAAAGCTGACAGCGGTCCAAATTGGGGAAGGGTCGCTAGAGACAGGAACCAATGGAAAATGTTAGAGGACGCATTTGCTAGCACACTGAGCTTAGAGATATTCTGTAAGCTCAGGATAACAGGTTATGATGATGATGATGATCATTTTTTTGTGGCCACGGACCGCTTTCAAAATATTAAAATATTCATAGACCCCTCAGAGCTTAACAGAATAAATAGGAACATTCGTTTGCGGACACACAAACACACACACAACCTATCACCCTAAACGCATATACCTTCTCCGTTCCGTCGTGGGTAAAAAGAAAAAAGGCCTAATATTAAATCACTAAGTACCTACATCTGTTAAGGGTTGACTGAGTCGCTGGGGACCCCTGGCTCACATGTTACGGGGCCACGGACCCCACTTTAACAAGCCCTGCTTTAACAGAAGAATCTCACCTATCTTACCTAGTAAAAGTTTCTGTGTGATCTTCAATGTCATGATTATAAAAATCAACTACAGGATCAGGTGTATCTGGATCTGGAATTCACAAAATATTCATTTAATCCTCATAGGATAGGAAACTAGCTTATTTTTTATTTATGGGGAATAAAGCAATTACCATCATTGTTTTTATCTAATTTCTCCTTTTTCACCAAAACTTCATTTGTTTCTAATTTATTAATGTTTTCATCTACCATGTGGGTTTTTAAATCAACTCCAGTCTCTTCTTCCAATTTTAAACTGTTTGAATAGTCGAGTAGTTTACTTTCTGATATAATACAGTTTTTCTTGAACTCTGAGAACCGTTTGAGAAGATCGTAACAGCAAATGCATAATGATTTTGGTAGCTCATCTTGTTTGACCTAAAGATATAAAAAAAACCACTTGCATTCACTTAACATGGTAAATTGGCTTTTATAAGCTGCACAATACCAAAAACAAACCTCGATAGAAGTGCAAAACAAATAGATTTCAGGACTAATGTTTTCATAAATAAAGTACTGAAAAGACTCTGCTGTGATCAGACAACAACGACAAACATTGCTCCATTTATCCATGATGTAGGATTTAATAACACAGTCTATTTTAACAACTTAACTTATTTTTCAACTCTTTACAAATTATACAAAACGACAATAAATAAACATGAAAACATGAAATCTTCATGAAATAAACATGTTGATGTCATTTTTGACAACTTGAATTTTTTTTTCTCCGTATAGGCAAAGGGGATTTGATTCATACTGTGGCGCGTTATAATACGCTCTCCTGGCGCCATCTGTTGATGAATAGCGGAGCCAGGATAACCATTTATAGAAAGACGGTATCCGAAGATTTGCCGTGTGACAACAGCTATGACGGATGAGATAGAGGCAGAAGACCATCGTTACCATGTTCAAACTCATTTTTAATAATTTTGGTACTAAAGAAAAACTATTGAGCTGTTGTAGTTTAAAACTTTTTATTTCATAAATAGTTTCACAGTTCATGATTATACGAATTAAAATTCACCGAAAGAAATAAATATTTTATAAAAATACGTCTCTCTCTATCCATTTGAAAACATTATTGCCATTTGCCACTATTGCCAGCCAGATTTCTACAAGCACACGGTGGTTAAAAATGGACTCTATCGACAGTCAATACTCGTACTACCTTAGACGTTTTCTATTACGTACAAAGTCTATCATGCACTTTCATATGCCTCTTCATAGTCCCACGTTGCGTAAAGCTCTGTTCACACACCAAACATTTATGGGGTTTCTCGCCGGTATGTATTCTTTGATGATCGACCAACATCCTCCGATTCGAGAAACTCTTCGGACAATAATTACAGAGAAACGGCCGCTCTCCCGTGTGAACCCGCTTATGAATAACTAAAGCTGATTGGGACGAGTAAGTTTTTAAACACAGGTCGCATTTGTGCAGCTGTTGTTTGCCTTCGTGTATTAGTATATGTTTCGCGAGGTTGCTCTTGTCTGTGAATGGGTAGTTGCAGTGGTGGCAGATATAGCGCTTGTCAGAGTGTCGGCGCGAGGCGTGTGAGGCGCACGTTTTCTTGCTGAAGTATTTTTTTCCGCAATGCTGGCAGGTGTAGCGGCGCTCGCGGTTCTCTAAGTGCGTTTCTAAATGAGCCTGAAAAAAAATGATTTGTTTTTAGAGTTTATGGTTTGGTGAACCTTCAAGCTAATTCTTTGGTTATATTAATTCAAAATACTACCAAAATAATACCTAATAATTAAAAAGTAAAAAATCCCCCCTGGTTCCTGTCTGGCTCAAAAGTTGCCTTTAAGCCCGCAGCGGCCTAGCTCCCTAAATTCACAATAAGAAAAGATGTATTATTCATTTTAACATGGCGTGCATGGTTGTAAAAAACCGTCACAGTCAGGGCTGTCTCAGATCGCACAGGCCCAGAGGTAGAAAGAGATGGAGAATGTGTCTCGATATGACACCTGACCCCGTATTGTATTTATGAGTGCAGCTTAAGTTACAAGATCAATCACATGCAACACTGCAGATTGTTTTGTGCTTTACCTTTAACGTTAAATCGCTTTTAAATCCCTTCCCGCACACATCACATATTTTCAGCTTCCTATCACCGTGCGTGGCGTAGTGTATCTTCAAAGTTCTAGGGCTCTTGAAGAGTTTGGAGCACAACTTGCAAGTGAGCTGGTCTGTGCTGAGCCGGGTGTGTTCGCAGTCGTTGTGGCGCTTCAGGCCTCCCCAGGTCGTGAAGGTTTTGTTGCACGGCACGCAGTATATTGAAGTCTGAAAGTAAAAAGAACAGCTGTGTTACAAATCAACGCACGTAAAAAGAGCTCATGGCGATACGACATGCTCCTGGCATGAGCGAAATACGGACCAAATTGGCGGGAGCGGGTGGGGGACGCTATACCAAATGCGTAAACGATCCCCTCCACTAGCTACCCAGCGTTATTTTTACGTGCGTTGACTTATACAGAAAAATTAGATAGTCTAGCTAGTGAGTTAAGAGGGTGCATCCGTGCTGAGCTCGCAACGTCGCATTTATGGTGAATTTTTGCGATTATTTCACAGAAATTGAATGAAAGGATCAAATATCCGTCTGTAGTGCACTTCGTTTTTAGTGTATTAATGTGTCCAATGCAATGATTAATGGTGATGGACTTTTATTTTCGTATTAAAGGGATAAAATACTATATCTCGTTTAATAAGAAAATAAAAGTACATCACGATGAATTATCGCATTAGACACATTAATACACTAAAAACGAAGTGCACTACAGACGGATATTTGATACTTTCATTCAATTTCTGTGAAATAATCGCAAAAAATCACCAAAAATGCGACGTTGCGAGCTCAGCACGGATGCACCCTCTTAAGTTTACACAAAAGATTCACGAATGGGTCGAAGTGTATCCATAGGGACCCCTAGAATATTACGATAAGATGATAGTGGATTAAGTGGGCCAGTGGCGTAGCGTGCCTTGGAGGTATCAAAATTAGTAGGGGGGCCCAAATGATGTGATTTAACCTAGTGATAACATTTTACTAATTTTTGCTTACACACGTTAGGGGCCTCTGTAGCCCGGGGGGCCCCGTATCATTGATACGGTTGATACGGCTGTAGCTACGCCCCTGAAGTGGGCATTATCTATTAAGGGGGCGTTTAAGTATTAGAGTCAGGGCCGTCTTTAAACTATTTGAGGCCCTGGGCACATTAGGATCATGGGGCCCCTATGACCTAAATATCGGTTATCATTTGGTAATCTGGCAGGAACTAGGGGGCCCCATTCGATCGCGGGGCCCTGGGCACGTGCCCATAGTGCCCAGTGGAGAAGAGGGGCCTGATTAGAGTATTACGTAAGCGCTATTTCTTTGCTTTGCTTATTTTTGATGACATGGTGGGTGAGGAGGGGGTCGATATCGTGATTACGTCAGCAGGTATTATTTACTTTTTTTACACAAATGGCAACCCACAAATTTATAAAAAACAGAACACATTGAAAAGAAAAATGCTTATAGGTACCAATGATTACGTAAGCATGGGGGGGGGGGGTAAATAATTGTAAAAAACCTGCTTATAAATGTAATACTTGAATGGCCCCTAAAGTGAAACTTTTATTTTCCATTGCATCAAATTTTTTCGACTAAAGGCCTAAAAAAGTTTAATTTGCTTCCTGGTTTCATAAAACCACACAATTTATTTTGTTAAAGTTATACATTTTTTTCTTCTTTGTGTAGGTATGTCAATTAAAAAGGTGATCTCAAGTTTCCACAAAACTTTCATGTATCTGTTTTATGACGAGTCATGTAATTGTGATCAAAGTTTTTTTTCTTTACAAACATGATTTTCAGTAAAAATAGAACATTCTACTCTAGACATAAATAATCTAACTTTAATAAAGCAGATACATATTTTTTGTTGAACACGCCTAGTCAGTGTTCACATGTACACATTCATTGTTAGTTAGTCAGTTTGTGCACTCTAGGCCGGCGCATATTGACCACACACTTATGATGGGAATCCTTTCTTAAAAAAACATATAGGTATTAATGAAGTATATTTTTACCTATCAATTAATACTCACTGATTTCCCTTGATGCTCCAACATATGTGCGTCAAACCGTTCTCTGAACCCAAACTTTTTATTACAAACTTCACACGTAAAATTGAATCGTCTTTTTAACTGGCAAGGTTTCGGAACAGATTTTGTAAATCTCTTTTTTATTTTCTTTTTCTTAACTCTGTTGACTGTGGCATCATCATAAGTTCCAATATCATCATCAAAATCTACTCCCAATACATCTGAAAACATAAAAGAATAAAGCTTTTTTAAAGCCTATTTTAAATATAAAACAACAAAGGTTATTTTTGAAACATTAATCTTATGCAAAAATTATTTTAAGACTTCTTCGCCTTCATAGTCATCTTTAATTATTTTAACTATCTCTAAATTACAAACTAGGCTATTTTAAGCTAAAAAATCTTTTTACCAGCATCAACAAATTCTTCTGCCTTCACCTTAAAATTTTCTTGTTTTTCTTCTGTATTTCTTTCCGATTCAGTTTTAAACTCCACGCGATTCCCGTCCACATCTTCCGATTTTATACTCTTAGACAAACCAAGGGCTAGGCCTTGTAAAATGTTTTCAGACTGGATACACGTTTTTTTAAACTCCGAGAACTTTGTAAGGAGACTAAAACAGCGGTCGCACAGAGATTTTGGGAGTTCGTCTTGCTTTATCTACGAAACACAAAACAATTTTGACATGTACGTACAGGGGGACTATTCCAAAATTAGAATTCCGAAGCTCGTGTCACACAGTTCCGTGTCTCCCTCGTATTAATGACTAATCTGACTATTAGCTTGAGCTGTCACGAAACGATCTCCGAATTTCGAAAGCATTTAAACATGAGTAGAGCCCGTCGGAAAGCATTTGATATGATACTGATACGAACCTCGATAGATGTGCAAAACCAAAACATTTCTAGATTTTTATGTTCGTCCAGAAAGTATGAGAAAGTTTCAGAAGTAATTAGGCACGCACGGCAACTATTTGATAAGTTGTCCATATTTGTTTAAATGAAAACTTTCTACTAGTAATAGTAGTAATTAAAAATCTGAACACCGACGAAGAGAAATAAACAAAAACAAATTTCCATCAAATTTCCCGTCCGTCACTGTCAACTGTCAAATCACGTCAGTAAAATTTGACAGACGACAGAAAAAGAACGAATGAAATGAATGAAGACTAGTGTTGTAGTAATTGAGCTGATTAATACCGTTCAAATACCGACTTTAAGAGGTAAACACTTAAGATCTTTTTTTACTTCACTGTGAAAAAAATCACCGAATTCATTATTTTCCTGTTTTCCCGCCTCAAAACGAAAAAAAAACTGTTAGCATCCGTCCATCCATCCATTGATATCCGTCCGTCCGTCTGTATATTGTCAAGACCTTTTTTTCTCAAGAGAGGTATAACATAAAGTTGAAATTAATACCAAATACTTCTGTCTGTAGTCCTTTAAAGCTGTGATAAAATCAACCCTCTAGCCCTCTAGTCAATCAGTTGAATCAAAAGATATTGGTCATCCTTCTCGGCTAATTTCGGCTGCGTAAACTCCAATGCAGACCGAAATGCAGTCTCTATGGCCGGGTGCTGCACTTGTTCCTATTGTGATACCTAGGATTTTTAATTAAGAGTAACTCCATTTTTTTTAAATCTGTTTATTTGGGTACATCGAAAACGTAAAAGAACGCGATTTACATGTTACCCATCCATCATAGAAAAAATAGTTTTACACCATTTTTTTCCATCACACAAAACAGCAACAGTTCAACCGTTTTTCTTATCTAAGGGATCTCCGACGTCGTTTACTTTTAGACGCTGTTTACACAAAATCGCACACATCATTTCTTGTGTTTCCAAAGCAATATCCACTGGTAATGCTCTCAATTGCTGTGCCATATTCCTGGCGAACGTATCAAAATCGTCCCCTATCTCGTTTGTATTTACAAATACTTGTGAAGTTTCTTGGTCGGGCTTTACAAATATTCGTGTAACAGTAGGTATAGCTTGATTTTTTTCATTTTCTTCAACATCATTTGAATCGCAGTCTTTATTTGGTTCCTGTTTAATTCCGGCCTTCTCCAGATTATTGCTATGCTCAGCTTTAACGTTGTCTTCGGAGTCATTATATGAAGTGTTAGAATTCTGAAAATATACATATTTATTTTGTAAATTACTAATAACAAGTTGTATTAACAAGTTGTAGCTTCTAATAAAGTTCACCACAATATAAGCGTATAGTATATGTATTTAATAAAAACATTTTCCCTCGCGAACTATAAGTATGGGAATAAGTACAACGGTAACAGCAGTATACAATTCGATAGCAACAAACTTTCCCCTCAAGCCTATAATAGGCGGCAAATAAGTAAAACGTGGAGGGGATAAGCGCAGTATGAAAATGATGTTGTTTTTCATACTGAGCTTATCCCTTCCACGTTTTACTTATTTGCCGCCTATTATACGAACGGGACTACGGATATCGAACGGTGACCTCGATCTCCTTGATGGAAGGTTGATGAAAAATGTTTCTATTTTATGTGATGGAAATTAATAGAAAAAATATTTTTCTTAAGATGGATTAGGTAATCCAGCTTAGATTGTCTCCACCAAATTAGAGAACATATCAACGCCCAGTCCTTCGGAGAGGTCGTAAGACTGGCGGGAGAAAGGGAGAAGGGGTTATACTCCACCGACAAGGGTCCCACTCTTATACTGGCACTCCACTTGGCATATTTATTCAAATACTAGCTTCTGCCCGCCACTTCGTCCGCGTAGAATTAGCAATTGATACGTTTATCGCTATCCCGCGGGAACTATACAATTTTCCGGGATAAAAAGTAGCTTATGTTTTAATCTAGGGTACCAGCTATCTTCTGACCAAATTTTATCCAAATCCGTCAAGTCGTTTTAGCGTGAAGAAGGAACAAACATACACACTCACTCACATCGTCACAAACTTTCGCATTTATAATATTAGTAGGATTTGCGTGAGTGAAGGGGATGCACTATATTGTTCCTAGCGTATGCAACGACGATGCCAATAGCGCAACGCGTACACGCAACGCCAAGTGGAGTGCCAATATTAAATGTATGGATGGATGGGTAACATGTAAGTCGCGTTCACTCACGTTTTCAACGTAAATAAACCGATTTTGAAAAAATATGGGGATTCTCTTAATTAAAAATGTAACAGTAGAAACGTGTCTCAATCTAAAATGTGCGAGGTTTGTAATAAAACTGATGATTTATTCCATACTAGCTGTTGCCAGCGACTTCGTTTGCAATGAATTCGTTTATCGCTATCCCGCGGGAACTACGCAATTTTCCGGGATAAAAAGTAGCCTATGTGCTATTCCAGGCTTTTCTCTATCTATGTGCCGAATTTCATCCAGATCCGTTGGGCCGTTCTGGCGTGATTGAGTAACAAACAAACATCCATCCATCCATCAATCCATACTTTCGCATTTATAATATTAGTTACATTCTGGTGGAATGTTATTGTTGCGAATAAAACCAATATAATCAAAAAATATATTTATTTAACTTTAGACATACAACTGCAATCTCATGATTAAAAATCTCAGACAGTCAAAGTGACACAAATATATCCTATACTTGTATGTAAGTACGTCACACTTACAAAGGGAATGTTTAACATCCACCACCAACTAATTCCATAAAATGTGTAAATAAATCTATTATACAATAACATCAGTAAAAATTTCAAATCGACGTCAAAGGGATTATTTGTTCAAAATAAATATCTTAAAAAAAAAATAACATAAAAATTTATAACAAACAAAAGTTAGAGACGGTGTGTTCTTTTAAAATTTTGTATAAGTTACCCCATCATTTTATGATTTTATCCCAGTGTGCTTAATTGAGTACATAATTTTTTTTAGGTTGCAACTCCACTCTACTGCAAAGCTGCTCCAAATCAACCAATCAGGCTGCACCGCCATTTATACAGATATAAGCGAATTTGATTCTAGTTCAGTTCTTATTACTCATAAATAATCTTGCCAGACCTCTGCTCATAAGAGATGCCTGCCATATTTTCTCATGACATGACTCAAGGTCTGTCAGACCTGTAGTACAAATTAACTATATTATTTATACCTAGCTCTTTCAACAGTCCTACCAGTAGTACAGCTGTCCCGTACTTGGGTCTGTGTGAGTATAAAAAAATAAAACTACTGGTAGAACCATGGGTTGCTGTCAGTTTATCCTGCGTTCCATTTTAGTTTTGATGCCGTGGTCGTGTTCTTTCCACTAATCCCTTTAACATCGATTCGGCTTATAAATAACAGCCGCCCATAACCTTTTCCAAAAACATTTTTTTTATCTTTAATAGTGAACCCAAATTAATCGTCACTTAACATTGTTCACGATGAGATAATGGTAACTAAGCAGACGCCTGCACGACTGCCAGTGTCTCTAGTGGATATTTTTGACACAACAAATCTACTCTCCCAAGCACAAGGCATCTCATTCTGAGAGGAGGCCTGTGCCCAGCAGTGAGACGTATATAGACTGGGCAATTACTGCCAGGTTTACTGTGGCAAATTCTTAGCAATTCTTACCGAAAGCGCTTGTAAAATAAAAAAGTAAAGGCCATCATTATTTGTTTTTAATCGATATAAAAAATCGAACACATTAGCCATATTATTTGACACTAGCTTGTGCATTCGAGAAGATTGTTGTGAAAAAAAAGTTACTAAGGACTCTACCTCATTAGGTATTCTTAGGAGTCCTTATGTAGAGCCATTACTCTACATAAGGACTCTACTTAACTTTTGTTCATGTTGACTTACGCGTACGATACGATCATGTTTACTTTATGAACAAGTTCACAGTTTCCCCTGCATGAAGGGCTTGAGGTACTTGTGGAAGCTCTCGTTGACGGGCTCGGCGTTGAGGGGACTCTTCATGGCTTCGTCCATCAGCCGCTCGTACACGCGACCGTCGTACGCGCCGAGAGCTGAGTTAAGGATCTATGGAACGATGAAAGAATGGTATAGCATAATAATTTATTGATATCATGCGCTACTTTGCAGAAGTCCGCGTCATTTAAAAAGGCTTACACCTTACGGACGACAAAGGGGACCGAGAGGTGCGGGCGGGTAGTGCGCTTAAGCAATTTTAGAACCTTAAAATGGCGAGCTAAGTAAACGAATTAGTAACGTAAGAGGTTGATTTAGACGAGTACTATTTTTTGTTAGCTATGTTAGTAACATTAAATAAAAACAGAAAATACGGATAACAAAAAATAGTGAAACAATTACAATTAACCTAGCCATTATTATAAAGGATCGCTCTGTCTCCTGCATTGCTCGTGTTAGCTCGCTCTGCGATGCTTCCGGCTATCTTCGGATCGGTCCGCTCGGCTTAGCTAGCGGGCACGTTAGGGTGATGTTTCGAGTGATGTGATATCTCAGTGTAATATTTTTGAAGCACTGTTTCGCGCACGTCTAAAGCTGGGTACAGATTATGCGCGCCAGCCGCGCGAGCCAGCGTTCGCGTGAACATTGGCTCGCGCGGCAAATGTTCGATGGAATTTAGGTAGACCGCGGCGGCCGCGCGAGGCAAGCGATCCAGCTCGAACAGCGCGTGGCGCGCGCGCTAATTATTTCTAAGCCATGAACGCGCGTCGTCGTGCGGCAGTCGCGTTTATTGTGATCCATCACACCATCCGCAATAATTTTAAACGAAAAAGGCGTTAGTGGGTGAAAAAAAGATATTGTTTTATAATATGGCATACAACTAATGACGGACATGAGACATGCAGTCGTAGAAAACACCATAAAAAACTCAACCCCTCGCGACAGTTCTTGTCGCGAGTTAATTCCACAATTTAAGCAAAAAGTTCGGCGCAACACTTCAACCGTCCAAACTGCGCGTGCGGCAGCGACTGAAGTTCCTTTGATGCGGGCTAAAAGACCGACAGCGCTCGGATCGCCGCGCGGCGCGTTCGAGCGCGCGATGTTCGAGCGGCAACCCCGTCCCCATTGCGCGCCCCCACCGCGCGAGCCAATGTTCGAGTGATTGCCGCGCGTAATCTGTACGCGGCTTAATGCTGTCTCACCTCGTCTCTGAAATCGAACGCGTCGACCAGCCCCACGGCGTTGACGCGCAACTTAATCAGCAGGTCCTCGTACCACGCCTGCAACTGCTCTATATCCCGCTCCGATATCGACGTGAACTGTTACAACAACAAAAAAAAGTTTACGTAAGTTAAGAGCGTTTTTCCCTATTGAGCTGGCAACGTCGCATTTTTTGTGTTTTTTCTACGATTATTGCGCGGAAATTGAATGAAAGTTTCAAATGTGCGTCTGTAGTGCACTTCGTTTTTAGTGTATTAATGTGTCTAATGCAATAATTGATCGCGATGGACTTTTATTTTCTTATTAAACGAGATATAGTATTTTATCCTTTTAATACTAAAATAAAAGTCCATCGCGTTTCATCAGCTTGTTTGGCCTTCCAATCAAGAACCGGAAAACCCCTTTCATAAGGTAACCCTATTAAACTGTTACCCTATGATATGGTAAACTTATCGTTGTGCTAAGCCTGTCGTTACGGAAACCGTTTTGAAGATAAGGTTAACCCAATGGTTACTCGTTTTCTATTAGGGTTTCCGAGTCGAATAATACGGTAACCCTATACGGTAACCGGGTTTTTAGTATTGGTAACCGCTTATGGAATTAACTATGTTATTATTATTAGGGAGCGTTCAAGTATTACGTAACACAATTTTTGGGGCGGAGGGGTCTCGTAAAACGTTACCATTACGATGCGTTACAGGGGCGGGAGGGGGTCTTTCTTACAACACGTTACGTAACATTATTTCTTTTTTTATATACTCTCTACATGAATAAGTGAAAATTCACTTATTCAAGTGAAAACCGAACCAAACGGTTATTAAAAATGATCACTTGAGAGTTACGTAACGTTTAGAGAGGGGGGGGGGGGGTACACAAAAACGTTACGGAGCGTTAGAGTGGGGGGAGGGGGGACAAAAATCTTCAAAATTGCGTTACGTAATACTCGAACGCTTACGGTCAGACTTCCTTTCGGGTAACCCGATGATATGCTTACCAAATTGATAGGGCTTGTGAAAACAATTCTATAAATACCCTATCCAATAACCCCTTCATGGTAACCGGTTCCGGTCCTTGCTTCCAAGTATTTCTTTAAAAATGCTTAGCGACACATTGGAAAGACCAAAAAGCAACCAGTATTTCTCCATCTCCAGTTCTCCATCACTGTCCACTCACCCGCAACAGGTCGCCGACGCGCTACAGCGCCCAGAACACCAAGTACAGGTTCACCAACTGCAGCATCACTTTCCTCAAGACGCCTAGCAAAGCAACCAGTATTTCTCCATCTCCAGTTCTCCATCACTCTCCACTCACCCGCAACAGGTCGCCAACGCGCTGGAGCGCCCAGAACACCACGTAAAGGTCCACCAACTGCAGCATCACTTTCCTCAGCGCCGGGGAGGTATTCTTCACTAGAGCCTCAGTCTCTTCGAAGTACGTTGAAAGAATGAACGCGCGACAGTGGGCCTGTAACAAAAACTTCACTAAGGGCCCGTCTCACCATTCCTTATTTGTCAGTTATCTATGGCATAGAATAGATAATAACAGAGTAGAAGGGAATCTCTTTTGACCGCGTCCAAAACGCCGCCATTTATATACCTACTTCCCCCTTCACGTCGTTACGCCCCTCTATCGTCCAGGCGTATTGCTAGGGTTGCTTACCGTTAAATATTATACTTACGTCTAAAGATAATATAAAAGAAAGAAAGAACGAAAGGAAAAGGTTTATTTAGTGCAATATATATCGCTAAAATATAAGTTTTTATTTACTTTGAAATCATTATTTTATTCTAGTTTTACAAAATATGAAATTTATAAATCATTAGGTACGTACCTACATATTATATCAAGGAAGAAGTTATTACAAGTGCCATACCAAATGAAGCCATTTAAGATGATTTTAGTAAGTATTACTTGACACCATTGTAATTATTGTTTCCAAGATGAGTACCTACGGGACGGAACGCGCAAAAATGCCAAACGCGCGTGCGGCGACGCCGGCCGTGGCAACCTGACTGAGCCGCTCGTTTAACAAGTACTGCAAATCGTGACCTTGAGTCCGGCCGGAGCGGGAGATTCCGTTCTACTATGTTCTTACTTATTCTATGTCTATGGTTCCGTCTCTATTTATTACTACGAAACAGACAGAGACGTCATCATAGATAATTGACAGTTAAGGAGTGGTGAGACAGGACCTAAGACAAGGGTACACTAAAGTCTATTCTATTATATCGGATACTAAATTGACAAGTGCAAATGTCAAGGTGTTGAATAATGATACCAGCTTTTATTGTTTAATGGTGTACTCGAAACCATAGATAATGTTTGTAGTTTACATATATACGGATACAAGTGGTTTGGACATGTTATATTTTAAGAAAAAAATATCATAATCATTTTTAAATTTGAGTAAAAAAAAAAAAATTACACACCCAATTTCTCCTTCCCTTGTATGCTGAGATTAAAATTAGTATTTACACACTTTATAGCATAACTTACAAAAATCTGTACTAAACTAAATTTATCATTAACTTTCGATAGTGGTGGCACATTACTATTTTTGAATTTCCAAAAACAGGCAACACATGTAATGTATGTATTTATGTATGTATTAACTCTTTATTACTCTTTATTTACTCTTAAATTTTTTTTTCTTTAATGTCATTTTAGTGTCTGATATAAAAAAATAGAATTTCCTTTTCGCCAGCGCCGCACGGGTCAGGTGAAGTTTCACGAAGTCGCGCAAAATCGTCAGATATGGGTGCATACCTCTGACGCGGCGGCGAGTTGTACTGACGTCATGTTCCACGCGTCCTCGTACGCCAACCCGAGCTTCTGCCGCTTTTCGATGTTCGCCACGCACTGAGCGATCTTGCTGCGAACCGGCACGAACAAATTAGGCTGGATATTAGACGTAACTTGGAACCCGTTTTAGTATGCACGACAACAAAAATCAATCAATTAATGACAACATAAAGGCCTACACGCAGACAGCCAACAAAATAATTGGTTAAGAGCTTGTTCTATCACACTCTGTTAACTTTCTGATAGCTCTATGGGTAAGTATCTGTCTGATTTGTGTATATCTGAGGTCTAACTCAATTAGGTATATCTGCACAATACGTAGCTGGGGAATTTCAGAAATAGGGTACAATTATGTTGATTAAGTTTTTTTTCTCCGATTTTTTTTTGCATAGATCAGCTAGCTTATTACGTAACTCGCTCGCAATCGCCATCGTGTTCATTTTGACAGTTCTTGTATGAATGTGACAGCTATCTGATTCCGATGCCAATTGTCAGCCCATACATGAACTGTCAAAATGAACACGATTACGATTGCGAGCGAGTTACGTAATAAGCTAGCTGCTTAGGATCAATTAATCAACTGATTGTAATGGCGTAAAAGAAATGTCCCCAGTTTTTCCTACAAAAATTAGTGTCGGTTTTGTTACCTTCAAACATTAATGTACGAAAAGTAACAAAACTGACTTCGGGACACTTTTTTCCCCCTATATAGAATCGATAGTGCTATCGGTTCTGAATAGATCCATGTAAAAATTTCTAAAGTTGGAGAAAAAAAACGTACTTAGGTCATAAAAAAAATCAGGGAGTCAAAAGCACCACGAGTCGCTTCGTGAAATAGATGAATCAACTAGATTACAAAACGTTACTAACCCAGCGGCGACCCTCTGGAAGCCGAGTATGATCCCCTGTATGGTGTTCTCCCAGGGCGGGGAGCGGCGGCCATTGCTCACGCGGCCGATGTACGCCACCGTGGGCGTGAGGGCGTTGCCCCCCATCGCTTGCTGCCACGCCTTAACCAGATACCTGGAAATTGTACAAAGGCCCCATTAAAAGCACATTATGTGAAAGTACCAAAAAAATGTGCGAAATGATGTGTGAAAAATTGTGCTGAATTTGAAATACGAGTAGGTTAAAAGAAAACTCAGGCCCAGGCCCACTTGCACAGTCCAGAGTTAAAAAATTAAATCGCTAACTCGGGGTTAGGTTTGACAGTTCCATAAATTTTGACACTACTTAGCCCCGGGTTAGCATCTAACTAAACCCTGGCTGGTCCGTGCAAATGGCCCTAATAAATCTAGCCTAGCCAACATCATGTCTTTATGCCTTACGAGGTACGGTGACCATGCGGTACATGAGCGGCAGGCTGGAGGCCAGCATGTACCTGGCCGTCTGCAGCAGCAGCACGGTGTTCTCCCCCTCGTAGGTGCAGGCGGCGGTGACCATGCCGTACATGAGCGGCAGGCTGGAGGCCAGCATGTACCTGGCCGTCTGCAGCAGCAGCACGGTGTTCTCCCCCTCGTAGGTGCAGGCGGCGGTGACCATGCGGTACATGAGCGGCAGGCTGGAGGCCAGCATGTACCTGGCCGTCTGCAGCAGCAGCACGGTGTTCTCCCCCTCGTAGGTGCAGGCGGCGGTGACCATGCCGTACATGAGCGGCAGGCTGGAGGCCAGCATGTACCTGGCCGTCTGCAGCAGCAGCACGGTGTTCTCCCCCTCGTAGGTGCAGGCGGCGGTGACCATGCCGTACATGAGCGGCAGGCTGGAGGCCAGCATGTACCTGGCCGTCTGCAGCAGCAGCACGGTGTTCTCCCCCTCGTAGGTGCAGGCGGCGGTGACCATGCCGTACATGAGCGGCAGGCTGGAGGCCAGCATGTACCTGGCCGTCTGCAGCAGCAGCACGGTGTTCTCCCCCTCGTAGGTGCAGGCGGCGGTGACCATGCCGTACATGAGCGGCAGGCTGGAGGCCAGCATGTACCTGGCCGTCTGCAGCAGCAGCACGGTGTTCTCCCCCTCGTAGGTGCAGGCGGCGGTGACCATGCCGTACATGAGCGGCAGGCTGGAGGCCAGCATGTACCTGGCCGTCTGCAGCAGCAGCACGGTGTTCTCCCCCTCGTAGGTGCAGGCGGCGGTGACCATGCCGTACATGAGCGGCAGGCTGGAGGCCAGCATGTACCTGGCCGTCTGCAGCAGCAGCACGGTGTTCTCCCCCTCGTAGGTGCAGGCGGCGGTGACCATGCCGTACATGAGCGGCAGGCTGGAGGCCAGCATGTACCTGGCCGTCTGCAGCAGCAGCACGGTGTTCTCCCCCTCGTAGGTGCAGGCGGCGGTGACCATGCCGTACATGAGCGGCAGGCTGGAGGCCAGCATGTACCTGGCCGTCTGCAGCAGCAGCACGGTGTTCTCCCCCTCGTAGGTGCAGGCGGCGGTGACCATGCCGTACATGAGCGGCAGGCTGGAGGCCAGCATGTACCTGGCCGTCTGCAGCAGCAGCACGGTGTTCTCCCCCTCGTAGGTGCAGGCGGCGGTGACCATGCCGTACATGAGCGGCAGGCTGGAGGCCAGCATGTACCTGGCCGTCTGCAGCAGCAGCACGGTGTTCTCCCCCTCGTAGGTGCAGGCGGCGGTGACCATGCCGTACATGAGCGGCAGGCTGGAGGCCAGCATGTACCTGGCCGTCTGCAGCAGCAGCACGGTGTTCTCCCCCTCGTAGGTGCAGGCGGCGGTGACCATGCCGTACATGAGCGGCAGGCTGGAGGCCAGCATGTACCTGGCCGTCTGCAGCAGCAGCACGGTGTTCTCCCCCTCGTAGGTGCAGGCGGCGGTGACCATGCCGTACATGAGCGGCAGGCTGGAGGCCAGCATGTACCTGGCCGTCTGCAGCAGCAGCACGGTGTTCTCCCCCTCGTAGGTGCAGGCGGCGGTGACCATGCCGTACATGAGCGGCAGGCTGGAGGCCAGCATGTACCTGGCCGTCTGCAGCAGCAGCACGGTGTTCTCCCCCTCGTAGGTGCAGGCGGCGGTGACCATGCCGTACATGAGCGGCAGGCTGGAGGCCAGCATGTACCTGGCCGTCTGCAGCAGCAGCACGGTGTTCTCCCCCTCGTAGGTGCAGGCGGCGGTGACCATGCCGTACATGAGCGGCAGGCTGGAGGCCAGCATGTACCTGGCCGTCTGCAGCAGCAGCACGGTGTTCTCCCCCTCGTAGGTGCAGGCGGCGGTGACCATGCCGTACATGAGCGGCAGGCTGGAGGCCAGCATGTACCTGGCCGTCTGCAGCAGCAGCACGGTGTTCTCCCCCTCGTAGGTGCAGGCGGCGGTGACCATGCCGTACATGAGCGGCAGGCTGGAGGCCAGCATGTACCTGGCCGTCTGCAGCAGCAGCACGGTGTTCTCCCCCTCGTAGGTGCAGGCGGCGGTGACCATGCCGTACATGAGCGGCAGGCTGGAGGCCAGCATGTACCTGGCCGTCTGCAGCAGCAGCACGGTGTTCTCCCCCTCGTAGGTGCAGGCGGCGGTGACCATGCCGTACATGAGCGGCAGGCTGGAGGCCAGCATGTACCTGGCCGTCTGCAGCAGCAGCACGGTGTTCTCCCCCTCGTAGGTGCAGGCGGCGGTGACCATGCCGTACATGAGCGGCAGGCTGGAGGCCAGCATGTACCTGGCCGTCTGCAGCAGCAGCACGGTGTTCTCCCCCTCGTAGGTGCAGGCGGCGGTGACCATGCCGTACATGAGCGGCAGGCTGGAGGCCAGCATGTACCTGGCCGTCTGCAGCAGCAGCACGGTGTTCTCCCCCTCGTAGGTGCAGGCGGCGGTGACCATGCCGTACATGAGCGGCAGGCTGGAGGCCAGCATGTACCTGGCCGTCTGCAGCAGCAGCACGGTGTTCTCCCCCTCGTAGGTGCAGGCGGCGGTGACCATGCCGTACATGAGCGGCAGGCTGGAGGCCAGCATGTACCTGGCCGTCTGCAGCAGCAGCACGGTGTTCTCCCCCTCGTAGGTGCAGGCGGCGGTGACCATGCCGTACATGAGCGGCAGGCTGGAGGCCAGCATGTACCTGGCCGTCTGCAGCAGCAGCACGGTGTTCTCCCCCTCGTAGGTGCAGGCGGCGGTGACCATGCCGTACATGAGCGGCAGGCTGGAGGCCAGCATGTACCTGGCCGTCTGCAGCAGCAGCACGGTGTTCTCCCCCTCGTAGGTGCAGGCGGCGGTGACCATGCCGTACATGAGCGGCAGGCTGGAGGCCAGCATGTACCTGGCCGTCTGCAGCAGCAGCACGGTGTTCTCCCCCTCGTAGGTGCAGGCGGCGGTGACCATGCCGTACATGAGCGGCAGGCTGGAGGCCAGCATGTACCTGGCCGTCTGCAGCAGCAGCACGGTGTTCTCCCCCTCGTAGGTGCAGGCGGCGGTGACCATGCCGTACATGAGCGGCAGGCTGGAGGCCAGCATGTACCTGGCCGTCTGCAGCAGCAGCACGGTGTTCTCCCCCTCGTAGGTGCAGGCGGCGGTGACCATGCCGTACATGAGCGGCAGGCTGGAGGCCAGCATGTACCTGGCCGTCTGCAGCAGCAGCACGGTGTTCTCCCCCTCGTAGGTGCAGGCGGCGGTGACCATGCCGTACATGAGCGGCAGGCTGGAGGCCAGCATGTACCTGGCCGTCTGCAGCAGCAGCACGGTGTTCTCCCCCTCGTAGGTGCAGGCGGCGGTGACCATGCCGTACATGAGCGGCAGGCTGGAGGCCAGCATGTACCTGGCCGTCTGCAGCAGCAGCACGGTGTTCTCCCCCTCGTAGGTGCAGGCGGCGGTGACCATGCCGTACATGAGCGGCAGGCTGGAGGCCAGCATGTACCTGGCCGTCTGCAGCAGCAGCACGGTGTTCTCCCCCTCGTAGGTGCAGGCGGCGGTGACCATGCCGTACATGAGCGGCAGGCTGGAGGCCAGCATGTACCCGTGGCCGCCGCACGCCAGCCGGCAGCGCTCCACGCACTCGGCCGCGTCCGCCGTGCTCACCGCCTTCAGGCAGCACGACAACGCGTGCAGCTAAACATACGGTACGTAATAAAATACATCAAGTTTGTAATGTATAATGGGTTAAAATACACAATGGTTCAAAAGCATAAACTGTGACGATGTGACTACACTGTATTAATGTAGTCATACTGTGACGACGTACCCACGCTGTGACGACGTACCCACACTGTGACGACGTACCCACACTGTGACGACGTACCCACACTGTGACGACGTACACACACTGTGCGACATACCCACACTGTGACGACGTACCCACACTGTGACGACGTACCCACACTGTAGCGACGTACCCACACTGTGGCGACGTACCCACACTGTGACGATGTGACTACACTGTATTAATGTAGCCATACTGTGACGTCGTACCTACACTGTGACGATGTACCCACACTGTATGTATGTAAACTCTTTATTGCACATAAAAATTTAAAAATACAGAAGTACACAGAAAATAGTACAAAGGCGAACTTATCCCTAAGAAGGGATCTCTTCCAGCTAACCTGACACTGTGACGACGTACACACACTGTGACGACGTACACACACTGTGATGACGTACCCACACTGTGATGACGTACCCACACTGACGTTGTACCCGACGTAGCCACATCTTTATATTCGTAAGCCCCTCACCTCAGGCAGCCGGTCCAGGTCGCCGCTCTCCAGCTCGGCGGTGACGTTGTTGTACATGTTCCACATCCAAGTGCCGCTAAGCCGCAGCGCGTGCACCGACGCGATGCCGATTAACAGCTTGTGCTGCTGCGTCACGTACTCCAGGATCTGGGGCTCCGGTTCACTGTTAACAAAACCGGCTGTCTGCAAAGTCGGCTTACGGACGGTAATTTTACGTGATAACGATAAATGTATCACAAGCCTAACGCCATCTATCGGCACTTGGTCAAATTGCTTACCAATCTATCGACTCTCATAGTGAGTCACGCAGCGGTTGCGACGAAAGGCAACAGATGTCGCTATTTGCGACAGCTTGCACACTCTGACGTCACGCGGAACGTGACAATGAGTCATGCTTTTTCGTGAGTGCAGCCGGGGTTCATAGATTTATAAGACTTTATCACGTCAAAAGACAAGCCTATACAATGTGTCTTAATTGTTTTGGAATGTTTTAGCAGAAGTAATACTTATATTTATAACTAGCTTTTGCCCGCGACTTCGTCTGCGTAGAATTAGTATTTTGGGTAGCTTATTCTTAGTGGTAATAGGCAAACATTCAATTAGAGCACAAATTAAATATGTTACCCTTAGGGTATTGCATCTTCGTAGTAAATTTCACTCCCCTATTCACATCTTTGACAATTTCTGCAATCAAAAACTATTCTATTCCCTTCCCCGGGACCATAACAATATCCATCCCAAATTTTGTTTAAGTCGGTTCGTCGGCTTAAGTGCGAATAAGGCAAAAGACAGACGCACTTTTTCATAAGGGGAGGCCTTTGCCCAGCAGTGGGACACTCAATAGGCTAATATAAAAAAAAAAACATACATCAAGTAAGTATCTAGTTATTTTTAAGATTTGTTGGTTTTCTAAGTGACTTTAACGCCATTTCATGCCCTAAAGATATGAAAATAAGGTTCCTTCAAACGATAGGTACTATCTACCATATTAATTGTCAACCCAATTTTGCCCCCCTCCACAGGTCTTCTTTAAACCGCTAAAACACATAAATTATTTAATTTTTTGTCTAATTAAACGTCTAAAAATAAAGTTCCTCCGTTTCTCAAGGTCAATTTTATTTCTGTACCAAATTTCATAAAATTGGTTCAGTGGTTTAGAAAAACGAATTTAGTTTCGCATTGATAATATTAGTAGAGATAGGGATTATTATATAACATTTTTTTGTAAAACCGGCTAATTGCGAGTCGGACTCGCGCACCGAGGGTTCCGTATAAATTCGGCAAGTGAATACGATATCCAGTGTTAGCTGTTAGCAGAGCCCTGCTCCTAAGCAAAATGTAGGCAGTATGAGGTCATTTTATATTGGATTCTTACGCAGGCAGACATTAAATAAATCTTTTTGATTTTATTTAATTGTGTTGTGCTATATGACCCACCATCATACAAAATTTCAAAATTCTAAGTCAACTGGAAGTACCTACCTACCCAATATTTTTGAGAACATGGCGATTTGTTTGGAAAGATCCTTTCTAATGACTCTAGGTATGTACCTCGTGATTGTATCGATTTAAAGGTTAATCTTTTCACAACTCAACCGCACCGCAGATCAATGTATCGGTTATTAATTTCAACTTTATCGAGGAAACGGAACTTGACAGACAGAAGGACGGACGAACAGACGGACAACTAAGTGATCCTGGTTTCCTTTTTTCCTTTAAGGAACCTTGAAAATAGATACTTCCTAGCCTAGGTACATAACAAATTAAAGATAAAAATATACGAATAATTTAATTCATATAGCGTGGCGACATCTATTAACGAATAGCGGAACTAACTTACCCAAAGTAGACTTTATTATTATTCTGTTGCTTACTATTATTATAGCATATTACATGTACTACATTTTTGAACTCAGGACTTCTTCCTCTTTCATTTGGTATCCCAATAAATAGTGTATCAAAAATATTTCTGGTGGACCCCCTTTTTCTTTTATATCTCGACTTCTAGGTGGAATTTCGAAAAAAACGCGACATGGGAGTTTAAGTTAGACCTCCAGCAATACAATAAAAAAAACTGCATTCAGTTTGGTGCAGTAGTTTTTGCGTAGCGTGGTAACAAACATACAGACAGACAGACAGACAGACAGACAGACAAAAATTCTAAAAATTGTATTTTTGGCTTCTATGGCGCTTATAGAGGCCCCTTAGTTTATTTTTTCTTTAATATCTCCTATGTACAGACATCGACCTGTTACAATTTTATTATATGTATAGATTTCTAAGCGACACTGAAAATTAGAACACATAGAAAAATCCGAAAAGTAAAGCTATGGCCGGGAATCGAACCCGGGTCCTCGTCATTCCGTGACACGTGCTATACCCCTACACCACCCATAGCAGGTGAGTAAGCCTCCGAATTTTTCTATCTATTTTTTTTGGGTGGTGTAGGGGTATAGCACGCGTCACGGAATGACGAGGACCCGGGTTCAATTCCCGGCCATAGCTTTACTTTTCGGATTTTTCTATGTGTTCTAATTTTCAGTGTCGCTTAGAAATTAAATTTCTTACGGTGAAACGTAAAAAGTAAACATTAAAAATCAAGAAGTAAATTTCTTGATTAATTTGATATTTACTTATATTTATTGTCAAAAGTTCGACACAAGACAAAATATAATAAATTTCAAATGTAATTTCTCACACAAATTCCAAAAAACTCAAGAGGTGTGAGCCCGGGATTCGAATGAGTAGTACAATTTAAAATTAAAATCGATACGGGTCGCATGGACAGCAGGTATAGGTTAGATTGATTGAATACTCCTGTTAAGGAGCAGCGATCGTAGCGCCATCTAGTCATCGACTACAATAACCGCTACGACGCTCGAGTAGCTAGCGCCTGTGACGTCACAGTCCTACATCGTGCTAACGTGATTTTTTCTTCACCGAAAACCATCCTTTTTGTAATTGGAATACCTACAATAGGCTTATAGTAACAACAATAATAATACACTCCAGCGGCATATTGAGCGGAACACAAAAAAAGTGTAGGTAACTATTTTAATATTTTTTTTCTGGTCAAGCTTTAAATATGCGTTTGCTAACTTTTTTGTGTTCCGCTAAATATACCGCCGAGTTATATACAGTACAATTAAGTACATAGATACAAAATAAACATAATTGCTTGCCATTGGGCGACCCGCACGCTAGTTACCGATAAAAACAGATAAGATAATACAATTGTAATGGTCAGATATTAGATTATACCCCAAATCAAAATAAAAACTCTAAAACCGCTTAATCACAACACTCATACAGTCGCCATCAGATATGGGCCAAAATACTTTTTGATGCCTAAAAACCGGTCTCTCCGAATGAATATTAAATTTTATAGGAAATCAGTACAAATTAGTGAAATAAGTATACTAATTTCAAAATATAACGTTATTGTCTAATACAGAAAACAAGATTTGATTGTGAAAAATATGTTATTTATTCGAAAATTACGGTAACGGCGTTGTCATTTTTAGTAACGCAGTAGTTCTTCGTACAAAATATTGCTGTCCTTGAGCAGTGTCTCAAGCTATACTGTGCCATTTCTCACAATATTTCCTAGATGACGTGTTTGTCTTGAATACCAGTATACAAATGTAAGTTTGAACTTTATTACAATGCTAATAGATATTTTTTACAGTAAACATTTAAAGGAATAAAGAGTGATTTCGTCTGTGTCCCCAACAAAGAATAAAATCGTAACTACCTAGCGTTGCTATATGAAAATAAACCTTAAAGTGAGTGTATTACATTTTCTTGCACTTCATTTGGTTCGACTTGTTGTAACTCTTATAACGAATGATAGCAACTGCGCGGGGGGAGGACGCTACTCGGATCAATCGCATCACAATCGTTGAGAGAGGTGCGTGTGTTTATTGCGTGACCCCTGAGTTACCGCTGTCAAAAGGTACGTACTGACGTTATTTACATTATTATTATTTTTATAAGCAGTTAGTCATGTCTTGGTTCAGTCAGTGTTAGAAAATCTATATTTTGTTATTCTATTTAGTAATAATTTACAACATGGTCAAATATTTACAACTGCGTAACTGCTACACTGCGTTACTAAAATGGTAACGCAGATGTTGCATCGGAAACGCAGTTGTTTTGTAAGTAATACGTTATTAAAACCAAAATACCCATATATTGTTTCTTTTTTCTCAGAAAAAACGCACCGCAGATGAAAAAGTAGCTTCTGGTTCGGTTATTTTATTTCTGATGCAGAAGCCTCTTTTTACACCTTGAAGGAGATGAGCAAGGCCCGTTTGTACTTAGTGACTGACGAGCCTTTAGCAAGTTTTAGCCAACCATCAGTTTCTAATAAGTATAAAATAAATGCAGCTAATTGATAACGAAAACGTTAAAAGATATCTGAACTTCAAAGATATCTGATGGTGTCCATGTTTTAGTAAAAGTGTCTTCTGTTAAAGACAAACATTACACTTAGGTGTTGCTAGAAGTGAAGTTGGTGAAGAAGGAGAGGTCAAAATTATGTTTTACAAGAATATTTACGTAGGTAAATGTTTTTTTTTTGTGTGTTGAATCAGCTAGGCTTTGCTATGTTTGAAGTTATTTCGAGTTACTTTTTATTTCGTCGAGTCATAAGAACTTCAATTTTGTTTTGTTTTTATCATTATGCAAGATTTCTATAGAAAGTACCAAGTATTATATGTAAGAAAATACAACTGTGTTACTAAGCTTACTACTGCGTTACTGTTGTGTCCCTCGGATTACTATAGTATTTTTAGTAATACAAAGGCTTCTAATTATTTAAAATGCCTTAACTTCATGCGAAGGTATTATTCATCAAATATGGACGACGATGTCGTCAATTGGTATTATTTTAAAGTTTATTTTATTCATTAATAGAAAAGTTTAAGTTTTAAATGTAGGCTTTAGTAACGCAGTAATCTAAATTGATGATAATGGTCCATGAAACTGATTATTTCTATGATTTAACTTCATAAGAGGTTAATATAAGCGTTACAGTTAAAAACTGACATGTTAGTGAGTCTCATTGTACAATTTTAATAATAAAACTTAAATTTGTAAAAAAGTAACGCTGTTGTTTAATTTTTCGACACCTTGGTATATAATTTACCACAAATATAGTTAAATCATTAAAACTATCGCTGCAGAGGTATGTATATTATAAATCGAACCATAGCGAATCTATATCTGCATTAAAAACTAAGAAAATGAATATTTAAATTTAAAAAAAAAGTTGAAAATTGTATGCTCATATTAGGCATTAAAAAGTATTTTGGCCCATATATCGTAGCGGGCGAGGTCCTCAAATAATTCGGAGCAGCCTTAAATTTCAATAAATTCGTTACACTGTAAGGTTAATAACATCAGAACACGCAATTAGTCATAAATAAAGTAGCAGCGACTTTTCAATAAAATCGGGACGTCACAAATCGTCAAAGGTATCGATGCAGACAGGCTGACCATAAAGATCGGAACATTTTTAGAAAATATACCTTAACTTTGTGGCAAACAGTTTAAATTACAGTGTGTTTATAATAAAACTAGTTTTATAAAATAGAATTACATGCTTTGACTTATAACAGGAGAAGAAGAGAAATTTTATTCGTAAAAAAAGTATTAGGCAATTTAGTGGCCAGTAACAATTTACACTTTATACAACAAAAAAGGTTTTATGTTACTAACACAGTGAATTATGCATGCAGACGCGTACACTATATAGGTGACATATCTTTCATTTTGGCATGACGTTTGAGCCTTATTTGTATTTTGTTTGGAACACGAATCTATTATTATATGCGTAAGGTTTATTTTCCACATATGTTCCGATATTTGTGATCAGCCTGACTGTGTCGATACCTTTGACGATATGTGCTTCCTGATATTTTTAGCTCATTGAACGTCCCGAATTTATTGAAAAGTCGCTGCTCTTATATTTATGACGGATTGCGTGTTCCGATGTTATTAACCATATCTAGTGTAACGATTTTATTGAAATTTAATGCTGCTCCGAAATATTTGAGGACCTCGCCCGCTACGATATATCTGATGGCGACTGTACATTACAAATCACTCTTTTAATGCACTTTTAATCATTCACATTACGCCAAAACCTTTAAAAGCGTATGTAGACAGACATCAACATCACAATCTGCTGCACTCCAAACATGAAGTACATTTTGCTGATCTTACTGTTGTCATATAATTGCTTCTGTAAGCAATACAAGATGTCTCTTATCAGCATCGAAGACTGCAAAGATCCAGAACTGCCCTACACAAACCCAATGCCATTCAAAATGAATTTGGAGTTCTATAACAGCAGCGGTTATACACTACAAAGAGGGAATCTCACAGTAATACAAGACATAAAAGGCCAAGACATGAGAGGCACGTTCGCCTTCGGCAAAGAAACAACTGAAGGCACAAAATGGTTATTGACGATGAAGAATTTGGACTGCAACAGTTTCGTAGCCAAAGCGGTTTTTGGAAGCTACGGGTTACTAACGAAGAAGTGTTTTTTAAAGAAAGGAGTGTATTCTTTCAATGGCGTAGACATTGATGCTATAGATACGGCGTTCCTTGGTTTACCGGCGAGGTTTTACGGCATGTTTGTGACAAGGGGAACCATTTATAGCAAGACAGATATGCTTTTATGCTGGGTGACCCGTGTCAAGATATCGCCGCTTAATAAACCACGGAAAAACTAGTGGTAATGTAACGCTTGAATCTTTCGGAATAACTACAGAGAAACATTGAAGATGATTAGCCGTATGATATTTAAATGCAAATAATTATTGTCAAATAATCAAATGCAGTATTTTATTTCTAAATATATAAATTCCGGACCGACTCAATTTAAACTTGCTGGATAACGAACGATTGCCGGGCTCGTGTAATAGACGGCCTCGTTTTCGCTCGGTCTACTCGACCAGTAATCGGCTTCATGTCTGTTCGATGCGTTTTAAGCATGTGTGAGTGATCGTGTTAGTGTATGCATGTATGTGTCAAATCAGTCTAAAATAAATCATCAAGCAGTCCACACGTCTTTCGTTTAGCAAAATCCCCTACATACAACTATCAACCTTATTAGAAAGAACATTTGGTCGACATCGAACCGGAGGAGAAACCAGATAAGCGAAGTCCAGCCGGCCGGCGAGAACAATAGAGGACCGCATTCCTGAGCCTAGTTGCTATCTACAGTTGCGAGTTATAAGGAAATTATAACAAATTAAATAAAGTGAACATTATTAAGTTGTGTTATCGTGTTGTTTAAGTGATTGGACTAGTAAATACTTCAATATGAGTACTAACGAGCAGTTAATTCGTGTTTTGGAGGATACAGCGGTATTATTGAAGAAAACCGAAATAAATTTGAAGAAATGTCCCAAACAACGTTTAACTAAAGGCTACTTAGAATGTCGAGCACAGTGTATCGACGCTTATTGGAAAACATTTACATCGGCACATAAACAGCTGGTACAGAATACTACAGTGCAGGAGCGCGGCGAGATGCAGTACTTTCTAAAGGAAGATTATTATATCGTGGAGGAGTTATACCTATGTTTACAAGGTGATATCAAGGACGCGCTCGCTATGGCCGCTCCCACACATGCTCAAGGAACAAGCTCGCTGGATGCCACGATGTTTGAAGCTGTACAACAACAGGTCAAGTTACCTGCTATTGTTTTACCTGTGTTTTCTAATAACTATGAAGAGTGGCCGACGTTCCACGATTTGTTTACGTCGTTGGTACATAACAACACGAGTCTTAGTAAGGTTCAGAAACTGCACTATTTAAAGTCAAGTATCGCCGGTGAAGCCGCTGCTTTATTGAAGCATGTTACGATTACAGAACAAAATTATGATTTAGCGTGGGATACTTTAAAGCAAAGGTATGGTAATAAGAGGTTAATTGTGAACTCCCTGTTGAAGAGATTGTTTAATCAAAGGAGGATTACTACGCAAACATCTAGTCAAATAAAACATTTACTCGACACTACGACGCAATGTTTGAATGATTTACAAAATCTTCAAGTGAATATAAACCAGTGGGATCCGTTCATAATTTACCTAGTAGTGAATCGACTCGACAGCGAAACTCATAAGCATTGGGAGGAACATGCCTACAGTTTAAATGCGGACCAGTTGCCCAAGTGGATTGAATTAAAGAAGTATCTCGAGTCGAAGTTTCGCACGTTAGAACTGGTTAACCCTGTCACTGCTACCGTACCTAAAGAAGCAAAAACACTTAAGGAAAAGTCTTACCACGTATCAACACCATCGAAGAGCTGTGTTTTATGTAGGGATGAACACACTTTATGTCACTGTCACGAGTTCACGAAAATGTCACCTGTGGAGAGAATTGACTATGTGAAGAAAACTAAATTATGTTTCAACTGTCTCCTGCCTGGACATTCTGCATCACGATGTCGTCTTTCCTTTTCATGTCGTATATGCAGGAAGAGGCATCACACCATGATACACCAAGCGCAGAATAAGGAGTCAGTCAAAA